>JABAKD010000002.1:26161209-26333709 GCA_012845835.1 Undaria pinnatifida | reverse complement strand
CGTCGTCTGTCTGCCTGCTACGTGGGAACAGCGCACAGAAGAAGAGGGAAGATCTGCCATCGGGAGGCGGCGGCGGTGGTGGTGTGGTGGTACTGTACGAGGAGTAGTCTATACAACAGACGAAAACAATAAGTCATCGGTTGAATGAGTGATAGCAACAACACCCACACACAGGTCGACTTGTCGGCACCGCTCTAATTACTCATTCATTGTGTCATACAGCCAGCCTCAACAATATACCACTCTACTATTATACTGCTACCATGTATACGGTCACTGTTGTCCTGCGGATCTATGTACAAGGTTGCGTATGTCAGCATGGCCGCCTTCCGTCGCGTGGCAATTCGTGCATGTGGTCGGTGGTCGGCTATATGCCCACTCGGGTGCGTACGGGACGGGGACGGTACGCGAAGGAACGCAAAAAATCACGGTCATCAAAGTAGTTAGTTGGGGCTGCGAAACCTCGTGGCCGTAGAACATCTGACTACAAGTTTGTTGTAAGTGGCCCCCTTTTTTTAAGAACCTTGCGTCGGGTCAGCAGGGCCCCTTCCTTATACTTCGAAATACTGTTTTGTAAACACCTGCGAGCAGTCGCGTTAGGTGGACCCGACCGTTTATCTGGCACTGCGGGAATACACTACTACTTGTTTTTATAACGAATGTACCTGGTAATAAGTGGCGGACCGCGGTGAACACGCGGGAGATATGTACGTAGGGGGTGCCTTTTAATGGACCCGGGGTCCCTTATTTAAAATTAGTGTTATGTCCTCTATATGGGACGAGGTCCCTTGAATAAGGACAAATGTGAAGTCCCTTATATACCGCTTGTCCTTATCGCGGGTCCTTTACACTGTTGTACTAACTATTGATAAGAGTCTGCACATTGGTATTATTAGTGGCACACCAGGAATGGTTACTATAACCCGGGGGGAGTTTTACAACTACTTTCCTCTCGTATGACGGAGTAGTAGCATACATGTATACCGTTGTGCTGCGGCTGCCGGCCAGCTTCTCGCGTGATAAGTCCATGCTGACGTTTTTACTACAATAATAACTTGCACTAACCGTACTCCTTGCCGAGCTGACCACGGCCCTCGTCCACCTTCTTGAATTGTTCTTCTTCTTGTTGTATTCTTAATAAATATGCATTCCCTCTTTCCAAGCTACCTCAACACAATCACTGTTAACAGGACGTAGACGCAATCGACAGAGACGGCTTATTATATACGTTTACGATAGAAGAGCTGATGATGTGCATGCAGCACGATTTGTCGGAGGGGAAAAAAACAAGCACACGATAATAATTACGTGTTGCACGGAAGTGCTCGCGTACGCACGTACACCCCCTCTTTTTCGCGCCACGTCAACGTCACGACGTCCGTCCACAGGAAACAGCCGGTTCCGACCGAGGGACGTGGTTTTTCCTTCGTTGGTTTGTCGTTCGGAAATCCGCGGGCCGTTGGGCTCTACCGTCATCCCCATCATGCGACAGAAAAGGCACAAAAAGCTAGCAGCAGTGGAATACTATCTGGGTGTACCTTGTACCACTGTAAACAGTTGTTGTTGTAGTATCACGCAGTTGATGAGATTTAGATCGTGACACGGCATGCATACATACATACATACATACATACATACATACATACATACATACATACATACATACATACATACATACATACATACATACATACATACATACATACATACATACAGACATACATACATACATACATACATACATACATACATACATACATACATACATACATACATACATACATACATACATACATACATACATACATACATACATACATACATACATACATACATACATACATACATACATACATACATACATACATACATACATACATACATACATACATACATACATACATACATACATACATACATACATACATACATACATACATACATACATACATACATACATACATACATACATACATACATACATACATACATACATACATACATACATACATACATACATACATACATACATACATACATACATACATACATACATACATACATACATACTACATACATACATACATACATACATACATACATACATACATACATACATACATACATACATACATACATACATACATACATACATACATACATACATACATACATACATACATACATACATACATACATACATACATACATACATACATACATACATACATACATACATACTACATACATACATACATACATACATACATACATACATACATACATACATACATACATACATACATACATACATACATACATACATACATACATACATACATACATACATACATACATACATACATACATACATACATACATACATACATACATACATACATACATACCATACATACATACATACATACATACATACATACATACATACATACATACATACATACATACATACATACATACATACATACATACATACATACATACATACATACATACATACATACATACATACATACATACATACATACATACATACATACATACATACATACATACATACATACATACATACATACATACATACATACATACATACATACATACATACATACATACATATATACGTACATGCATACATACATGCATACATACATACGCAAGTGTAACTTTAGTGTCGATTTAAGGTCTAGTTTGCTACGTACATACTACTTCGTAAACATTCCGTTGAGACATGCGTGTAGTATTGGCCAGATATCGCAGCGCAGCAGCCAGCAGCAGGGTAAAAAACTAGAATAAATAATAGCTCCGTACGCCAGTCAGTGTGTTCACGTATGCATGTAAAACAGCAACAAGTGGGGACACCTCTTCTGTCTCCCTGCGACGAACAGATAGTTGGCGGGGTGGAGGCGGGGGGGGGAAGGGGTTGGAGAGGGGGAGGGGGGGAGGGGGGGGGTATACTCTTCCGTCCTACTCCCGCTTACGTGTTGCAAGTTGGTATATCAAGGGGTCGGCGTACGAGAAAGAAAGGAAAGAAAAGCTCGTCGCGAACGAACGTTCGATCGACAAGACTTAATAAGTCGATTAACGATATAGAAAAATGTATGATGATCATGAACTCGGAATCTCACGCATGCTGCATGACGAGAGAGGACCATATGATGAGCTCTCACTTGTCCTATGTACGGGAAGGATATCCGCGAATGAAAGTCGGGAAGGGGGTGGCCAAGCGGGCGTTTTCTTTTTTCGATGATCGGTCCTCTCGTAACGTGCTGTGGGCAAAACCAGCGGATCGGCAGCAACATGCAACAACAAAAAGGTAGTTTGGTTATTTCGTAGTAGTAGTAAGTACATGTAACCAAAGAACGTCGGGCGGGCGGGTGGGGGAGGGGCTGCCCCGCCATGACGAGATAAAAAACGGCCCGTCACAAACCACACTACTAGTAGCTACACTACTACCATTTAGCACCACGGTTCTAAAAAGCGGCAGCAGAATCGTCATTCATTCATGTTAATCACAGGCGACATGACGGGAACATTATCGTGCGCATGGTGCAGCAGTGATGGCCGGCAATTCCGGTGCTGATGATGACGTGTGGGGGAAACATGTAATTTCAGCTCTCTTCACGTATGTATGTACGCATGTCATATATGATACTGTATAAATCTATACATGCAAATAAATTATTTTCATTTTTTTATAATATACATGCAAATAAATGTAGTTATAAGACAAGCCTATTATTGATAGCAGTATAGTTGATCTTATTCTGCTTTTTTTCTGTGCCTCTGTTTGTAGGCCAATCTACCTGAAGCAGAGCTCGCCACGCGAGAGAGAGCCCCCGCTTGGCTGAATAACATACATGCTGGTGTGCGGTAGGATTGGCTGCATCAAACCTAAAGGCCGACGCTCCCCAGCAAAACGAAGAAAGGTTGGCCGCGCGCGGTATCCATCGATTTCGTTCCAGGTCCACAGAATATTTTTCGCGCACCCCGACACGTTGGGCCCTGCTTTCAATACGCAATCTACTGTGTAGCCTTAGTCCTCTGGGGGTTCATATATTATAAACATAAAAATACACTCCAGCGATTTGAGATCGAAGATTTCGTCGAAACTCATCTCTGCAGGCTGTGTGTGATACTCCTCATACTATATCATATAGTCTATTATAAAAAAAAAAAAAACACTCCAGCTGTGAGTTCGAAGATTTTGTCGAAACTCATCTTTGCAAGCTGTGTGTGATACTCCGATCGCGCGTATCACGGGTTATGTGTCCTCATTAAGGATATAGGTCGGCGACTCCCCTTGCAACTCAGGGTCAACAAGGTGATGTTAGGCAGTCTGTGCGCGGAAACTATAAAATCCGTTTCTGAGGGGGACAAAATCTGACAGCTGTGGAAGGAAATGCATCAGTTTATCAAGTGAAATATGTACGTCGAATAACCGGTGAGGGGAGGGCGGAGTTTTTAAGGACGTGGGGGCCTGATTTTGATCAAAAGGGGAGCGGGAGGGGGGGAAGGGGGGGACGGGCGGGGCAGCTCAATCTGTGCGTAGAAACTAGAACTCCTTTAAGGGTATAAATCTGACGGATTGGGAAAGAATGCACCAGTTTATCGTGTAGACTATATCCTGTAAGTCGTACAACCAGTGAGGAGAGGGCGGAGCGTTTGAGTGGGTGAGGGTGGGGGTGGGGGTGGGGGTGGGGGTGGGAGCGGGGGGGGGGGGGGGGGGCGAAAGGGTTTTTTAAACAACATATTTAGGTGGAATAGAGATGTAGGGGTTTGCCATACGCGTGGTGCTAGGTCTAGGCGATGGTGCGGGCGATGGGGAAGGAGGGGGCGTTTAGGGGGGGGGAGGGGGGGGGGGGGGAGTCATCCCACGGTAGGGGTTGCACTTTCTACGCGAAAACGTCCCTGGGCGATTGAGTTCCTCATGTGAGGAACTGATGGTCAATGAAGTGTATTCACGAGTACACTATATTTTTGGACTAAGGCATAGAAGCTTGGTCGGGTTGCGCGAACGAATGCCTTCCAATTCACTTTTCGGGTGAGATATTATTGAGTTCCTCATGTGAGGAGCTCAGGGACTTTCAGCTCCAACCCTACCGTGGGATGGCTCGGGGGGATTATATTATATAGCGACCAAAAAAAAGACGACGGTTTATTGCGATCTTCTTATCATTGACAGCCTAGCTAGCTAGGTAGAAAGCGTGCAGCCGTGCAGTACTATGTGCACGCGAGCATAATAAATCACCACGCTGCATGCACATTACACGTGTCATACTAAGTAAGGCTCGTTACTACGTGGCAGCTCGCGGACGGGCACGTCCCTTACCTCTCATCAGCGGCCCGGACTGTTTCGTGATGGTCGATGCTGTAGTTAATCATCAGTTCTTCCCCCGCCCCGGCTTTTCTTACCTAGCTCTGAAGTCCCAAAACCAAGTGGTCAAGGAAGGGACAAAAAAATTACATGAATGATGACGTCCACATATATTTTCTTGAACGCTGTTTTCGTTTTTCTTTTCATTTTTTCTGGAGTCCCACGGGCGGGGTTTTCAGCTTTACCGCTGCACGAAAAACTGATCCCACGTTATTCCCACAAGTAATTTTCTCGCCAAAAACTGGGGGCAGAAAAAAGCAATTACTAAGGGGTGTTGAGGAGGGACAAAAATATTTTTCTTAAAGAGTTAAGGAAGGGACAAATTTTCATACATGGTGGCCTCAACTGACTCGCCACAAAGTTTGTTGAACGCTGTTCTTCCCTCAAGCCTCAAAGGGGCTTAGTAAGTATTAACCCTTTTCCAACCGCCGAAGTTCTTTTCCCAGCCTAGTTCCTAGTGGTTTGGCCCCATCACGGGAGCGCAGTGCAAAAACAGCGGGGATATTAACCCGTGTTTGGAGCCCATGGACGACATATAACGAAAAAAAGGGACGATTACGACTTCACCAAGCGTCCACAGAAAAGAGAGCGTGCCAGCTGTTGTACGAGAATCGCCATACATGATGGACGCGTGTCTCACAGCTTCTTAGGTTGCAACTCGGGCACGTGATATCCCCTACTCTACCTAGCAGGACCCGGGCAGCAGCTTCGTGGCGGTCGACGCTGCGAAAATGACCGGTTGTGGCTCGACATGGTTTTTGTTTTGCCTCGGGTGTCCGACAAGAGTTAAGGTCAACTTTTTTAATTGATGTGAATAAGCTCATCCACACGCTTGATTGTTACTTCTTTCCCCCCAATACCCGGTACGTACAAGATACCGTAGGTACGGTGCTAAAGGGGTCCAGGGCAAAAACTAACATGATTTCTGGCCTCCGCGCTTCGATGTCCACACGCGCTTTCTTCGTCGTTGTTTTTTTTCTTCATCACCTCTATGGGGTCTCAAAGAGGGGTTTGTACATAGCCATTATACACATGTTCCACCTTCTTCAAATAGTTCCTGTTACAACAGTCTATTTCCGAGTCTTTTCGCCACACAACAGCAGCGCGGTGCTAAAAACAAGGTGTTGAGGGGCAGGAATTAACATGGTTATGACCCCCAACACCTTGATTGGCTTGATCGCTGTTTCTCCCCTTCTGAAGTTCCACAGGAGGAGCTAGGGACCAATTTGGTGTGATTCTGACCTCCACACCCTTTTTCTTTTCCGATCGCTGCTTTTCTTTTCCCATGGTCATGGCCACCGCTCGTCGCGCGGCAGGTGGCTGTTAAGGTGAACAACGAGGCCAGCGACCCTCTCCGTCAGCTGCAAGCCGAGGCGACGATGCACGCGGAAGCTTGGGCGAACCTCGACCACGTACTCACGCCCCTGGGGTTTGTCGTCGCGCACGAGCCGACGGGCACTCCGGCGATGCTGATCCTGGAGATCGGACTGTGAGCGCACACTACTCTTGTTCTTCGGCTATGACTCGGCTCTCAGCTTCAAGTTAAAACCTTAGTATGGTACCCCGCTGTTTGGACATATTTATAAGAACAGATTAGGAATAAAATTATTGTGGAAAATCTCCTTATATTTGCGGAAAATTTGGGCATTTTGTCCCATTTATTTTTACTTCAGCACGTGCAGCAGTTTATTTGCCTTTGTGTGCAGCTAGCCAAAAGGTATGTGTCGCCGCAGGCGCTTCCATCGTTATTCAGCGAGCTCGGTCGCCACTGCGCTGCTCCAGACAGCAATGATGGCGTAGCCTTCACACTCTGTTATTTCTTGATGGTCATTTTTGGGGACTCGCGCTGCTCACAGAGTCGGACGGCAACCAACATAATAATAACATGTTTATAAATGTATTGGCTCCATACTACTGTATTATACCCTGGTATAATATGTATCATAGTTGTTCGAGTTTGGCCTGCACGCGTAGACTGCCGCTGCCGCGGGCTCCCAGCTGAAAGCCGATGACATAATACCTGGTATGCATTTATTTGCTCTCCTGCATGTAGCTTGATTGGGTTCGGCGTGCATGCTGTAGGTTACGACTCGGGAGCAGCGCGGAGCGGGAGGTGTCTCCGGCCAACAATGACGACATGTGTTTACTTGCTCCTGACACTACATACAGTAGCCTGATCAAACTTGGCGTGCATGTTGTAGACTACACCACAACTATTAATACTACAACTACTACTACTGCAGAGCGGCGCGGAGATGGGCGCGTCGCTCGTGGGGACCGAGACGATTCGCGGAGGTGCGAAAGGCTGCGCTTCGAACGTAAGAGCCGAATTCCCCCCGCTGCCACAAAACGCTTCCTGTTCTTTTAATGATCCCACGGTACCGTAGGGTACCTGTGCAGCATCAGTCCCTGAGGTACCTCACATGATGAGGAGGTCACCATCTCACTCGAAAAAAAAATTCGGAGGCATTCGTTCGTTCGCGCGGGACCCGACCAAGCTCCTACGCCTTGTTACGCCTTATTACAGTCCTATTAATAAAACAATACTTCGAGAAGTCGTCTGCACTCGTGAAATTACCTGATTAATATGACCAACCGGCAGTTCCTCACGTGAGGAGCTCAACCGGCAAAAGGTATACCTTTTTTTGGCGAAAAAAATGCAACCAACCCCTACTAACGTGGGATGCGTCTCAGTGTTTCTCCCTTGTAATCCCAAGTGCTTTGTGTCCCCAAAACGGGGGCTCTGTCTCAAAATGGTTGTAATCCTGAACCGGTGAGGCAAAAACGTGTCTCATCACACCCACACGCAATTGAAGAAGTGGCTTGTACACAGAAACGGGGGTGCAGTTCGAAGGAGGTTAAAACCCACTGAGTACTTACTGCTACATACATACGACAGTTATTCATACTAAATTCAAGAGATTATGCGTTCCCGAAAAAAACGAGGCTTGCGTTTTTGTTACGTGTTTTGTTTTTTACGTGAAAGGGGGAGTTTTAGTTTTGGCGAAATTCATGTATCCCACACTAAATTCAAGCGGCTTGTTGTCCGCAAGAAAAAGTGGGTGGAGTTTTGGAGGCGTTGCTTGTTTAACCACCACTGCAACAAAACAGAATCGCAATAAATTCAAATGACTTTTCCCCCACAAAAATGGATGCGCAGAGCTACGTAAAGGTTCTTTTTGTTTTATTTAGGGCAAAATGTATACCACACTACACCCAAAAGTGGTATGTCCTCAAAAACGCGGATGTGGTTCTTAAAGGGGCTAACTGTTGTTGTGCGCGTGTTTCCTCACCAAATACTCGCATTTTAGATAATCTACAGCAGCAGAGCAGCAGTAAGTTAAAAGTCGTCATCAAGCTAATCTATCAACAGTTTCAGCCCGGGTTGCTTTGTGTAATGAGATTAAAGAGGGGCTGCTACAGACGAGGGGCATTATCGCAATCGTCGACTTCATTCGTCATTTTCGCCCCCCGAAGGGGCCCAAAATGATCGATGAACCAGGTGATTTGGGCACACGAGCTGGATCGCGGAGACAGAAGTCACGATGCTCGAAGTGTCATCAGCGGGGGAGGAGAGCAAAATGTGTAGATTTATGAAGTGGGAGTGAGGGGCATCGTCTCCCAGCCACGTGGTTACCCCAACCCATGAGAGATTAGAGGCCACGTGACTTAGTGGTCTTCTAGTGTGGATACCTATATAACTAACACACGGAAGGGTGGTGATGTTGTTCTCGCTCGCTCTGGCAAGATCGGACTTTAAAAAAAACTTTTTATTTTATTACTGCACGCACTGATCATCCTACACCGTAGATAACTTTTTATTTTATTACCGCACGCACTGATCATCCTACACCATAGATAACTCCAGCCAAGGGAATCACGCCCCGAAATGTGTGCTGTTCCAACAACGAACGGCTACTACGTAGACTAACTAGCCCCTTAAGAACCGCGCCCGCTCACGTTTTTGTTTTTTTTTTTTGCGGAAAAAATATTGGAATTGGAGTAGGGCATGTTTGCACTGCTGCTGCCGAGGGCTGCATGCTCGCACCATGATGACTTTAAGAACGCCCCTTCACTTTTGTACAGTGTTTTTTCGGTGTTGTTAGAAGGCTTGGTTTGGGTAAGCTAGAACTATTGGTTAACCTTTTGCTCAAGTAGTCAGACGGACTAATACCCCACTAATTCCTTAACAAATGGCGTCGTCGACAGACCATGGGTTTTTGGGTCGTGGGTTCGAATCCCACCATCTACAATAATAAACTCAGACTTTCCTCATGTAATACACCACTACTGATACTTTAACACTGCTGTAGCATGGGTAACATGGGCTCCAAAGAAAGGAGGTTATTGCGCCGCCCACGTTGACCGCCGCGTGTAACATCATTACAACCTATTACAACCACTCGTAACGGCCAAAAGAAAAAAAACAGAGACGAAAACAAAAAACGAAACCATTACATTGCTGTTGATGGTTGATTTCCAGGTCACACGAAGGCACGAGCAAGCCTGGGCTGCTGAACCGCACATGTATCATATATATTACCATCATTATGATTAGACTATCGTCTACCCTCTAATATTAGGGCGCGCGCTGCATGCCACTACTTACTGAGGTGCTGCTATATAAAAATAAAAATAAAAATACACTCCAGCTGTGAGATCGAATATTTTGTCGAAACTCATCTTTGCAAGCTGTGTGTGATACTCCGATCGCGCGTATTACGGGGTTGTGGGTCCTCATTGAGGATTTAGGTCGGCGACTCCCCTTGCAACTACAGTGTAGCTATCAGGGTCAACAGGGTGATGTTAGTCAGTCTATGCGCGGAAACTATAAAACCCGTTTCTGAGGGGGACAAAATCTGACAGCTGTGGAGGAAAATGCACCAGTTTATCAAGTGAATCCTGTAAATCGAATAACCGGTGAGGGGAGGGCGGAGTTTTTAGGCCGTGGGGGCCTGATTTTGATCAAAAGGGGGGCGGGAGGGGGGAAAGGGGGGGGGGGACGGGTGGGGCAGCTCAATTTGTGCGTGGAAACTATAACTCCTTCAAGAGGATAAATCTGACGGATTGGGAAAGAATGCATCAGTTTATCATGGGGGGGGGGCGGGACGGGCGGGGCAGCTCAATCTGTGCGTGGAAACTATACATCCTAAGAGGGGATAAATGTGACGGTTTTGAAAAGAATGCACCAGTTTATCATGTATGTCCTGTAAGACGTACAACCAGTGAGGAGAGAGCGAAGTGTTCGAGGGGGTGGGGGTAGGGGAGGGGTGGGGGGGTGGGGAGGTGGTGGGTGGAGGAGGGGGGGGGGCGGGTAGGGAAGGGCTTTAAGTGGCATAAATGTAGGGGTTTGCTATACGTGTGGTGCTAGGTCTAGGTGATGGTGCGGGTGGTGGGGAAGGAGGGGGCGTTGGGGGCGGGGGGGGGGGTGAGAATTGCAACAGCGGCATGGATAGCTTTAGAAGGATAATGAGTATTATGATACTCGAACGGCTGAACGTTTAGTCTACACTGCCACCTACCTGGTACATAAAAAGGAATCTGCCGCTGAGAGCGCCCACTACATACTACTACAACAGTGGTAGTGGTAGTGGTAGTGGTAGTGGTAGTGGTAGTGGTAGTGGTAGTAGTAGTAGTGGTAGTAGTAGTAGTAGTAGTAGTAGTAGTAGTAGTAGTAGTAGTAGTAGTAGTAGTAGTAGTAGTAGTAGTAGTAGTAGTAGTAGTAGTAGTAGTAGTAGTAGTAGTAGTAGTAGTAGTAGTAGTAGTAGTAGTAGTAGTAGTAGTAGTAGTAGTAGTAGTAGTAGTAGTAGTAGTAGTAGTAGTAGTAGTAGTAGTAGTAGTAGTAGTAGTAGTAGTAGTAGTAGTAGTAGTAGTAGTAGTAGTAGTAGTGTAGTAGTAGTAGTAGTAGCAGCAGCAGCGTATGGGTAGGCTTAATTCGATGCGAGTCCACGCGAGGGAGAATAAATGGCTCTGATGAAGTCTTATCGAAATAAAAATGAAGGCTGGGGAGGGGGGAGAAGAGCCTCTGCCCTGCTCAATGACACCGAATCTGACCCACGTCGAGAGAGGGAGAAAGATGAGGAAAAAGTGCGAAGATAAGAAAATAACTGATGGGATGAGCAAAATATATAGACTACATACCTAATAAATGTTAACAGATAGATGGACTTGGCATCTGAGCTACGTCGGGGGGGCGGGAAATGTAAACAAAAAGTGCGAAGACAATAATAATTGATGGGATGATCAAGATAGATATGTGTATAGTGTAATAAGATTAGGGGGCTGTTACAGACACAGGCCACTAGTAACTGACTATATAAATTGTCAACACAAAATAAATGTTCTTCTTGGTAAAAAATCCTGCTGTTTGTTGTTGTTGTTGCTTTTTTCTTTCGTGTTTCCATCCGGTACACCCCAGACCTCAAGCAAGAGGGCTCAATATAGTACTGGTTGGTTAATGCCTGCTCGTGGCTATACAGACATACATACATACTACGTTGTCTACGGTGCTTGAAGGGCTCTCCTTGATGATGAGCTCTGCTCCTTCTCACTGATGATCTCCTTATTGACAAGATGATAACAGTAGAAATTGAGCAATAATAATGTCCCATTATTAAGGCCTTCTGTGTCGAGTACGATTTTGGACGTGTGCTGCTGCTGACGACCATCGACAAAATAGGATCAGACGAAGTATCATACCAGTACCTAATTTCTGTGACCATCTCGACGAAATACATCCTCACTAAGCGTAACACCTATTAAATAACAGGTTTCCAACATAAAATCTTTTATGATGATAGCCGATAATAATACAATAGCCCATTGACAGGCCGTTGGCCGGGCTGCACGTCCAGTCGCTGCAGAGTACGTAGGTCACATCGGCCCGTGGCACGCGCTCGCGTGGTCGTCAGGCGTCGGCTTTTCGCTGTTACAGGAAGGAGGAGATGAAGAGGACCAAAACACACCCTCGCCGTCGTCTCGCACGACAATCACGAAAAACCTCGAACCGAACCGCTTTTCTCCACTTTAACGCGAAACATATAGTATGAAAGTATAGAAACGGGGCCATTTATTTTTGGTTGTTCAAGTAGTCCAGCATTTATTTGGTGATGAATATGTTATTCGCACGAAGCAAATAATTTTTCCTTTCCTCCATTCACTTCCGATGGCAAAATTTAAATACGTCAGCAGCAGGAGACATGCCAAGCAAGGGAAAACATGCGCTGTCAAGAATGTGTGGGGCCGAGTGTACCACACTAAAACCTAGTAGTACGGTGTCAGTCAGGGCGAATCAGTTTGTTACACTGTAATAACTTACTTAGTGCGGTGTCAGCCAACGCCAAATAAGGCCAATTTCGTCACACGCCGGCCTGGTAGCGCGGTGCCAGTCAAGGCGAAATAACGCCAATGTGTTGCACTATAACTTAGTAGTGCGGTGTCAGTCAAGGGGGAATTAAGGCCAAGTTTTCACACCATAGAGCCTATTATGAGCAATTACTAATGCAGTGTCAGTCAAGGGAAATCAAGGCCAAGTTTTTGTTACACTGTACAATAACCTCTAGTGAGTAGTGCGGTGTGATTCAGGGCTAATTAAGGCAAATTTGCTACAATAAAACCTAGTATTAATTAACAGTGCGGTGCGAGTCGAGGAAAATCAAGGCAAATTTGCCACCCACTAAAACCTAGTAGTGCGGTGCCAAGCAACGCAGTTGCAAGTTGTGGAAAATGTTGCCACACTGTTACCTACTGTAACTAGTGAGGTGTCAGCCCATTATACTTGTACGTCAATCAATTAAGCAAAAAAAGATGTTGTCTGCCAAGGGGTGAACGTGTGTATAGTACAGTCCTGTCACGCCTTTGTCCCACATGGTGGGGAGTCGTAGTGTTTTGGGCAGTTTTTTATGTTCTCCGCCTCATCATACTGGAAGCACACATACGTGGGCCAAACCAGAATTCCCCGATTTCCATACTTAGTCTGGTATAATTATCCAGAATTGCGGTAAAGGTGGCTCTGACATGGTGAGTAGACCTTCGCTTCTCTTCGATTAGCAGTTTTCTCGTACGTACGTAAGCAATAACGAAGTTGTTAGCAAGCAGAGCAAGTTCGGTTCGTTCAGCGTATAAAGCGTTATATTAGGACAAGCCGTTGAGATCCCACCACTGCGCAGCGATACTGTGGCGGGGGGTGATATGCGCTAGGGGCGCTGGCTAGCTAGCTAGCTAGCCAGCTAGCCAGCTAAAATATGGGATACCGCTGGCGGGGTAAATATATCTGAACATCTGCTCGCTGTGACAATTCAAGCAAAACTCGGTGTGTATGTGTTGACATGATGACGTCGCACGACTAAAACATGTGTCACTTCATTCAGCCATTCAAAAAGGCGGGGTGTTTATTTATTTCGACCTGTTTGTTCCCCATGATCCATAGTCAAAAACGAGCCGTGTTCGAACATCGTCCCTATGCCCCGCCCCCCACGCTTACCCGGGCCAAGAGCGCAGCTTCTTTCGTCCCGCCTTTTGTGTACGCGACCCTCAATACCGCAGGGCTAGGCCGGGGGTGGGTGAGCGGGGTTTAATGAACGGGGGGGGAGGCGGGGAGGGGTCGGCACGCCGCATCGTTGTAGACCGCGGGGAGCCCATCCATGTAGCTAAATATCCCTGATACCGGTATGCCATGCGAAAATTACGGGGAGTCGGAAACATTCAGATTGATTGAAAGCTGTCTGCCACGGAGCTTCGTTCGGGTAGGTTGCTGGAACAGGTTGTTGCTTGAGCAGGTTTTTGGTTGCTCAAAGCCAGGCGCGTGCGAGAAAGCTGCTGAGGCGGGCTCTGTGGTAATCCACTCAGTAGAATCCTGTTAATGGACGCGCTTGGTTTTCTCTCTCTGCCTCCGATAAAATTGCCGTGCGCTTTGGACGCGCGCTTTTCTCTCTCCTTCTTAGCTGGGCGGGTCAGCTGCTGATTCCGGTGGAAGTATACGCCGCTACACTATCTCTTTTCGGTAACGACACTGATTTTGTTCCCTTTTTTTTGTGGCGTATCCGCTGGAATACAGAGAGTTAACAAATAAAAAAGGGCTCGACCTTTTCAAGAAACACACGAAAAACACTTTCTACTTACGCTCCAAAAAAAAGCGAAAAATTTGCCTAGGACACACATTCATGCTGCCTCACGTAATAACCTGAGCGCGTCGCCACCCAAAAATAATATTCTCTTAATTGACGCTAAAGGTTGGAATTTATCAATATTTATCTCATTCAAAACTGCACCCACGTTTTTTTCAGGAAGACACAGAAAACTCGGATGTGACCCTCTTAGAACAACCGCGAACACTCTTCCACACTCTAACTCTAGATATTTCCAGGTCATTTCTCCGCCCAACAGCGTGGTCCACACCATTTTCAAGTCGTTTTTGGTCCCCAAAAACTTGGGTGCACAGAGCTCTACTAACAACAAAAAAGAAGTTTTCTACATACAGTATAAAAAGCCGAGTTGAGATCAATTGCTATCGGTTCTCGAAGCGGTAAAACGTGATGGTCGCACACCGCAAGGAGCTGAATCAAAATATCCGCGCCCCCGCATGCACGCATGCACGTGATTCCTCTGTACGTTTGTCTCTTTTTTCTTTCCTGCTGGGGGGGGGGCGGGGCCGGGGGGGGGCTGCAGACCGCTCGGAGTGTTTCTTGGACAAGCGGGACCTCTGCCCAACCGCCACGCCAGCTGGATCAAGGCAATTGCGCGCATAATATTGCAGGTACAAACCGCTCAACTTGCTGCGTGGACGTTCGTCGAGAGGGGGCACGGGGGGCGACGGGGTTGAGATGGGTCTCCGTTAGGATGTGCCTCCGTGTCTTAGCGTGCGGCTTGCAGTTGAAAGACGCTGGGCGGGGGGGGGGGGGGGGCGTTGAGATGGATGTGCCTCCGTCTTACAGCGTGTGACCGTGAAGCGACTTGCAGTTGAATGTGCTACGGGATCGCGGCTTTTTTTTCGCCTCGTGACTGACCGCCCCCGCCCCTACACTGAAGGTGGTATAAAAAATACCACATCGGTCTTGATGCGCCCAAAAACAAACACGATCTCCTTTGCATAATGTATGTTTAGCACAGGGAATCATTACTATTATTATGGTCCTCCGAGAATATAGCGTAGATGCCGTTCCGATGTAAATCGAATGTCCTTCCATAAAGCAGTGGTATCTATGGCCTTCATTCTGCCAACCATTCCCCATTTCCTTTCCTCACACACTCTCAGTTTTTGTGTACTTCTTGCCTTTCCCTCTGACATCTGTTCAGTTTAGGTATCAGTCTGATCCTAGCCCTCATCAACATTCCCACCCCAGGCCACTGGCCGCAGTCCTCCCGAGATTTCCTCTCTCCCCCTCGCGGCTTGGCGTTCCCCCTCAGAGATAACCTATATCGATTACCTATGCGAAATCGCGACCTGAGTGGTCACAGAGATGATTAGGAATAGGCACTCCTTGCAGACGCCTTCGTGCGATAGGGAGGATCCTTCCGTCCCTACGCCCATGCTTGCCGCCACCCGATCGATCCGGTCGCTGCCTTCTGAGTCGTTGTCGCGATGCGTATGTGGGAAACATTGCATCCAACCACAACTCTCTTCTGAGACGCCGCGCAAGGTAGTGACGGGTCCATGAAAATGAAAACACACAAAAGAAGAATAAAAAAAGAAAAAAACAATAATGTGTCTCGGACAAAAATAAATAAAAAAATAAATAAAAAATAAAAAAAACAGTTTTACACACTGTGTTTTTCGTTTGTCCGCCGTGTGTCGTGGCTTTTACGCGCCGCCTCCAACGCATTTGCTACGGTAGCGCAAGGGGGGTTAATAATGTATATGTTATAATGCTCATGTTGATAGGGGCCTCTTTCGGCAGTGGCTTGGGGTCGCGCTCGCGCGAGCGACCCCCCTCTCCCCCCCCCCCCCCCCTGTTCCATGACTGTCATAGGCTTTCGCGCTCTGCTTGAAATATTTCAATATGAAAATCTCCGGTGGGGGGATGATGGTTAGCTACGCGCTGCGCCAAAACAAACCGCCAATTAATAACGTGTTTTTTTCAGTGATGAGGTACACGGAGTCAGTCGTGCGACTGACGGAAACTTCCGGTTGCGAAAATTGGGTTGCGAATGAATGCAGTTGAGTTAAATCGACACGCACGACGCGTATGAAAATACGTGGAAGTGTGGTGAGCTTGAGCTTTACCTGGTATTTTTCCCCATCCGCCGGAGGATGAAGAAAAAAAAAAAAAAAAAAAAAAAAAATGGGGGTACCCCCCTAAGGTACCCTTGAATCCCGAACTCATTCTCTCACTATATATACGAAGTATAGATTTTTTGTCTGTCTTAAATCTCTCTCACACACACACACCACACACACACCCTCGCCTCTCTCCCCCCCGCTCTCCTGTCTCTCTACATCTTGATTCCTTCAAGCCGCTAGCAGTAAAGCGTGGTAGAGGGTGTCATCGGCGTGCCACCGCGGACCATCCTCCCAATCCCAAAAAACCCATTGAGACGACGGACTACGCTTTAGCTTTAATATCGAAAAAACTTTCCATCTCCTCTCGAGACTCAGGGATAGAGACCACACCCCATAGTCAACGACACCGTGTGCCGGCAGAATCCCGCTCGCTCTGTATACCCGACGCACCGCTCTGCGATATTCAAACCGCTCCGACGAATAACAAGGTGTAGAGCTGCGAGCATGCGTTGCGCGGCCGTGCTTCGAGTCCGTAGATTCGGTTGGGTGGGGAGAGGGCGAGGGGGGCGCGAGGCGAGGCTGTATAAATAATTGGTTGGTGCATCTCCGCAGAAAGGAAAAAAAAGTATCCCCCGATACCATGATATTTGATTGCGCTGTGTGCCCTGCACCTCCAGATCCGACGTCACTCTGCCGCAATCCTGGTCTTTCGTATGAGCTGATACTTACATATATCGGTGGTGGGATCCCGTAACGACTTCGTTTTTTTAAATACACTCCCCTCTGCTTGATGGAAACAACAGTTGTTATAGTTCCCGCGTGACGTGTGGTCCTGACCACGGCTTTGCCTTGCTTGCTCGACACCCCACCCACCACCCTCTCTACCCCACCCGACCCCCCCCCCCCCCCCACCCCCCCCATCTCCCATCCTCCCACCTCAAACCCTTTGCCCTACCCGCGCCACCTGCCGACCGCACCGTCGCACCTCTCGCTCGCTCACATGAAAACACACACAACTACCGCTACAAAGCTTATGAGGTTCATCGTGTCGGGGGACACGATTAACCTCATGCACAAGGACATCAAGATGCAAAACATGTTTGTCGTCAACGCGCACAACCTGGAGCTGGCCACGCTGGCGGTAGGAGACTTCGGCGCCGCCCAGCGGGGAGTGCCAACGGTAACTACTGGGTGCGAGGAGAAGAAATGCGCAAGATTACCCTCCCGTCCGCCCCCGCCCCCGCCCCCCCCAGCGCGTTTTCGGTTGCAAGGCTCTACCATAATGCCACAATATTGTGGTAGGAACGCGCGCGGATTCAGTTTGTTTGTTTTTTTGCGACTCACCAAACGTTGCCGCGATCAACCGATGAACATTGCCAAAATCAACCAATATTTGCCACGACCGACCAATGTTTGCCGCGACCGACCAACGTTGCCGCGATCAACCATTCAATGTTGCCGCGCGCGCGACGAACGTGTTCCCCGAGGGGTGAAACGCCACGTAGATTGAACTTTCACGGCGGTAGCTGGGGAGGGCGAGGGGGAGGCGCAAGAAGATCACCTCCGTTCTCCCCCCCTTTCCCCGCCCCCACCGCCGATCTTTGTTCTTTTTGCTAGCTATCATATCACGCTCGCATCTCCCCCCCCCCCTCCTCTCTGTCCTGCGAGCGCTTTTGGTCAGCTCGATCAAGGTTACGGTGTTGTAGTTGTCGGGAAAATTGGCAGCGCTGCAGCAGCAGATCATGCAGTAGTAGCAGCTAGCGCTGAGCAGAGGTTGGGGTAGAGCAAAAAACAGAGTGAATTTTGACCTCTCACAGCACAGGCGTCGAGGCTGCCTGTACTGACGGTTTCGTATCCTCGTAAAACTGCCTTTCCACACAGCACAAAACCCGAAAACATCCTATTGAGTCGTTCGTTCTTGCCCCACAAATACCCTGATACAGTATTAATAGTATCGCACCCTCATATTTTCCACATTCACTACGACCGGGTTTTTATCCCCCCCCCCCCCCCCCCCCCCCCCCGAGGGACTCTGTGTCACCTCAGTGCTCACGGACAAGAAGAAAAACGTCTTTTTTTTTTGGGGGGGGGGGCAAAAAAAATGCTCGGCGCAGCAGCGTAGCTTCTTACCATTTCCCCATTACGGACTGATGTCGAGCAAAACTAAAAACAAGCACGAAGAGCAGGGGGGTTACTCGCGCTGCGAGTGACCTCCCGACCCAGCCACTGCCAATAGAAGGCCCCGAAAGCGCCCCCCCCCCCTCGGGTCGCTCGCCGCGTGGGGGTGACGCGGAGTGGTGGGATTTTCTTGTCTTTTTGGGAGTGGCCTTTGAACGGCGTTTCGCCGTGCTGGCGGAATCGCTTTCGCGCCTTCACGAGCAAACCGATTTTCGAGCTTTCTCAGCCTGGCGCGAATCTCGCGCCTCCACGCGGTCTTCTCGCCGTTGACCGGTCTCCTCGGAACGGCTGGTTTACCCCGTCGTTTTCCACCTTCCGTGACTACACACCCTACCGGTCCCCTCTCGTTCTTGACTAAGGGTACCGTGTGAGGGGGGAGGTAGGGGGAAGGGGTACTCATTTTTTTTTGCTCACCTTACTTGGTCATGCGATCATTGACCACGGATTCCTTTCGAGACGGACCACCGTTGTTCCTACTCCTAATAGAGTCGCGTTCAACTTTTCGGTGGCGCTCATTATATATAACGTTTATGCCATGTGTCTCATTTATACACATCCTTTTTTTAAAAAAAATTCGTTGTGTCCTTTATATCCCCTTCGTCGGTTCCCCTCGAGTTGTGACCACCATCTGTTTTAGTGTCCGAGAATGTATAGCGAGAGAATTTTCTCGCCATATTAACTTTCGCTATATCATGGGCTACTTCTCCTAGATTCTTTAGTTTCTTTCAGCGGCTCAGGACCACACTGCTGTTACGGGTGCCCCGAAGGTGACCAGGAAATGCACAGGGATACAATCTACACGCTTTGATGTGATCAGACAGAACTAGGTGACACTCTCATCACAAAGGTGATGCTCTCATCACAACACGCCGTGGGAAGGGAAAAAAAAAAAAAAAAAAGTTACGAGCTGCCCCAGAAAATCTCCTACAATTTTTAATCCGTTTTTTTTTCAAGTAGGATCTTGAAAGAACCACTCGCGCGAGTGGCCCAAACCCCCGGCAGAGATCACGGTCCAGCCAGTTGATCGAATAGCCTTTCGAGAATCCGAAGCCGCGCGGCCTCGTCGCCGTCGCCCTGATCCTCTCGGAACGATCGGCGCGCTCCCCATCGCCATCGCCGCGCTCCACGCGCCCTCTCAAAAATGAATAAGACCAAGACAAGCAAGTCAGGAATTGAATCATCCCACGAGATAGGGTTTGCACTTGAGCTTTGTCTTGTTTTTTTATTTCCGACCCATGCTACGATAGAGGGGTACACCACTTGTTTTTTCTCTGACGTCCCTCAATTTTGGAGGTTAAGATACACCTAATTCTCCCAAAAAAAAAAAACTGATTCACATGGAGAAATATGAAACTGCTACACCGGGTACACCGGACGAAAAACCCTATGCACATGGCCTAGGTACAACAAGACGAGAATCACGCAAAAGACAAAAAAAAAAATGGCCTATGATGACATTTCTGACGATTCGGGGTTAAGGAGCGGCGTCATTCAGAAACCACAGATTTCAGAAGAAATGTGCTACCTCTATTTAGGGTAATGTTCCGGTTGGGGCTCCTAAATCGAGGAACAAACGTTTTTAGTCTGGTATTTTTACGAGCTAGTTTTTGTTTTTTAGTGGCTATCGCACAGAAGCGCTGGTCTCGTTGTGCGAGAGCCTTCGAAATCGTCTTTTTTTCGGGGTTGAGGAATTCATCGAAGATCCTCACGTTAGTGAGCTCAGAAAAATCTTAGAAACTTCCGCCCTCCTGCGCCGTGCCGTGGTATGACTCTCAGGCATCCCATTTCCGGGTTTCCGGGGAAGTACTGCAGTGTTAGCACCTTTCGGGAGCGGTTCTCCAAAAAAACTTTTTGGCGTGCGGAACGAAACCCCTCGAAGCCCAAGATTTGGCCAGGGAAATATGTTGTTTTTTGTTGTCGGGAGTGGTTTATGCTGACAGTTCTGTGGCGTGGAACGGAACGCACACTCTTTCTTCTCGCAAGAAATGTACACCCCGCCTGGCCCGACACCCCGGTTTCTTGTGTTAGAGAGATGTGATTAGAAACAAAGCGATGGCAAGGGGGGGGGGGCAGGTTTTGGGCCCCTTTTTTTTCAGTGTATCAATCGGGGGCATTTCGCGCACGAGTGACCCTCCTGTTTCTTTTGTTAAGTCTTTTATTTTAAGCTCTCGAATGTGCTGCCTTCATTTTCCAAAACAGCTAAGAGTCCGCAACGGGATGGTTTTGGTACGTCGCGCTAAGCGAACGGCTTAGAATATTTGTGCTTTGTCGGTGAGGTGCAGGGGTCGCTCGTGCGAGTGGTGAAAAACACGACCCCGCTGAGTGCAAAAGGGAGTATATCATAAGATCATCATAATATATCATAGCATCATCATAGGATCATCACCATAGGATCATCATCATAACATCATTATAAGATCATCATAAGATCATCATAGCATCATCATGGCACCACCATAGTATCATCATAGGATCATCATAGGATCATCATAGGATCATCACAACATCATCATAATGTCATCGTAACATCATAGCATCATCATAGCATCATCATAGCATCATCATAACATCATCATAGCATCATCATAGCATCATCATAACATCATCATAGCATCATCATAAGATCATCACAACATCCCCCGTACTGTACCCTCGGTCCGAAAATAAAAAAAACGCGATATTGGATGATTAGAGCCGGAACTATGTGCCCCATCGAGTGTTTAGACGGCTGCCAGACACAGATGACGATATTTTTGCCCAACATCCTCTTTTTTTTTTTGCACTTCCAGGCGAGATTTGTGTTCCCTTTTTTTAGTTGAGATCCGCAAAATGAACTTGTGTTGTGTTCATCACGACTTTTATACCCCGAATGTGACGCGTCTCGAGAGAGAGGCGACACTGCTGTATGTAGCTGTACCACTTGCGCTTCTATAACGCACAATTTGCGCATATAAAACTATCGCGATAGTACTGAAATAAAGCTCAAAGGGAGTCGAAACATCACCGTCCGACGCGTGCTACGACGTAGAGGTAGCACTTTTTGTCTGAAATGGTTTCCGAATGACGGTGCTGCTTGACCCAACATTGTCGAAAGCAGGTGATTGTTTCGCACGACTCTCGTTGTATAGCTAGGCCGCGGGAAGTTTAATTCGGTGTAGCAGTTTTATACTTCTCCAAATTCAGTTTTTGCCTCCGAATCAGTTGTCTTGAGCTCCGAAAGTGAGGGGTAGTATTAAGAAAAAAAGTGGGTGCACCCTCTATCGTACCACGCGCCACTACTCTAATACTATATACTATATATATACTTCGTATATATACGTATTAGAGAGCCGACACTGAAGTAAGACTACCAGCATGACCCCCTGTGCGCGGAAACAAGCAGTTCGAGGAGTTTTCATACTAACGCAGTGTGGTGCGGAACACGCCCTTTTCTCGTACCAGAAATTTATATACTCGTATAGATAGCCGGGCCAGCCAGCGCCCCGTTTGTCTTTTTTGTTAAAGGTAGCCCGGCTTCTTATCAGAGGGGGGCCGATAATACGTGAGACGCGAGACTATCAGCCATGACCCCCCCGGCGCGCCTCGCGTGCATGCGTGCTTTGCAACCGCCCGTGCCTACGGTCAGCGATGACCCCTTGCGCATGTTGATTCACCTCCGCTTTCCGTATCTCGAGGGAACATCAGGAGGGAGGAGGAGAAGGAGGAGGAGGAGCAGGAGGAGGAGGAGGAGGAGGAGGAGGAGGAGGAGGAGTCTCGTATCGCGTCGGTGTGTACACCTGGAAGTACACAAGCCCCCGCATGGTGAGAGAGCTGCGGCCGTGAGGCATGCCATGTTGCGGGGGGGGGGGGGGGGTAGCGGGTGGGGGAGGGGGAAGGGGAGGCGGGGGGGAGGGGTTACTCGTTTTATGCATAGCGCGGGGGGCGGGGGCGGCTTCGGGGCCAAAGGTTATCTAGCTGATGGGGCCCATAAAGTAGAATGCCATGTAAGGAAATAGCGTACACACAATATATTTACTGTTTGTTCTCGTTTTCGCGTTTGCCGTCCGGCAATATAATTGTTACTACTGCTACTACTACTACAACTACTACTACTACTACTACTACTACTACTACTACTACTACTACTACTACTACTACTACTACTACTACTACTACTACTACTACTACTACTACTACTACTATGTCTACTACTACTACTACTACTATGTCTACTACTACTACTACTACTACTATTAATAGTTATTGTTACTGTATTATACTACAGCGCTACCTTGCCTTATTGCCTCGCTACACACACCCTGCTGGCGAGCCCACGTAACTTCTTGCGTACGTATTATCATTTTCCTGGCTTCTTTTTCTTCTTATCCTCCTCTTGTTCTTACAATTTCTCCCTTGTTATTGGTTTTATTTTGACGTTTTCTCCTCGGATTTGTACATTGATTTGGTTTCCCTTGGGTGGCATGCGGTGTTGTAGTCGGTTTCGGCTGCGAGCCTTGAAGCGTATATGTACCAGAGTATAGGCCTGGCACGTACGTACACTGACTTCCGTTTTTTTTTTTTTTTGGCGGATGCATATGACCTGCTGCTTCAGCTACAAAAAAAATACGACGAAGGGGACCACGGTGGAAAATAGGATGGGGGCTGCCAGAATAACACCACTCTGTCTGTGGAGTACTCGAGAGAAGGGTCAAAAGCCGTCTTGGAATTTGGGCCTGCAATGTCCCCGTCCGGGAACACCAGGCCTCGAGAGCACGACGCGAATCCGAACCCGTGGTTTCTCGCCTCGGGTCTTTCTTCGCTCGTTGGCGGAAAAGCGCGAGAATCCGCTCTAACTGCGTCCAAAAAATGGCAAAAACCGACGGTGCCAACCCGTCGGTAGCCTCGCTGGACATTTGTGGGTCTGCAATGTCCCCTTCTGGGAACACCAGTCCTCGGCTCTTTGGGCCTGTAGTGTCCCCTTGCGGGAGCACCAGGCCTCGGGAGCAAGATGCGAGTCCGAACCTGGGGTTTCTCGCCTCGGGTCCTCCTCACTCGCTGGCGGAAACTCATAAGAAGCCGCCCTCGCTGCGCCCGAAAAAAGAGTCCAACACCGACGGTGCCAACCCGTCGGTAGCCTCGTTGGACATTTGGGTCTGCAATGTCCCCCTCTGGGAACACCAGTCCTCGGCTCTCTGGGCCTGTAGTGTCCCCCTCAGGAACACCAGGCCTCGGGAGCACGACGCGAGTCCGAACCCACGGTTTCTCGCGTCGTGGCCTCTTCGCTCTTTGGCGTATAATCGCAAGAAAACTGCTCTAACTGCGCCCGAAGGGGCAGGGGCTCAGAGCTGTTTCTGCTTGACGAGAGGCGCTATTCTTCCGTAAATTTACGGGAATAGCGTCCAGCTGATCAGGCTGGAGGCCGTGGCGTCACCACTGGCCCGTCGCGCAGTGTCGGATCTGTGCCATAAGGGCAGACGTAGCCGGAAACACGTGGGTTAGCGTGTTAAAAGACTAAGCAGGGTCCGTAGACCCTGTGGGCGTCTTCTGGAGCGGGGCTCGGGCAAGGCAATAATATTTTTACCCGAGGAGGCTCTCTTCCGTTATGTCTCTTGGAGAAGGGAGACGAGGTAGCTAATCTTGTCGACTCCTCCTTGATGGAAAAAAGGACAGAGCTCCCGCTGTTATCGCGAGCAAACACCGGATCGAGCCTCGCAAAAAATCTCGGTGTTTTATTGTTGGCCTTCCCACACCTCAAAATCGACCGCCACCTCGTGGTCAGAAAAAGTGTTTGAGGATCGACCGTCCCACACCTCAAACCGACCGCCACCGCCTGGTCAGGGAGGGGGGGGGGATGAACACGTTCCCTTAGAAAGGCGACGCGCCGTCACCGCAGCTATATTGTTGCGCGGCGCGTGCCTGGGGAGGAGCGCGCAAAGCACAGGCTCCCGTGCCATGGTTTATGGGGGCGGCGTTTGGAGCGCGTACCACCATTGCCGAGTTTATGCCGCGGTTGAGGAAACGGCGCTGGAAGCGCGGTTCCTGTTGCCGAAATCAGACCATGGCCGAGGGGAACGCCGCTGGAAGCGCGCGTTCTCGCCGTCGAAGAAAAAATAATAATAATAATACCTGGCTGGGGGGGGGCACGCTCGCACCGCTAGTTCCCGCCGCCGGTACTACGCCGTGAGAATCGTCCGCAGACGGCGTAGGTGTCCGTGGGTTCTTGACAGAGGCAAACTGTGCTGCGTTATTGGACAGGCTAGCAACATGAACACGAGCATCTTGTGAAACCAAAAGAGGTGTCCCCGGCAGTGTTGTCGACGGTGCCGTACCGCCGTCGAGCTGTCGATTGCCGGTAAGGAATGTGCCAGGCTGGCGCGCGTGAGTATTTCCGTCCGGGTTATGGGCGGCTCCAACGCGCATTCGAGGAGCAGGAGCTGGGGCAGAAGAGGCGGGCGAGCGCGGGATACCACCATGGTGATCCGACGTGTATATGGCATCGTTGCGACAGTTTACCTGGCCATGATCCTGGTGGTACCCTCGCGATTGACCTGAAAGATGGCGACGATTTTTCTTGTGGTTGTTCGGGCGAGAATATTTGTCGTCTTGGCGGTAGCAGACCATGCGTGTTTGTCAACGTCGATGTACGTCATCGTCGCCAAGTTGGCAAAGTTCAGGGTTCAAGCAGCCACTCGTAGTAATGAAAGGATGCCTAAAATGCTTGAAAGAATGGTTGTCTTCGTGGCAGTTGAGGCAAAGCTCCCGGTTTTCTCGGAGGACATCAGCGCGAGGTGAAAGGAGGCCGCTCTAAAGGGGAGGGTCGTCTGCCTTGAATGAGGCATTAACGGCGAAAGCTTCTGCATAATCATGCTCTTCTAGCGGCCAGCAGTTCGATGTGTGATCAAGCCAAGGGTCAGATAAATCATCGATGGGCATGACAGTTGAATTTTGGCTCGATCCCGTCTGCCTCGAAAGCGACTGAGACGGCACTCGGCCCTGGCCGCGCCCATGATCGGCGGGCCGGGGCCCGACGGGGCGGATGACCGCGCTCCCGTCGAAGAAACAGGGAGAGAAAAAAATGGTTCGCTTAATTATCCGAATTTGAGATAATTTCGATGGGTTTCGTATGATAAGGTTGGCGTTCTATATTCGGTAAAGTTAAGAAATACTAGTAGATCGGAAGCACGTTCCTCCGATCTCAGAAACAATCCGGGGCTCTGGTGGAATCGAATAAAGGTACGTGTCTACGAAGGCAAAGAAAGTGAGTACTCTCCGAGGACCTGCTCAATTGGCAGACCTGCAGGGGGCACTCTGTGTTCCCACCCAATAACTTTACATGGACCACTTTCGTTTTTATTTTTCCGTGGGGGTATTTCTTCCACTCCAGAGGGACTGGAGCCTCTGCTGTGACCACGGATTTGATTGTGCGAGTTAATGTGAGCACAACAACAACTATTGTTATATACTACTACTATTTTGGCGCTCCGACAACGAGGCGCAGAAGATGCAGTTCCAATGTAAATGAAATATCCTGTTCCGTAAAGTCAGTATTAAGGGCATCTCTTCTATGATGGTATCTATCTTCTATGACTCTCTCCCAACCATGCACCGATTCCCCCCTTCCCCGCATGTTTCATGTTACTTCAGCTACAACACACGAGCATAATGCATCCTATCCCCTCGTCAGCCATCTCAACACTCCATTCCCAGGTCATTCATTGGTCGCAGTCCTCCGGTTACCGCCGGTCTTCAACAATCCATTCCCACCCAGGTCATTGGCCGCACGCAGTTCTCGGGGTTTCTGCTAGTAGTAGTAGTAGTGGTAGTAGTAGTAGTAGTAGTAGTAGTAGTAGTAGTAGCAGCAGTAGCAGAGCTCGTCTCTCTATTAATAGGAGGCATCGATCGGCACGGGCACCGGTTGGGGTGGACGTAGATGTGCGGTAGGTGATGCGGGGGGGGGTGCGCGTGCGGCGTTTTTGGGGACTGGTTGGGTAGCTTGCGTGCGGCGTTTTCGTGCCGTGGGTTCACGGGTGGTGGGTGCTGGGGCTTGGGGCGTGTAGGGCAACGCAGCAATAAAGTTGGTGGGCGGCTCTGTGGCCGTTTCGACAACGGTAGTGTGGCGGCGGGAGTGGGTCGGAATTTCACTCGTTCTTGACCCGACCACCACCTAGACCACCGTTCTTCTCCGTCTACCACCTACATCACCGATACTGCCCGCAGTAGTAGCAGCGACGGCGAATTCGCCCAACCATGCAGACGCCATCCTATCCGTAGTGGCCGCGACGACGGTCGCGACCACCTCTCTCACACACTGGTGGAAAAAAATCAGCTTGATTTTGGAGAACACACACAGCGGTGAGGGGTGCCAACACCGTCATCGTTGCCTCCGCCCCGAATGACAAAACGAAGCCTAGCAATCATTGAGCAAGCAAAAACGCAGCAACAACGCAGATGAAACCAACGAGCAGATGTGAAGAGCACGCACACTACCCAGTCGGCGTCCATAAATTTACGTAGTCCATACCAATTGAAGACATCCAATATTTTGTGGGTGTTGTAGTGGAGTGCGGCTGAAGCCGCTGTCGCGGCCGCGGCGCGCCGTTGTTGTTCAAACTGCTGCCCTGGCGACTATCGGTCGTTATTGTCGGAGCGGCCGATGTTGCTGCGTGGCGCCCGTTGTTAGGAGCGCTCGGTGTTGCCTCTTCGTGTTGGGAGTTGTCGTAGTTGGAGCGGTGGTTGTTGGTTTTGCCGCACGAGGTTGGGGAATCTATATATAGCTAGCTTCATTTTCGTTTTGCTTCGAATAGCCGCATCTTCGATCTCCTTTCTTTCCAATTTTCTGGGTGTCTTGTTGACGACATCGTTTTTGATTGCCATGTGATCTTCATCTACGACTATTCAGGCTGGCCTAATGTAATGGAGTGCTCTCCGTGGGTGGATAGTCTATAATAGATTCGACGTGAAAACCACATCATGGTTGGAGTGAAGCCAGGTGATGGTATACGTCACATTCACGTCAAGGCCATCATAGATGGGTCAGAATTTAAGTAACGGTGATATTGTTCAGGCAGGACACCCTTGACAACTATTCGCTGCTCTTCTACCTGCCCTGCTCTGCTCTGTTCGTCTTTCAGCGTTCTTCTTCAGATTAACTATAGTGTAGCATGCCTTGCTTTATGGGGAGAAGGGCCTGCTTAGTGACCCCGGAACTGGGTTACGTCTAGAGAGGGAGAAAAGGAGAAAGGAAAAGTACAAGTATAATGGAAGAAGAGACGAGCAATATCTATATATATATATATTCCCTCGTCGAAGCAGACGAGACGATGAGTGATCTACGTTGAATCCGACGCTGCAAAAAACGAAGCATTTTTCTTTTTTCTCTGAATGAATGATGGGGCTCCTTGACCCAAAAATCGTCGGAAATCGACCACTTCTTTATTGCGTATGGTCTTGTTGTGTACCGAAGCCATGGGATTCTTCATCCGGGTTACCAGCTTTTTTTTTTCTCCAACAAAAATCAGTTTTTTGGGGAGAGGTCTTGAGCTCCGAAAGTGAGGGGTAGTATTAAGAAAAAAAGTGGTGCACCTCTATCGTCTTACCTATTGACATCAAGATAGTAAAAAGAAATAGTAAAAAAATGTCAAGCTGACGAGCTCACCCCCCCCTCCCCCCTCTCCCGGACTGTTTGCTCTCGATGATCAGGCGTCTTTCGTGTACGATTCGGTATCCTCTCGGGGGGTACAGCCGCTAGATCTACAGGTTAGCCGACAGTTGACGTTCTACAACGACCTTTTCGGGTGGTCAAGAATCGCGTTCACGGCTCTCGCGGACCGAAGGCCGCCCGACACGCTCTTCGGACCGTGTCCAGCAGGTACAGTAAGCGCTACTAGTACAAAAGTAGTAGTAGTAGTAGTAGTAGTAGCAGTAGCAGTAGCAGTAGCAGTAGCAGTAGCAGTAGCAGTAGCAGTAGCAGTAGCAGTAGCAGTAGCAGTAGCAGTAGCAGTAGCAGTAGCAGTAGCAGTAGCAGTAGAAAGTAGCAGTAGCAGTAGCAGTAGCAGTAGCGGTAGCAGTAGCAGTAGAAAGTAGCAGTAGCAAGTAGCAGTAGCAGTAGCAGTAGCAGTAGCAGTAGCAGTAGCAGTAGCACTGGCAGTAGCAGTAGCAGTAGAAGTAGCAGTAGCAGTAGTAGTAGTAGTAGTAGCACTAGAAGTAGCAGTAGCACTAGCAATAGCAGTAGCAGTGGTAGTAGCAGTAGCAGTAGCAGTAGCAGTAGCAGTAGCAGTAGCAGTAGCAGTAGCAGTAGCAGTAGCAGTAGCAGTAGCAGTAGCGGTAGCAGTAGCGGTAGCAGTAGAGGTAGCCGTAGTCGTAGCCGTAGCCGTAGCGGTAGCCGTAGCCATAGCGGTAGCGGTATCGGTCGTAGTCGTAGTCGTAGTCGTAGTGGTAGTGGTAGTGGTAGTGGTAGTGGTAGTGGTAGTGGTAGTGGTAGTGGTAGTGGTAGTGGTAGTGGTAGTGGTAGTGGTAGTGGTAGTGGTAGTGGTAGTGATAGTGGTAGTGGTAGTGGTAGTGGTAGTGGTAGTGGTAGTGATAGTGGCAGTGGTAGTGGTAGTGGTAGTGGTAGTGGTAGTGGTAGTGGTAGTGGTAGTGGTAGTGGTAGTGGTAGTGGTAGTGGTAGTGGTAGTGGTAATAGGCGATGGTGCGGGTGGTGGGGAAGGAGGAGGCGTCGGGGGGGGAAGCGGGGGAGGGGGATATGAATTGGACCTACGGCACGGATAGCTAGAAAGTTTTGGCCCCAAACGTACCGTGGTGTAGCTCACGTATATTATCGACCATCGACTATCGAATACTACTGCTGCGACTACTACTACTACTACTACTTTTGCTATTAGTACTACTGCCACGGCCACTACCACTATCACTACCACTACCACTACCACTACCACTACCACTACCACTACCACTACCACTACCACTACCACTACCACTACCACTACCACTACCACTACCACTACCACTACCACTACCACTACCACTACCACTACCACTACCACTACCACTACCACTACCACTACCACTACCACTACCACTACCACTACCACTACCACTACCACTACCACTACCACTACCACTACCACTACCACTACCACTACCACTACCACTACCACTACCACTACCACTACCACTACCACTACCACTACCACTACTACTACCACTACCACTACCACTACCCCTACCACTACCACTACCACTACCACTACCACTACCACTACCACTACCACTACCACTACCACTACCACTACCACTTAGCATCACGCGTATAGCAAGCTCCTGACAGATATACATTTATGCGACCTAAAGCTGTTGGAAATCTCTCTCCCCCCCCCCCTTCGAACACTCCGCCCTCCCCTCACCGGTTGTACGACATACAGGATATACATGATCAACTGATGCATTCCTTCCACAACCGTCAGATTTATCCCCTTAAAGGATTTATGGTTTCCGCGCACAGAATGAGTTGCCCCGCCCGTCCCCCCCCCCACCCCCTCCCGCCCCCTCTTGTTTACACCCCGGCCCCCACGCCCTTAAAATCTCCGCCCTCCTCTCACCTGGTTATACGACTTACAGGACATACTTGATAAACTGATGCATTTCCTTTCACACAGCTGTCAGATTTTGTCCCCCTCAAAAGCGGGTTTTATAGTTTCCACGCACAGACTGATTAACATCACCCTGTTGACCCTGGTACAAGCTACACTGTAGTTCCAAGGGGAGTCGCCGACCTATATCCCTGATGAGGACACACACCCAGCAATACGCGCGATCGGAGTATCACACACAGCTTGCAAAGATGAAGATTCGACGAAATCTTCGATCTCACAGCTGGAGTGTATTGTTATGTTTATAATAATAGAGACCTGGTAGGCTAGTGCCTGGGTCCCAACACGGTCAACCTCTTGACAATCAACTGCGCTACTAACTGCACGCACACGCGTTTTCGGGAGAAACAACTTGAAAACTGTGTACGATGTGATTTTAATAGCAGCGTTAAAAATGAGGCTTTTCTGTTTGTAGGTCGTCTCAAGGACGCGCGGACTGTGTGACGCGATCATTTTAACAAAAAACACGCTCGAGTGAGTGGCGACAAAAAAAAATCGCCGTCCCGTCGGGGAAAAACGGAGTGGATACCTCGATACAGATTTTTTTTTGAAAAGCGAGAGCCAGTACTCGTAGTGTAACGACGGCGGGAGAAAAGTTGAAGATTGTGGGCGCGGGGAAAACGTGAGGACTTCCGGACAATACGAGGATGTGGTGGTGGATGAAGATGGCGTGGCGGCTGACGCTCCCCACGCCATGTAATAATCTTGGTTATTTGTTTGAACTCTCTTGCCGCCTCAAAAATTACCCCACCCACGCACACTAATTTCAAGTGTAATTTGGCCCCCAAAAATAAAACGTACGTGGATGATGTAGTTCTCTGAAAGGGGTTTTAGATCATTGCGGGGTGGAAAAACTCCGGGGCGATTATTGACGCGGGGTTTCGTCGCAGTGCTGCAGCAGCAGCGGGCATACAGCAGTACCCCGACGCGGTGAAAGAAAGGAAATCGAGTAAATCATTCTTCAACGGGGTTGTTTATTTGCTGTAAGATATTGGAACGCACTACTACTCAAACTACTACATACAGCTGCTGGGTGAAATCGAAGATTGTCGTCGAAACTCATTTTTGCTCAAGCTGTGTGTGTCAAGTCGGGGCTGTTTGTGCGTTTTGGCAGCCACGGAGCCGGCACGGGCGCACAGCAACAACAGGTAGCACCGGCCCCTTTAAAGAGAAGCCGAGATACTACATGCTGTACTGGAGGTTTCCCAATAAGACTGTCCGAATAAAGCGGCACCTATCCCCCCGACATAAGGTATAAGGCGGCTCCAGCCGCTTGGCGCCACTGGGGAAAACTTGCAGTCACTGCCTATCATGGAGTGAATAAGGCGGCTTTCCCAAATAAGTCGGTCTGAAATAAAGCCTCGGTATTCCGATATAAGGCGGCCACAGACGCTTGGCGCGACTGGAGAGTTACCCTCATTGCCTCGAACGAATAAGGCGGCTTCCTCCCCAAAGCCGGTCATATTCAGCTCCGGCACATCAATATCTTCTGAATGGGAATGATCCCTTCTGTACTGGCCCAGGCTCCAAAGAGACTTGTTATATGATACGAAGTCAAAAGTTGGTAGGATGTGCTTCTTACTACAGTAAGTTTTAGTGTAACCGATCCCGACCCGAGTTTCTTGTTTTCTTCGATAAGATTTTTAGCGATTATTAATACAATCAACGAACCCGAAAACATGTATTTTTGTTGGTTTATCTACTTGCAGCACTACCCGCTGAGATACTGAGTCGCTATATAGGCACTACCCTCTGAAGATACTCAAGTCATGATGAATATTATAGCACTACACTCACTGCGATACTATTAATAGTTCACTTTAGCGCTACCACCCTGAGCTACCGAGTCACGTGACTCAGTACCGTCAGTGGGTAGTTCTATATGACCAACGCACACCACTAAACCTGATCGATGAAAACAGGATGAGCTACTATTTTTTTTTGCAGATTAATTGTTAACAGGATGAAATCACACACAAATACGGAAAGTATCGCCACCTTTCAGGCGAGCGCGAGACTCCTACGCTACGACTGCGTTCCATTGTGACTCAGTCCACCTGATAAAACCAGCCAGTAAAACAAAGTTGAATCCAACGCTATTAAACAGAGGAGGGGGGGGTGCTTTTCCTGCCTGCCTTTTTCGTTTGATAACTCATCCTTCTGCGAACAGTGGATCTCCGCAAATATCTCGTCTTGCTTGTTCATGCCGAGACCAACAACGTTTCCACCCCCCCCCCCCCCCTCCCCCCCCCCCCCAAACACGTCGACCGAACGCGAACACTTTGGAATGGCACTCAAGACTACGCGCAGGTCCCCGACCGAGGCGGAGGCCAAGTGCCGGACGCCGTGCGCACCCTCCTGCTCTTCGCTCTGGACGTGCTGACCATGGGGAGCATCGACGACGAGGTCAGCTCCGCCTACGTGCAGGCCCTGGCGTGGTATGACACGATGCCAAGCGTCTTCGCGGGTAACAACAACAGCAGCAACGTCAACAGCAACAATAATAATAATGGCGACAGCAACAGCCGCGGATAGCCCCAGCTGCAAAAGGTGAGCAGGCATGGTATGTGCAGATCTCATTTTTTTTTTCATCAATTAGGGGTGGGGGGGTGGGATGGGGGAGAGGAGTAAGGAGGGTTTGGGGGGGGGGGGAGGGAGGCTGTGTGTCTCGGGGGAGGCGGGGGGGGGGGGGGGGGAGGGGGCTGAGTAGGTGGGGGGGGGGGGGGTGAGTGACTGGATGGGTGGTTCGGTGAGTGGGTCGCTTGGTGAGTGAATGGATGGGTCGGTGGGTGCGTGGGAGGGGGAGTGAGAATGGGAGGGCGGGGGCGAAAACAATCGCCAGGTAGATGGCGCCCCACCCAACCGGAATCAATGGTGCCAATGGTCGTGTCGTGCTCGCGTGCTCTATTGTGTCGGCCTTCTCGCACCCGCCGGAATTGTTGGCGCACTTTTCGTAGCAATAGCGTTCACCCCTCGGTCGTGCACCCTATACGAGAACGTTAAGCCCGAGATCCATGTCTTGGAGTTGACTCGAAGGCTAACACGCAGGCAAGTTGGAAGCGCGGCTCTCACACGGCCGCCGGCAACTCCCCTCCCCTCCCACTGTATGTCGTCGACGTCGTCGTCATCTCCGCGATCGTCATTGTCACACAGCGGGGTTTGCAACGTGACGATAAACGAACTACGAACCCACCGTGCGTGCGTGCCCCCCCCCCTCCACCCGTAAACAACGTATAACTCATTGGCGCTGTCATTCATAAGCAAGAAAGTAGACACAAGGTGTCGAAATCCGTCTTACGAGCGGTTCTTGGAAGGATGCAGTTCACCCTTCATGCGACTCGCCGAAGACCTCACGGCGATTCGCGCTTGGTGCAAGCAATGTCTGCCTGATTGGTGAAAACCCGACGAGCTTCATCCCGGCATAGTAGGGATGCGAGGGTTAATGGTCATACAACTACGGCCATGCACAAACTGAGCACACACACACCCCACCTCCCTCTCGCTTTTTGCGATCGTCGGCTGCAGAAGAGGGGAGAGTCGGCGTCACGCGGATCGACGAACGCGACGAAGACTTGAATAAAAATTCAGAAAGATGGAAAAACTTTTACAAAATCAGGAAGAAGTGAGATGATCTGCCCGCTGCCCGTGCTTCACCCCGCTCGCCTACACTCGATGCCGTGTGCTTCGATACCAACCACACGGCGACGACACGTCCAAGATGGAGAAGAGAGGAAGGAAGGAAACGATTTGTATACCTACTCAGAGTACGAGTACATTTAGCTTTTCTGTCGTAACAATCCGCACGTGCGGCTTACAAGAAGGAAGAGCGATTTCACAACTCATTCCCCAACGGAGTAATACTGGTTATTGTTTGCCACAACACCCAAGCGTTTATCTGCATCAGCCGCAAGTCGTCGTCCGAGATGTCCCGCTCCCGGACGTCCAAGGGCGCGGGGAGGGGGAGGAGTCCCCAAGAGGGTTAATCCCCCCGTCGGTGTTCAGATCCCCCGAGGATATTATTCCTCTCGGGGGGTATTCAGATCCCCTGAGGAGATTATAATCCCCCGGGGGGATATGCAGATACCCCGAGGGGGTATTCCTTCGGGGGGGGGGGGGGGGTATTCATAGACCCGCCAAAACATCTCAGGGAGGAGGTCTGGTGTGTATGGGTGTATTTTATTGGTTAGTTTATGTATTTTATCTGCCTTCTGCTCTGTTCTTAAGGCTTAAAAGAAGTAGCTTCTCTACAGCGACGACCCGCTGCTGCCCCCTCTGCCTTCACCATGGGCAACGCACAGTAAGCGGTCGTATCTCGTATGTATTGGGGCGGGCGGTCAGGGGGGGGGGGCGTCAAGGGGGGAGGGGTGGGAGGGTCAGGGGGAACGGGTGTCGAGGGGGGGGGGGGGGGGGGGGGGGGTCAGCGGCCGGTGGGGGGGAGGGGGGGAAGGGAAGGGGAGAGGAAGACGGGTGGAGCGGCGGGGGCGGGCGGGGCATAAATCTGTGCATTTTTGGCTGGTGAATTCGAGTTGTGACGGCTTTGCCGCGCATGTGCTCGCCCCGGCTAGTGCTCGCCCCACCTACGCGGGGACACTCGTGTGAGAACCCCCCCCCAAAAAAAATATAGACGTTCGTTTTCTGGAAAATATTCCAATTGCTCGCGGAGGTTCGTTAAGGTGGGGAGGGGGCTCCGAGCGCGGGGGGGAAGGGGGGGGGGGGGGGGGGGGACAGACGCGCCAAAAGCGTCAGTTGCTCAGCTTTGTGAGGGGATATGATACATAGCCCCATTATGTGTTCCCCCGAAAAATCTGGGGGTGCTGATACATATTTATACGTTGCCCTCGTATTTGCTAAGCATTGTCCCCAGGTTTGTCGCCATATATAGTGACCCCCCCCCCCCCCCCCCCTATAGTGCCTGTTGAATAGTGCCTGTGTCCGATACATTGACGATGAAATTGCTTGGCACAAGTGGAATCCGTTATACTAGTACCACCAAGCAGTATCGATCTTATATCCAGTAGTGCGGACATCCGGTACAGTGCCGGTATTGTTGACTGGCATCATGTCGGCGCTGTATAGGGAGACCACCACTGTACCTCTGACGTACAAAAGCGCAGGGGTGTGTGTTTATATTATTTCCCCCAATAAACGGCTGCGATGCCCACATATCGTTGTCCTCGTCCCCCCCAGGGGGGGGGGGGGGGGGGAAGGGGTAGAAGTCGGCTGTGCAACACGCCTCGAAACTTCTCCCCCAAGACGCGTGCTACGATAGGGGTGGCAGTTTCTGGCAGGCGGGGGGGCGGTGTACTCTCCCCGGGGTGGGGTGGGGCGGGGAGGGGTGTGTGTGGATCCCGGCTGCGTAACACGCCTCGAACCCCCCCCCCCCTTGAAAACGCCTTGCTACGGTAGTGGCAGCACTTTCTGGCCAACATTAGTTTGACTGAGGCGGCCTCATTTACTCAGGAACTCCTCCTGAACATCGTTCGAGCAGCACTTTTGTCTTTTGTTTTACACAGTTTTTTTTTGTCACCCCTTAACTCATGGTGGGGATTTGTTTTCATAATCAGTTTTTTTTTAATGTTTTTTTTCTCTGTCTGAAGGTCTCGAGGGCGTTGTTAGGTGCGGGGTGTGGTAAGAGAGTCGCTCAAAAAGTGAGGAGTGTGTTAAAGGAATTAGGAATGGGGAAACTCGTAAAGTTTAGTATTGGTGGATCTGGTGGGATTCGAACCCACGACCCCCAAACAAACGTGGTCTTGCCGACGACGCCATTTGTTAAGGAATTAGAGGGTATTAGTCCGCTTTTGACCACTTTTGCTAGAGGTTAACCAATTGCCTACCCAAACTAAGCCTTATGATAGGAGCCTCAGGAAACGTATATGAGCCCTACCTGCCGTGGCATGCTTTCCCCCTGCTTGTTTCTTTTCTTGCATAGCGTTTTATCTCCCCTTGACTCCCGGGGACAGTTGGTTGGCTTTCCCCCGCCCCGTTTTTTTGTTTTCAGCTATGATATCATTTTATACTATGTCAATGCAACAAGCCCGTCCTTCTCTGTCTCACTTTTATAAAAAGCGCCTACTGCTCTTGTGGAACTCCTTTAGTAGGGCACCTACATGAAGGGGATAGCCTACAGTAGTGGTCCACCAGCAGCGCTGGTTGAGTAGTGCCGCCGCCCCCGCCCCCGCCCCCTCTCCCCCCTCCCTTCCGCCATGGACTGGCTGACTGCTACACAGCGCTCGCGAAATAAATTGCTTGGCGCAGTTAGAACAAACCAGTAGTGGTAGTATATGCGGAGTAATTAGTGTCGGTTACCGTTAGGTATAGTTGCGGGTGTGGCGGCATTTTGTTACCCGAAAACGAACCCCACACTATTTCCAAGTAGTCTGTCCCCAAAAACTCGGGGTGCAGTGTTCTGAAGGGGAGTTAAGGCCGATCGCCGGAGGTGGTGGGGTGAGCGAACGCGTTCGCGTGCGTACTAGAATATGGGTCCTACTTTGCGTTTTTCGGTCGCGTTGGAGCCATGCCACGGTGTAGCTGGGGCATTCCAAGACAGCCGTGTAGTCGCATGCATTGCCATAGATCCTCTCGAATTCCTACAATGCCGGGTTCGATGGAGCACGTCTGGTTTTCAAGGCAATTTACATGGCGTTGTCAAGAGAGAGGGGAGAAAACTAATAAGGAAACGGCCCCGACGTCTCGGTGAGAGCTGTTCCACGGTCGCAAGTGTTCCTCCCCCCTCGCGATGCGTGATGGATTTGCACGTGCGGTGGTATGTGCCTGTGCACGTGAAGTTTTTTGGACGGGGGGGAACTCTCGAGGCTCGTAGATTTGCGTATATGGTGTGGTGCGTGCACACGTGACCCTTTTTTTGTACTTTTGTGGGGGGAGGAACGGGTCTGTCGCGGTGCACGAAATAACCCTGGCAGCGGTCGGCGACACGACGACGCCGCAACATTCGGAGATGGCAGATCGATGGGGTCCCTTTTGGAAGCTAACCCGTTTGTCTAGCGATTGAAGTTTAGCATTGCTGTGTCCGGGGAGAGGGGGCGGGGGGTGTACTCATTTTATGCATAGCTGTAGTCGTATGACCATAGACCGTCGCGAAGGGGGGGGTAAACCGTCCAGCTATAGGTTGAACTGCCTTGAACAGAGAGAGCGGAGGACAGCCTTGGTCCTCTCGTCAGGTTAAGCGCGCCCCTTCCCCTCCTGTGTCTCCAGCGGCTGACCACCTCGCGGCTCCCGAGCGGTGAACTTTCTTCCTTCCCTCTCCCTTCGTTCACCGCGTAGAGGTCTCTGTACTCCGCTGTAAAGGAGAGCGGGATGAAAAACAGTATAAAAAAAAATGCCGTGTGCAGGGTGACTTTGACTTCCATGTTTTGGAGTGCGGTGTCCTCGAGCCATTCATCATCCAAACAAAACAGCAACGAGCTACGTAATCGAGAGACGGCCTTTCGCTAGAGACCTTTCCTGTTTCGTGGTTTCTTGTGTCCCGCGGTGCCTCAGGACGCGCGTGCCAAAAGATAGAGGTGCACACCGCATTTTTTCTGAGGCTTTCTCAATTCGGGAGCTCAAGACCTTCCCCAAAAACAGATCGGGAGAAACATAAAACTGATACGAGTACTCGTACCGGATGAAAAATCCCAGTCCCATGGCCTAGGTACACAACGAGAATCACGCAAATTTTTTTTTTGAATATTTCAAACGATTTTGGGTTAAGGAGCCCCGTCATTCAGAGAAAAAAATCAGACGAAAACAGCTACCTCTATCGTAGCACGCAGTCTCTTACCGACAGAGGAGAATCCCTTCCGCCCCCCACCGCGGCGGTAGGGCCTCGGGTCAGGTGGCGCCGCCTGCCTCTCAGCTCCATCAACACATACCGAGAAGAGTTTCAAGGTTGCGCTTACTAGGTACATACTCTTCGATGTACCCGGGTACATACCCTGGATGTACCGGGTACATGCTGTGGATATGGTCAGGTGCATACTCGGTACATACTCTGAATGTACCCGGGTACATAATGTGGATGTACCCGGGTATCATACTGTGGATGTACCCGGGTATCATACTATGGATGTAGCGAGTACATACTCTGGATGTACCCGGATACCCTACAATCTGGATGTACCAGGGTGCATACTCTGGATGTACCATACTCTGGATATACCCTGGTATCATCATACTATGAACAATACAGGGTATATACTCTGGGTGGTACATGATCTGGGTGTATCCGGGTACATACTCTGGATATACTCCGATATCATACTCTGGATGTAGATACCCAAGTATCGTACTCTGGTTTTACCTTACTCTGGATGTATCCGGCACATACTCTGGATTCCCCGGGTATATAAGCCCCCAACCTCCGTCAAGCTCGCCTCGGTCGCGGCATAACTTCCCACCGCATTGCGTCACAACCATCCCAAGCCACCATCATTGTGCGTACGCCAGCCTTGGTGCTCAAGCGATGAGCCAAAGTCAGACCAAACCAAAGCGCTAGGAGCGCGCCACTGCCCCTGCCCCCCCAACTCGCCCCCTCCCCCCTCGGCACAGCATCCTTCCCGCCCAACAAGACGCACACTACGCGCGACCCACACCGCAAACCACAACCCCTCCGCCCGTCCCCCCCAACAAACGCCTGCTATAATATTATTGCCGTCGCCATAATCTGCAGCAGCCAGCAAAACAAAATGCCTGCAATAATACCGCCATCGCTGCAATCTACAGCAGCCAGCACCAAAAAACGCCACCCCTGCCCCTCCCAAGAAAACGCCTGATATCACATCGCGTCGCTTTTGCAATCTACAACATCCACAGCGCAGGACAACCTATCAATACGAAAAAACAGGGCAATAAGCAAGGCATGCTGATACGCACAGGAACACAACAAGCCCAGGAGCCTTTATGCTGAAGTTAGAGTAGACCCTTTCCCTAGCAACAATCCCAGCCCGGGCTCAGCACCTCTGTTTCTTTCTTTCTAGGCTGTACTGTGCTACATAGACACGTATATTCCGCTGGCCGCGCGAGCCTTAGCCTGGCGGGCGCGCTCCAACTCCAAAATCTCTGCAACGGCAGCGACGTCAACCTTGGCTTTCATCACCGACACCTTTCGTCGTTTCGTCAAGGCGCTGCGGTTGAACACCACGAAGCCAGGGCACGTAGCGAAGAGCGTGTGGTCCTTGCCCATACCGACCCCTTTCCCAGGGTAGAACTGCGTGCCCCGTTGCCGAATAATTATGTTGCCCGGTATCACATTCTCCCTGTTTGTTGGGGTAGTGCGGGGCGGTGTGGGGTTGGGTTGGGTCGGGTGGGGTTGGGTCGGGTCGGGTCGGGCCGGGTCAGGTCGGGTCGGGTCGGGTTGTGTTGTGTCGTGTTGTGTTGTGTTGTGTTGGGTTATGTTCCGGTTCGGTTGATTTAGTTATAATCGTTTTTGCGGGGCTAGGTTCGGTTTGATGCATTATACCCGGGTGCGCTTCTGTGCTATTGGGGTCGGGCTGACTCCTTCAAGCGAGTGGGGGGGGGGGGGGGGGACAGCACCGCACGATGCCCCCGAAGCACAAGCGTGTTGCGATAGAGGCGCCAAGGGTTACATAACAACGGGGTTCTCTCAGCAGAGCAAGCGCAATATCCAGATACGTACTGAAATACAACCCGAATGTCACAACAAGTTTTCTGCTATCGTCGCGGTTTTGTCCATCAACGCGGCCAAGCATGTATTATAAAAGCGTAGCCGCGCCAGCCGCAGCCCAGGCATAACACACCCTTCAATATCTCAGAACCAGGCAGTCCAGATACCACGAGCACAGCCCAGAAGGCAGAGCAACGCGAGAGGAAGCAAAAAAATATCGCGTACCCAACGACCCACGTCGTGCTGCACCCTATTACTGAGGGTGCTCCAAAATCGTCTGCTGGCCGCCGAGGAGAACTGCGTTTGAATCCGCTGGCTGCGGGTCAAAGCGACACAATCCTCCCTGCCGCCATTGGGGATTTTTTCCACTGAACATGGCGCAGTACTACCAACACTACTCGTGAACCACCCCACCCTAGGTGTGCAGCAGATTCTAAGAATTTTCTGAGCTCCTAACACAAGGAACTCAACATCATCCATCATCATCCGAAACACGATTTCGAGGACATTCGTTTCGCGCATCCCGACCAACATTTGTATGCTGTATTAATAGTCCAGTCTTACTACAGTAGCCCCCCCAACTTATCTTCAACGAAATCGCTGGTTCTGACACCAGCTCCCGGCCTCCTGAAATACGGTGTCCCTTGCCACCCCGACGTCATCGTTCGATAGTACTATCAAAAGTTGTCGTTTGCAATCAAGAAAATGTAGTAAGATATTTGTTGCATAGCATCCTCCCTCGTCTCGAGCACCCACGAAACTTTCGTTAAAGAAAACCGCTGTTTTTTGGGGGGGGCTATCGTACAATCAGCCAGTCCTAAAAAACAAATATTCTCGCAACACTATTAATACAATACCAACCGTCAGTTCTTCCACTGGGGAACTCAACCGCCAACAAGGCCAGAAAAAAAAATGTTCGCCCCAAAAACTGCAACCCGCACCACTATGGGATGATTCTAGTATAAGATACTGCTCTTTGTAGCTTTCGTCAGGAAACTCGCGCTGCTGGATAATTATTACTATTTAATAGCAAGTGTCGTCAAGTGTGTGCGTTCGTGGGAGACGCAAGCCACGGTACAGCAGGTGCAATTCTTTTTTTTTTGCCTTCTGCGGGTGGCTGCTTGAGGAGCTTCACATCTCGTCCAAAAGCTGATTTTGAGAAAAAACGAAAACTGCAACCCGATGAGGCATCCAATGTAATCATAGCCATACAAAAAAAAAACATATCGCAAAACAGGAATGTCATATTCCGACGATGTGAGGTTTAACCGCATATAAAGCCCCCCACCCCCTCCCTGCATTAATTCCAAGTAAACTGTCCCCAAGCACGGGTTTCCAGTTGTAGAGGGGTTAAGGAGCCCCGTCATTCAGAAAAAATATATATATAGCCAAAAAGCGCTAACCGTATCGTAGCGCGAGTCAGGAAGCAGAAAAAAAGTGATGACTACGGTGAAGAAAAAACTTCACCGTTCCTCGGTTGGTTCGTTTTGGGAGATTCCGATGGTCGCACGAAAGGCACGGAGATTCGGGCATGCGAGGCTGGAAAGGATGTATCCCTCGTAGTTTTTTTTCGTGCCATCGTAATTCACAAACTCGCTCAAATGCCCGTGGTACAGCGGTATGGCCGGTTTAAGGCGCTCGCCACCAAGAAAACGTCAATTTCGCGTCTAGGTTCCATATATTTATCTTGAGTGCACACACGATACTGCTGTCTTTATAAATTAAAGATCTTTATTTGCCGGGACAGTCACTAACGTACTGCTGTTGTGACTGGTAAAGCCTATGGTACAGCAGTACGGCCAGTTTAGCTATCCATAGAAGGCGCTCGCCACTAAGAACACCCAATTTGGCCTGACTTGGGCGAGAACGAGCTCTTACGGGATTGTGTTGTCGGGGGAAGCAGCGCCGATATCCATGTGCTCGATATTTCTCGGGTGAAAGTGTTCCCTTTTTGGCATCAGCATAATTCACGAGCGGTGGCGCCGGAAGCCTCACGAACTAGGCGTGAACTACTCACTACTGTGAGTGAGAGTGAGCTGAACAACCCAAAACTTGACGGGATCAAGGGAAGGACTCAGCAGCAACGCCTGGTGTTTGATGTCCAGTCCGACGTTCAGGATTATGCGGGCGATTGCACCCACAGCAGTGCATGAGCGGGATTAGCGCCTCCCACTCATTCCGTATCACTTACTGTGCAGCACTAGTCACTTACTGCAGCACTAGTCACTTACTGCAGCACTAGTCACTTACTGCAGCACTAGAGATTACCGGTTGGGCTCACGCTGAACGTATGTTCGGTGGAAGTTCTGTAAACAAAAACTTGGACCGACACGACAGGAGAAGACAACCCTGTCAAGCTGTTGGCTCGCACTTACTTCGAAGCCCCAGAGCAGGGGCCCTGATGGGCACACCGTACCGATGGGCACACGCTGCGGTAGAGGTGGGCCGTTTTTGTTTGCCCTGCAAGGTTCCTCGCTTGAGGTGCTTTTCTTGCTCGCGTACGTTACTCACGCACAAGTCAAATACGCTGACAGGGACTCCCATAGAGACCTAAAAATCCTAAGCTAGCCTGTAGGTACGGCACCAGCGACGAGCAATCGAAATTTGGCGCCAACGCGCCCCTCGTCATCCCTGGCACGCCTACCTTCGCTCAAGGGAAGATTATCAACAATTACTTAAACATTACCCACAATAAATCTACTACTTTTCGTTTTGAGAGGAGTCATAGATGCAGTGGACACTGTACGCGCGCATCCAATGCAAAAAAGAGTTTTGAGACATTCCTAGGTGTTGACTTCGAAGATGTAATGGGCGCATTACGAGCCCGCAAGCAGAAACAAATTTACCACGCATGGGTGAATGACGAATCCGAAAAAAGAAAAACGACGAGATAGGAGAAGCCCCACTTTGCAATATCGGTTTTGAAAAAAGACAGCACACCATTTCGGTTAGTTTCTATCTTGCACGACGGCCCCAGACCCAACGCGACCCCAACCATAACCCCGAGCCTAACTCCAACCCTTTAACCTTAACTCGAACCCTTTCGGGAGCTTAAGGCCGGCAAGGACGATCCCGCAGCCCCGCTGCATGTTTCGTACCTGATAGGCGTTTTTCCAAAAATAATGGGCTGGCCGAAAGGAAGGTCTCACACAACCCATCTGACAAGGGTGTTCGGTAATCTCTTCTCGCACCAATAATGCAGACACAGCAGTAGATGCTCGCCCGAAATATGGACGGCGCCTATTTGCAACCTATCGACTGCGGAACTTACGTACAGCAGTCCATACCCTATTATTGTATTACTGTGTTTTTGTGTTCTAGGTTCTGGGGTTGAAAAGGTTAAAAGGGGTGCTCATTAGACCACGCCTCCATTTTATTTGGTCAGCATCTCTACCCTCATCCCTCCGGGACCGGATCCCATTTCGCACCCCTCCCCCACATACCAGGTGAAGAAGTATGGGGCTGAGGTCTAGGTTACGGGTAGGGTTAGGGTTAGTGGAATATATCTTAGGTGCAGTCCATGGACGGTGAATAGTTGCTCTCCGCAATATGCGCGAGTCCTGGTAGTTTCGCAGGCTTCGCCTGCGTAATTAACCTCCCCAAAACATGAAACCTGTCCCGCCACGATCAAAACTCGGCGACCTGGAGATTTGACTGCCAGCAGTTTTTGGGTTTTTTGCACGCAGAGCAAAAGGGTTACCACAGGTGCCAGGTACTGGTACCCAATAGGCTGTACGTCTATACGTATCTTACACTGAAACCTCGAACTGCCTCTGCCATGGTGCAGTGTCTCACCCTCCAAACTTCTTCACCCCGAGCCGCCTTCCTCGCGAGTTGCGGCCATTGGTCGTGGAGCCACCCGCCGCCTTCGAAGCGCACCGCTTTGCCACGAAAGTTGTTCCTGCTTGTCCCAGGCAGAGCGACCGGGCGAGAACAACCCCGTAAGCAAAGTTGACAAGAGAGAAATCACAAAATCAGTACCTGGTACTTGCAAAGACGCGTTGATAGTCGTATAGTGCCACACAGCAGTGCAACAGCATGCTTCGAGGAAAGATTGGGACTTGCCCCAAGTGTCACGCATTTTCGCAATATACCACAGCAATGCAGCAAAGCACAGGGCAACACTGCACAGGAGTGTGGAGCGTGTTCTACGAGAGCGCCGCTCCGTTCGTGTCGAACAGCAGTGTTCGATCTACAGGGACCTGATCGCTTCTGACTTCTGACCGCAGTAACCTCTTGAATGTACCACTCACCTGCCGACAATGCGCCAACAAAACTACCACTTACAACGGTCTTACACTCCCGCACAAATGCGGAGGTCAAGACACCGATCATTCTCGACAACGCGCGAGGAGCGTGCGGGCAACTAGCCAGCAGTGGTGCCAGCTTCGAGTTTTCGTGTGCCCAAGAAGACCGCTACACCCGTTCATATCAGGCCAACATATATGGAACTCCCCAAAAATTATGCTCAGAAAATGGTAGATTTCGCACTAACTATCTCGCTATCTCGCACGTCGCAGGCCGCACGTGCTGTTGCACGTGTACAGGCCTTGTGCTCACTTGGTGCATGCCATGCTTGTCCTCCCTAGAGCGCATCATATCGCTTGGTGTGCTACCCGCACGGCCACGAGGCTTGGATGTCGGTATCAAGCAACGAGTAATGCACCAACTAGAATAAGTGCTACGGCTCTGCTGCGACAAGTTGCAGGCACTTACGAGCGAGGCCGTCCTTTCTCTACGTCTCCACCACCAGCAGGGCAAGAAGAAGACAGAGCAACTGCTGCTGCGAGCACCGCAGCAACCACCGATAGCGACAGTGTCGAGGATGCTCCCAAGCAGATCTTACTCTACGAAGCTGGGTCCAAGGTGAGGAAGGAAACTTTTGAGCAGGCCAGCAAGCCGGTCGGTTGTCCTCATCATGATGCTGGAGACGGGGTACCAACAGCCAAACAAGAATGCCAACAGCCAAACAAGAATGCCGCACGCTGCATTAGAATGTACTGCATGCCACGCTCGTATCATATGGTTATCCATCCCACCATCGGCATGCCATGTCTTATATCAGGGCTCCTCTTGCGATTTGCGACCGATTATCATAACATGTCACACCCATCCACGGCGCCGTTAAGCCGAGATGACCTATTAATAGAACACCATGCAACAGGACAGCCGGTGCACCAGGCAGGCAGTACTATACTTGTACCGTTACGTTGTTGTTGCGCCAACTTCTCGTTACTCGAGACCCGGCAGACTCAGCAGGCAGCACGAACTACTTTCTTCGTGTTGCATCAATCCTCGTGACTCAAGACCCTCCTCCCTCGGTGTCGGTTGTCTGTCGCTTCGGCTGTGTACTACTACTGTTGCTGCTGCTGTCTTGTTCTTGCACTGGTCTCTGCGCAGAGACTGCTTCGAATATCGAGCGCAACCGCAACGATGAACGGCTTCTTCTGGTCCTTTTACGTCGGCGTCCTCGAGGCGGCGATTCCGACCACCACCTGGGAACCATGGGGGTGGGTGAAGACTGAACCCTGGGGAGTGGATGGTTTAGGTGCATAGTCTATCGCAGCAGCAGTATAATGCGTAGCTTGCCGACAAGATGCGTTTGCTAACGAGCTGGTCCGGCCACAAATCAGAGCCATTCGATCGGCATGTTTGCACTTAATTGACCGTATTAAAACTCCAAATTTGACACCTTGGTTTCTGAGCCCGCAGCGCGTTCGCATACAGTATGTTGGAATTTTGCACGCCCTGTACAAATACATTATTTGCTATTTGTCTGGCAGGCAAATACTCTCTGGAAAACCTGCGCAAATATTTGTCTGGAAGCAAATACTTTCTTGAGAAGTTGCGCAAATATTTGTCTGGAAGCAAATACTTTCTTGAGAAGCTGCGCAAATATTTGTCTGCAGGCAAATACTTTTTTGAGAACCTGTGCAAATATTTGTCTGGCAGGCAAATACTCTCTGGAAAACCTGCGCAAATATTTGTCTGGAAGCAAACACTTTTTTGAGAAGCTGCGCAAATATTTGTCTGCAGGCAAATACTCTCTTGAGAACCTGTGCAAATATTTGTCTGGCAGGCAAATACTCGCTTGAGAAGCTGCGCAAATATTTGTCTGGAGGCAAATACTGCCCTGGGACAAATACACGCAACTATTATTTGTATTTGTTATGGATATTTGTACAGGGTGTGAAATTTTGGAACCCGAGATAATTTCGTCGAGAAATGCCTTGTCGAGTAAAGTCCCGTCACCTACGGAGACATCTCGATACTACGGTCTGTACAAAGCTCAGAAAACTCTGTGCAGCATATGAGGCTGATTCTCGGTGTGAAGGCATGGCAAAACGATCGATGTTCTCACCTTCGCCTAATTCGTTGTCTATCGAGAGATCTGCGAGGTGCATATGAACCGCGATGCAACGTTAAGGTATTACGATGAGGGACCCAATTACAAATCCAAATATGACATCGTGGTTCCTCAGCCCGCAGCGAGATGGTTTCGTCGAGAAATGCCATGTCGAGTAAAGTGCCGTCACCTACAGATATCTCGATACTACTATACAAAGCTCCGAAAACTCTGTACAGCATATGAGGCTGATCCTCGGTGTGAACATTCCTTGAGGCCTGGCTAAATGATCGATGTCCTCACCTTCGTGTAATTCGATGTCTATCGAGAGATATGAGGTGCATATGATCCGCGATACAACGTTAAGGTATTACGATTAGCGACCCAATTACAAGTCCAAATTTGACATAGTGGTTCCTCAGCCCGCAGCGAGATAATTTCGTCGAGAAATGCCATGTCGAGTACAATCCCGTCACCTACGGAGATAGCTCGATACTACGGTCTATACAAAGCTCCGAAAACTCTGTGCAGCATGTGAGGCTGATTCTCGGTGTGAACATTCCTTGAGGCATGGCAAAACGACCGATGTCCTCACCTTCGCGTAATTCGTTGTCTATCGAGAGGTGCATATGATCCGCGATACAAAGTCAAGATATTACGATGAGCGACCCAAAATCCCGAGTTCCCTACTCAATACCTGCACGTATAGTCTACTTGTATATATATATATTGTTTTTTGCCTGTTTATTTTTGCACGTGGTTCGCATCGCTCTTGTCTACACGTTACCTGGGGCACCTAATTTTTCCACTTTTTTTTCCGTTACTAATTTTGCCAACGTGTCGATAGGGTTTTTCTTGAAACGAACATAAAGCCTCATCCCCTCTGTTCTTTTTTTAGGTGCCACAGGCAATCGTTCCGTTTTCCTCTGAGGAAGGTCCAGACAAACGTTCAGATCGAAAATAGCAAAACTTAGTCGAGAACAACGCCGGCACGTACCGCCTCGTGATTACAGCTGGACCAGCTCGTGTACGGTAGCTGTTTCCCTTGCTTGCTCCCAGATATCGCATCGATATATAAAATATTTTTATCAATAGTTTTGCATGTACGTCAGCTGCGAGGGAGTTCGATAATGTTACAGTCCACACTCTTTTTTGCAAACTGCGTGATACCCCGGCCGCTCGTTGTTCGAACACTTGTCGCAACGTATTAATATGTGTACCTAAAGCTACAGCAGTGATGACACCAGTACTGACCTAGGCTTCGGTAAGGGGGATGTTATTACATGTTAGTACGCCCCCATTTTCACAAACGACTTTTCAGCACTCGAAACCACTGACTATTAGTATACCTCACGGACAAAAATAATTTAGGAGATTGGTTTGGCGCAGCAGCGTAGCTCATCGTTTCCATCGCGGGATTTTATCGCAAAGTTAAGACCACCAGCACGAAAGCTCAAGGTCAGACAGGAAGAGGGGGGGGCGCTCGCGCGAGTGGCCCCGATCCACCGCGAAGCAAGACCCCCCCCCCCAAGAACAAAACACACACGTAGCCCCCTACCGTAGCCTTGGTCTGCTAGTTGGTCCAGTTGGTCCAGTTGGTCCAGTTGGCCATGTGCCAGCGAGGGCTGCAGCTGAGAGCAAAGCATCCGTGGCAACCGGAGCACGTTTACGTCGCATATAAGCAAACCCAAAACAAATTACGTTGCTTACGCACGCACGCGTTCTAAAGGCGATTACTGCTCGGCTGCTGAAGAAGACGGGGTTTTTTCTTTGTTCTTATAAAAAGCGGATGATCATCATACGGAGGTTGGAGATAGGGGGAGGGGGGGCGGGCCGGGGGCACAACTCCGTGTATTTGCGACCTTTTCGTTGTGCAGCTTAACATATCCGTCCTATTGTTGCCCACATTAATTTCAATAAGTTTTCCCCGAAAAAGATGGGCGCAGTTCTAAAGGGGTTAGCTCTGCGGCTGGGTACGGTAACAGCACTACGTACCCGAGGGCATCAATGAGGGCTCCAGCGTCTGCTGCGCGCGACTCAAAACCTGGCGTCGTTCGTGTTTTGGGCCTGCGCGAAGCTGTGACCATCCTTTTTTTGCGGTCTACGGCAGGACCGGCAACCGGCAAGCAGCAGTGTGAAACGTAAAACTCGAATCACACATGCCAGATATGGATTCCGTTGAACGTTCGGGGTTCCGGCCTGCCACCTGTGGACCAACCATGGGCCAGTGAACCGTGACGGGTGAAGAGTCCCTATGGGTCGCCACTCAGCGCAGTCGGAATATCGCGTTTTTTTTTAATTGAACAATAGATTAATCCCTATGAGCCCCCTCGGCCTCCCCAGGCTTATTTTCATTTCCATCCGAGGAAACCTAAAGGGCATCTCCAACTTCCAAACCCAATATCCTGCTGCATACATTTTTAACAAAAAAAATACGTTCCTTGCTCGGACGACTACAAACCCCTGACACTTAGGACCAGGCCTGTCCCCGTGATTTACCGCGCAGAAAGGGGCTATTGTAGGCCTCCGTGTTGCGGTGTTGCGCGTGCTTGCATGCACACCTCTCCGGCCGCTGTTTTCTTATCCCGACACACGCCCCGCATCGTCGCCGCCGCTCTCTGTCCCGCGGCAGGTATGTTGGCCTTGGCTGCACTGCTCTCATGTTCGCGGTTTCTCACACGTTTTCCAAGGTGAGACGATGTTGTGGCGCTGATGGTGGTGCCACAAAAAGGGTGCCGTTTGCCGTGCCTGCTGCTCCCGCGCGCGTTTTTTTTGGCCGCGATGTCTTCGCGTTGCCGCCGCCGTCGCGATGGGATGATATTGTATGCATTGGGTTTCGAGCCCTGCACAGTCTGCAGTTCGGTTTGTTATTTTAACACTCGATGGACTAGCTGTAGTAAATGGCGAGTTCCATGCTTTGAGGGCGTCAGTGGAACCGCTCGGGAACATAGGAGAGGGTGCACGCCGGCAAGCCACTTATAAACTTCTTGCGTGTCATAAGCTCACCGTTGTGGCCTACGCGCGAGCCGAGAGCGAGCCGCAAGATCGGACACAGCCGTGGCAGCGCGATCCGTCGCAAGTATCAACGCTCTTTCTCGTGCAGAGGCGATTCTCGCGTAACAGACCTTACGCTGATATTTCCAAGCTTGAGATAATCTACTACCCGAGGTTAAGGTGAAGAAGTTTTAAAGTTATTTCGTGGATGTGGAGGTTTAGGTGTATTGTACGTCTGCGGGGGTTCGGACCGGCGTTGAAAAGGTACGTAAAGCAGCGCGGACCTCTTGTCCTATCGAACTGCGGGGAGATGTGCGCGTGCTCTTACCGTTTGCCGACCCGCGTCCCTCTGTTTACCGTCGCAGCACTGGGTCAGCCGAGTCTCCTACTTTCCCGAGTGGAGATTAATCTCCGTCGCGACGCACACGTTTTTTGGGGTGAGTTTAACCGGTTTATAACTATGCTCGCGTTGTGGGGACAAACGACTTGGATTCAGTATGGGATACATTTTAAAGTGGGAAAAGGGGTTAACTTGCGGGGGGGGCACGGATGACCCGCGTGGACATCGTAAAAGGCACGCCCGCATAGCGCCGTAACTAGGGGGCGTGTCGCTTTCGTACTGGAGGTGGGATGGGAGCGGCGGGCGGTACTTATTGCGGTCGCTCGATTTGACTCGAATTTTTGGCGGAAATACCGAGCGTATTTTTTTTGCCGGTCTTTCGACGACAAGGCTTTGGACTTGAATCAGCCTGTGTTTTGATTTACGATTTGTTTTGTGTTGTTTCGTTTTGCTCTGCTTTTGCTTTTCCATGCGCACGGCCAAGTGGTCCTGCCCTCCGCTGCATATTCGCATAAAAAACTGCGCCGTTTGGCCTCCCTTGATTGCTTTCGCCCACACCGTGGACGCAGTCGGAACGCGTGCCGCGACTAATTAGGTTGGAGGTACAGTTCTCCCATCCGTCAAGGCGAAGGCGATATACAGACCATTCAAGGCGAGTGTCTGCATGAGGTATCACCGGCTGGCAAGAGCCACGAGTTTTTTTTTCCTTGTTTGTTTCCGTCTTCTAGGAAGCGCCCCGTTGGCGGGGTTGACCCCGAACAAGTTGATGATTTTCTCACATGAGCTAATTTCCTTGTAATCTGACCCGTTCTCTGTGACAACGCGGGTAGGAAACCCTGTGGCACTCGCGTTTTGCAAGCAGTCAGTTTTGATGTGTGGGCTCGATTACGCGTCGCTCCTCTAGTACGCATGCGTGTCGTCGCGATCTTCGCGCGCAGTTTGATGCGGACAGCGCGTGCAGCTCGACGGATTGAGCCAGCGCGGCGCGAACACCTGTTACCTTTCCTGCTCCACGTGGGTGCTCGGTATATATAGGCTGAAATGCCCTTGATGATGTTCAAAATATACTATTCCCCGATAGCGCACGGGTGCTACTACTACAAGGTTCCCCTCCGGGCGCCGTGGAGAGGCGACGCAGGGCTAACGGTATTTGACTAGTTGTTGCCAGGGTATTTTTTATGTATTCTACAGTAGTAGTGGAAGGAGCGTTGGATAGTGCTCGGGGTTAGGTTGATAAGGTAGTACAGCTGGTGCTAGAAACTCGTGCAGCAGGATATATATATGTTATACCGATATGTCCATAAATATAAGCAACCTTTGGACAGTAACGTAAAATGAATTGTTGCTTATATTTTCGGACACAGTAGTATATATGACGCTCGTTAACATGTGTGCGTTTGCGTGCGTTGACGAAAAGCGAGCTTACTTTGTAAAAAATGCTTAGACACAGAAATTCTAATTATTCCAGCGAACTACGAAAAAGGCCAGATTCATTCTCCGGCATAAGCTGATAAGTTTTTACTGGTGTGTTGTGTTGACCCTGGCAGCATCCAGTGTCTGGGGAGTCATTGCCTACCGGTGTTGTCTCTTGCTGAGAGAATGTCGTGCTTTGCTTTGATGTAATTTGTCTCCCAAAGCGTGTATTATGGAGTTCTAAAAGAGTAACATTGACGAAAAACATCACCTGGTAATGAGAGTAATGACTACATCGTCCGCCACACGAAGCAATCCGAGCTGCTGGTGTAGGAGATGTGTTTGAAAATCAATCAGCAGAATTTAGGTTTTAGTAGCGCGCAGGAGGTCATAACAGCAGGAAAAGCAGGAGCAGCGGCAGCAGCGGCAGCAGCGGTGGCGGCCTGGTGCCCTTTGGAGCCTCAAAGGCTGTGTGCTGTCTCGCCGTTGACAAGCACAGCAGTGGTGTACATCTCGCGCTGTGCTGTGTGTGAAAGTTGGTGCGCCCTGATTGCCCTGGTTGTTGCGCCTGAAGAATCAACACCAACATCGGTGACGTTTTGTACAGCCCAAAAGACTGACGGTCCACTAGCAGTTGAATTTTGAAAGTCTGTGCGGTCTAAAATCGAAGGTTGTAACGACCGAAGAAAAGGAACCTGTATATATTTCTACTAATAGCATTAGATATTACTGCTGGCGTCTCCTTCCTGCGCACATGAATGGCATTGTTCGAGCATTGTTTTCCTCTATGGAACGATTCCAGGATATTTTGGTCTGTCGGCCCGTGAGTTAGAAGCGTGCGCCGATGTTCGTAACAACGACGACCAGTAATGGCGGTAAAAAACCGTCTGCCTTGACCTTTTTTTTTGCCGCGGCAGGTGAAGGGAGACTTCTTCTTCTCCCTGTTGGATAAGGAAGACGGCGTGTTCCACAACCGAGAGCTGCTCATGAGGCTACTCTCGGCCACACCCGGCGGAGATGTGGTGAGCGTGGGCGACTAGTGTAACGGCGTATGCAGGGTTTTCCGTTCGTCTAGGTTGCTTTGTGTTGCGTTTTTGGGGCGGCAACGAGCAGCTGGCAGGCTGTTGCGTGTAGGCTGGGTAGCTTATTCGTAGTCAACGTTCAGCGACAAGTTGTCGTGGCTGGCAGTAGAAGTGACAGTAAGCAGCAGAGCTGCTTCGAAGCGAGGAAGAAGAAACAACCGTGAAGGCGTTCCACCATTTGATTTTGCATGGTTGTTTCGCGGTGGGGGTGGCGTCGCTGTCGCGGGCGCCTGACGGCGTCAACTGGAGTCTTGCCGAGGCGTGGGCTGCACGAGTGTCAGCCGTCCAGGCACTCTGCTGCGGCGTAGACTGCACGAGTGGCACAAGCGGCGTACGTACGAGGGACTGATCCTTGCGGAGTATGCACATATCGAAGTTGACGATGTTCAGCCGGCGGACTACCCATACCCGGGACACTGCTTGAGTAGAGTTATGGCAATCGGAACACGTGACGAGTGGAGCTGAAGCATCTTGCAAGCGCGCACAAAGAAGCGCCCAAGCGCCAAAGTTCCATCCATCAGATACTGCGATGTTATCGTGGCACCTTCGGTGCCATGTCACCATGCGACACGCTCATTTGGCAATCTGCTCGCACATCCACCCTGCTTTTGTGTTTTTGGCTGCTTGCTGTTCAGGCGCTACACCAGACAGCCGACGGCGATGAGCCGGCGTCTCCCACGAAAGCGAAGCAGCCGTGGAAAAAGCGCAAGCGTGGTGGTCGCTAGTCTCCCGTAAAAGGGAGCATTAGAGCGTTAGAGTAGCGCTTGTAGTCGTAGCTGGAACCCAAACCGCACCGAGAGGGAGCGAGACGTGGGGCAACCCTTTCCGAGAAAAGACTGGTGTACCGTACACGTTTGTAAGGTTCTCAGGTAGCCTTCAATACCAGGTGTGGGATAGTCGACCGTGTTGAGTGTGCGCTCAGCGCGGGAAAAAAAAAGACCATGCAGAAAATATAAAGGCTGCTTGCTACGCATGTAGGGCGGGTGGGAAGGTCTGCATGGTTCCTCTGCCTACCCTATTCTCGCGACGTTGGCGATCGTCGATAGGCTTTCAGGAATTATCTCGTCTTCTGCATAATTTCCACGATGTTTGAACCAAATGCTAGAACCGCATTTTTTTTCCAGTCATCAAGCAGAGAGCTTCATGGTCGTGTAGAAATGATATCGTCTTTTACAGATTTTCAACCATGTTTCAACCAAAAATGCTGGAACTAGTCTTGTTCCAACCATACAGCAGAAAGCTTCATGGTTCTGTGCACTCAGTTTGGGTGGCCCCGGCACTGTGCGTGCGTGCACCTCGTTCGGCTGCGTCGCATTGCGCGAGGGTAAACATGTCGAGCGGCAATCGTTACAAAGCAACGTGATTGGTCGAGCACCATGTGTGCTGGCTTCAAGTGCCGGCATTACTACGGTGCAAAAAAAGTACCTCGCACGCAAAGTTTACGCGGCTGCTTGCTGCACATGTGCAGAGCTTACGTGCCTGCTGCAGAACGGTCGGCCGTGTCTCCAAAGCAAAGCGCTGGCGACTTCCTAGCTAAGGATTGCAACTTCAGAAAATATATATTTTTAAATGTTATGGGTACGTTTTGTACATGCGAGAAGAGAAGCGCCTCCCCGCGATCGACACCATCCCACAACTGGTTCGCAAAAGCTACAGATGTAGCAAAACATCACGAGAGACACGAAACACAACAAGCGCGCGCGTCCGAAAAGACCTATGGTCAGCACAAGGTCGAACACGCTTTCTCAGCACCCGTCCAAAATCTGTCGCACAGATTCGTCGCCCTGCGCTTCCAACACCACCCCCCCATCCGCGTTCATCCTGCGGACACACCATCTTTGTACAGGGACGATTGCTCCACCGCCACCCCCGATCTGCCAACTGCTCCCAATCTAAAACCTACATAATTCGCAAATTGACAACTAATAGTGCGCCGTCGCTGTGTACACAAAAAGCGTAGACACAAAATCTTCGCAGCAGAGCCCACTTATGCTACATAATTAGCAAATTGACAACTAATAGTGCCGTCGCTGTGTACACAAAAAGCGCCGACACAAAATCTTCGCAGCAGAGCCCACCTATGTATATCCAAAAAAAACAATGGCCTGGGTGCGTTGTGCGCCAGACACTAAAAAGGGACGAGGATGGTTTCGGGGCTCTGCCGCACCGAACCCCTCCTATTGTGCCATGGCGTATATGCTAGTAAAAATTGTGAATATTGTGGCTGCCTGCCGGGAGAAGCAGAACGGCGGTGGGCAGACACGGTGCCGTCACAGCTTCATAGGCTTGGGCATGCCGATGCTGCGCTGTACGCCGGCCTTGTGGGGCGAAGGCGTGTTCTCGAGGTCCTCAGACATCTTTCTCTTCTTGGGGGACACGATAGCGGCCGGGACTCCCTCGCTGCCGGCGGACGGCGCAGGCCTGCCGAAAAAGAGAGGGAAGGAAAAAATGCAACGGGACACGATTTCGCGTGAAAGGCATAAAATTACCGCCGCCAAACCACCAATCAATCAACCAAGAAGAACAAATCATCCAAACAACCAACCGTTTTCGAATGCATGGACATCCATTTCCTCGGGCGTGCGGCACAACATCGTCGTGCCGGGACGCCGTTCTCGATTGCTCCGCAGGCGTTGGCAAACAGTGGAAGTTGTGGTGAACCGACGGAGGACCGGTCGGCACCCACACAGAAGCGCTCGTTTATCAATTCCGCGTCAAGGGGGCAAGGAGTGCCTCCAGTAGTTGGCGCGAACGACACCGTGTTTGACAGGCGCCCCGAATACTGTTTGGTAGCGTTCCCTCTAAAAAAGAGCTTGCTGGTGCATCTCTCATCGCGCCTACCGTCAGTGCGCCGCTCGTCGCCGCCGAGGCTCTCCACTATCGTTTGTCAATACTTCGTATACCGTACTCGTAGGTACCACATGGGCTCCGCTCCGCGGGCGGCTGACGCCACCCGCTACGATCGCGTAAGGAAGAATACAACTAATTGTGAAGGGGGGGGGGTACAACTAATTGTGAAGCGGGGGGGGGGGGGCGTACTCATTTGTTGCTTGCCTTAGTCATTTGACCATTGACCACGTATCACTTTCGAGACGAAGCACCGCAACTAATTGTGAAGGGGGCAGAAAAGAGGTCCATGATTGAGTGCAACTGGCGATTTGATAATGCCAAGAGCTACTACTTGTGCACAGCTGATTGCTCTGTGCTGTGATGTATGCTTGTTGGCGATGTCACGTCCTGATCGGCAGCACCGGCGTAATTTAAGGGGGAGGCTAAACATGAAGAGGATCGAGAGGGAGGACAATCTATGAAGAAAGCAAAAAGACGCGTACAAACGTACATAACCGTACCTGTTGCCTGGCACTCCGCATGATACCTGGTACTGCAAGCGTGTTCGAAAGAAAGCACAGCGCAGCACGGCACAGCATCGCTCCGCAAGGCAAGGCACGGCACGGCACGGCACCGCAACGCACGGCGCTGCGCTGCGCGCTGCTGAGCTATAGCTGAGCTGAGCTGGGAGTGCATTTTCGGTGATTCACCAATGTAGTACGTACAAACCTGGTGTGGTTTATCTCGGTACTGCTGTATGATACTTCGTCGAATGAGACCTGTCATGTACGAAAGAGTAAGTTCAGCACAGCACGCAGCACGACACAGCACGGCACAGCATGGCCGCACCGCACGGCGCTGCCCTGCTGAGCTAGCGCTGCGGTGCTACTGAGCTGAGTGATATGATGATACTTCGTAAACAAAACAAACAAAAAGATAAGTCGCAAAGCGCCGCTTCTTTCAGGTGGGAACTCTCCGAGGAGCTCTGTTTCAGGCATCTGAGTCCGCTCAGTAGTCTGGAAAGGGGGATATCTTAAGAGTTAGCGTGTGACCGGAAAAAATGGAAGCCGCTCAGGAAAACGATAGTTATATAATATGTAAGAACTGTAGTTCCATACGTGTGGTGGCCTGATTACTACAATGCGCTGTGCCACAACATTGTGAAAGGAACCCTGCGATGGACCTGTACCTGGTATAATAGATTCTAGTGCTAGTTGCGCCACATTTTCCACGGCGCGACTTTCGAAGCGTTTCGAGAACGTCCCGTCTTCGGCAGCCACGGATTTGCACGTGTGGTGGTTTTCCAATTCAGTGCAACATAATATGTCCTGTCGCGCATCGAGCACAACTATTCGTGGAAGCGTGATAGAATAACCAGCTTTGCTAAGTTTTGCCATGCAATGCAAAAAAGGGCAAAACCCCACCCGGGGTAAAACCGAAACTAAGTACCAGGTAGAGCAAACAGCTACGAGTGCGCTACTATGGACGTTCCTACGTAAATGTGCGGATCAGCGCGCGAATCCGACGGGAATGCACGGCTGGGAGTTAGATTCGACATCTGGACTATGAGCTACCGCGAAGACAACGTTGGAGATTCCGTACGCGTACTCGTACAGCAAGCCGTATCAGCAAGAGAGCGTATATTGCGAGTGTGTGTGCCTATGTCCCTACGCGCCTATGGGCGGCAATAACACGTACGTACCTTGTACGTATATGGCGCGAAGCGGACTACACGCATATAATGCTATACAGCAGTAGTAGTGGCTACTGGTATGTATATATGGCGCGAAGCGAACAACACGCATATACGACGTAATGCTATACAGCTGGAGTAGTGGCTACGATACAAGAGAATCGATCATAGAGAAAACACGAATATAGGAGAACCCTCTCGGCTTGTCCCGAAGAAATACGACTTTTTGTCTTATTCCCGAGAGTTTCTCTTATATCAAGCTTTCAGAAAAGCAGTGCCGCACACACAACACACGCACACGCCTCATAACGCCATACCCTGTGCAGTGGACAGCCTTCGTTTTTCAGTTATAACGAGGAAAGGTACATATATGCATCAGCCACTCGTGTCCATTCGTCCAACACGTTTGGAAGACTGGTTTTCGCGGGGGGGGGTGGATAGGTATACACAGAGCGTACCAAGCGTGAGGACGCAAAACCTATTTTTTCTCGGTGGGTATGAGGGCCCGAATTAACGAGGAACTTGCCAATCGAATTTCGATCTTTTTTAGAAATGAATTTAATTTGCATCTGATTGGTCAAAAAATGAATCACCAAGCAGGCATTCTCAGAATTATTACGAAAAATCAAGTTCAACAAAAAAGTAAAAACATACTTTCTCGGTCGAATTTAGTCGAAAATCAAAATTCAATTTGGGGAGTTTGTCCACCAAGACATGGCTTGTTCTGTGTAACCGAAGCCGGCCACACGAATTGGTGCCATGTCGTCGGCTGATTGAGAGGCGAGAAGCCACAATTGCGAGAGGTAGGACCACCGGAGCAGCCGCTGCGCGGCCTCCAGAGGTCCTTAGCACAGCGTAGACCGCCTGCGACGCTTCGAAAACAATCGAGACCGCCGCAAACCCAGTTTTTCGTCGCCCTGCACCTCGAAAGTTAAACGACCAACTACCACATGATGACGTCACTCGGAAGTTCGACCGCTATATCCCCGTCGCTGCTGCCCGTGTCGGGCGGCGGGGTGGCGCCAGCCCATCCAAGAGACGCCTAGAGCCATAGCCTCCAAGCCGCTGCCGGCCAAAACAATCTGCCGCTAGCCATCGCTCGCCTCGGTCGTTGCCCACGGGTGTTCGTTGACCCTCTGCGTTTTTCTTTTTCTTTTTTTCTAGAACTACGTCGTCCCTTTATAAAAAGCAGAGTTGGGTTTTTCGTGTATTTTTCATGAAATCAAAATAAAAAATCGAATTACGATTTTCCGTGCTCTTCGTTAATCTGGGCCCTGAATATGTGCAAAAAAAAAAACAGGTCGAACGATGCATCGAGTGCACACGATGCACTGGCATTCCGCAGCATGGCGTCAACGTAGTTCCTCATGGGGTCGAGCTCCGACATCGATTTTGCATGGAGCACTGTCCAAAATGGCCCTGTAGAATTTGGCGACGATATAAGATAAATTTATCTTACGTGTATCGTGCTTTCGATGTAGAAGAACATTCTGTTAAACCGAATTAAGAGAAAACCGGACATGAGATAAATATTTCACGAACCGTCTCTTACATCGTACCTGGTAGCCACTACCAGGTACTACTGTTGTAATGGCATCATCGAGTTAAACAAGCACAAAATACTGCGAAGGGGGTAGCAAAACATACATGGACGTGGGTTGGTAGCGATCGCGCCATCTATCGTCGGGCGTCTCGAGTCTTAAGCAACACCCAGAAGCCGAGAGATAGCCTGCAATGACCCCTTGTATGTACTGCTGTGTATGCCGTCGGCACAACGCACGCGAAATAAAGACACGTCATCTGACGTCAACGAGAATGATGTACGTACCTCGTATTATGATGGTATGATTTGCCCTGCTTGTATCATAGAATCTACCAGCCCGCAACCCGCCGCATAAATACAGGTTGTATGCTTGTTCCGTGCTATCAAACGATACCAACTCGGATCGGCTTCACCTCTCCTTCGAGGTGTGAGCCCTGCTCAGTAAACTCTAAACCTGCACAAGCCAGTCGGAGAAACTACGAAAACTCGAGGTTGATGTTGAAGACGTTGATCGACACTCACGGCTTATCAGCAACCTCGGTCTGCCTTTCTTGGTTGTTGATGTGAACGTCGGCCATGATTCGGTTCCTCCTTTCCGTTCTTCGCGCCGACAGCAAGGTTCTCCTTTACACCCAGTTTACACGGTAGGAATTACAAGAACCTTAGGGTGATGGGTCAGCTAGTAAGGATGTCACACAGGCCACACGCAGTAGTAGTCGGTCGGAGGTTCCAGGTTCCATGACCCTATCTCCCCGGTTTATAGTCCGTCGAATTGCCCCTTAAAAAAAGCGCCATCAAAACTTCAATAAAACCCTTGCTCGAGATCCGGGGTTTTGATTTTGATTACCAATATGGTATGAAGGGCCTACTCGAGGTAGCATTTGTTGATCGGTATTTTGAGTCATGATGACTTCAAACGTCGGCTTCCACGAGAGAGAACTTCACGCGTTCACTCTCCGGTATGGCGACCTTTCAAGCGGCGAGGAATACCCGTGGTGGATCGAACGATGAACTGGGAGCGCTTCCTAAACCACCTGGAAGGTCTGGCAGACCTGCATCAACCAGGCGTGGGGCAGCGGTGCGTGGGGTTTGAGGCAGCAGCTTAAAAATGTTGTTTCACGAAGTACCTGGCGTTGGCTGTCGAAGTGAAAGCTGCTGAGCTGCTGTTGTTCCTCAACTCGTAGTGTTCGGTCGTCCGTCTTGGTTGGACCCGCTCTTTGTTCCAGGTACTGACTGAAGCGTTGCTCTCACCTGTGTCGAATGTCCGTGGTATCACGTGCTCGTATCATATCATAACCAGACATCCGACATATTGCCGATTGCCGAGGAGTGCAACGTCCTTCGTGCACTTTTCGACAGCTGTTAATTTTGTCCGAACGCATCTATCACACGATTTTAGTGCCGCGTTGTGTGAGCGAAAACTTCGCGTCTCGGACAACACCGGCGCTTCTTCTCACCCACCCTCAACCTTTCACGTGCAATCTTTACCTCTAGACCCATTTAGCCATTAAACACCAATAGAGCGGACGGCTCCTCGATTGGTGTAATACGCAGGAAAATTGTCGCCTTTTGGCTGACGGACAGTACGACAGCAATGTGACAAATTGTTTGTGTCCCGCAACGGTATCTACCTCTCGACTCTCGACTGCTGTTGTAGCCGATGATTGAAGCCAATGACTTCCAAGCCTCAAACCTCAATACTCTCGTGCGGTCCACGTCCTCCACGAAGGCGATCATATGATATGCTGTACGAGTATACACAAGCTTATGTCATAGATCTCAACCGTCGATATTGATGAACACCGTCATACAGGTGGCCGAAGTAGCCGCTGCCGACGTTCTCACGGCCGAAGAAGAGTACCTGCTCAAGATTTTTCGGCGATACCGCAAGCACGCGCCGCCATCTCCAGCAACGAAAGCACCAACTGGCGACGGCAAGGCCCCGCCGCCGAACAAGCGGTCCCCAAGCCCAGTCCCCGACCGGTCCAAAGCCCCTCTCTCGGCTAGAGGAGGACTAAGCGCGGTCGGTACCGCCGGCATCGACAAGAAGGGCACTCCTGGCGGGGACAAAACACCTGCCCAGCCTGAACAGCGGCCTGCTCCCCCGGCGCCGAAAACGGACGTGCTCAGTCGGACGAAGATGATTTTGGAGCAGAAGAGGAAGGCCGCAGCTGCTGGGTTTTCCAGGGCAGGTTCAGCCGCTTCCACGGGGGCTGGCGTGCTGAGGAAGGCGAAGATTAGCAAGGTTGCGGGGGGGCACTCGTCGGCGGGCAGTGCCCGACTGGATCCAGTGAAGGTGATATGTTGTTGATGATATCACATTAATTCTCCCAATATTTTTCGTTCTCGCAGGACAGGCTTCAATAACTCTGGAGTCGAAGAATGCCTCTCAAGAAATAGATGGACGAGTGCAATGTTAACGAAGACCTCGAGCACAGCAGAAAAAAACAGCGATAATAGAGATGTAAACGGGATAACTTCCCCATGCGCCATAGCGGTTTTGAATTTCTTCGACCACGTATTATTGAGGTGCGGTACAGCAGCGATAAATAGTAGTTGGCTGGTGTAGCATGGTGCAGAACGGTAGCGGCCGCGCGATTGAAACCTATCGTGCTGTGACAAGACAGTTGGCACCACCCCCCAAGTGCCAGTGAACACTATTAATATTTGACTAGTCATGTTGAACCCCCACCCCGTCTTCAAGGCTGGGTCCGTGGTGCCACCTTGACAGCTTCCCTCGCACATTGGTCGCTACCAGGTACTTACGGTCGCGTTGCTGCCTCTTATCTCTGGCTTATTACTTCTTTTGTGCGTGTCGTGCCGCCTTTCCCACCTCAGTACCCTTCCTCTGGCTTGCTGTTGAAGCAAGAGTTCCGCACTTTCGAGGAAGGGGAGGAAGACGGGGAGCGGGCCTACACCCCGGTGGAGCCGCTCGTGCGGAACCTTACTAACTTCGGGCTGGCCGACGGTGAGGGGGGCAAGAAACACCACGAAACACTCGTCATGCGCGTGACAGTTCCGGCGCACAGCCAGTCGTGGGGCGTCAACATTTGTCCCAAGGAGCACTCCAACTTTGCCGAGATCTTGTTCCACTTTAACCCCCGCCGGAGGTTTGTGGCAATGAACAACCGGGAGGATAATATCTGGGGACAACAGGTGTGTTGTGTGCAGAGCGATGTTGATATGAAAGTTTAGACTCAACGAGTTCGTGTTGTGTCCAGCGCTTGGACCGTGCGCCCCCTGCCCACCCCCCCCCCCATGGGCGGTGTATGGGTGTTGCATTGACGTATGCGAGTTGCATTTGTTTATCGTCCGGGACGCCGACACATAAGAAACCGTTTGCATGTTGAAAATATCACTGGAATTGGTACGTACTCGTAACGTTAGCTGCTTAGACTTACCCAAAACGCCCCGGCCATTTCGTCCCTAATACGCAATACCCGCGCCGGCCCCTCGCACCGTTGTCTGCTTGTACATGTTTTTATCGTGTATGCTGTCGACTTGCGCCTGGGAAGGCCTTGACCTTTTTAGAAGTGCACCCTCTCTTTTGGTGGCAGACGGCTAGGAGTTAGTGTGGGCTATGTTTGAAGTAGTAGAACAATGAACCCACACCAGCCGTGTTCTCCTGCCCCCATCGTTACCTTCGAAACAGGAAAAGTACATGCTTCCAAGATGGCCGGACATGTTCGACGTGTCGATCAACGTCGCCGTGCAGATAGACCGAGCAGGCTTTCATATCGCCGTCGACGGCAAGTACTGCGCCACATTCGCCCACCGAACGTGAGATACCCAAGGGAAAGGCGATGGGGGCTACCCACATATTCTGGGGGTAGGGGTAGAGGCGGCGCGCGCGGGGGGGGGGGAGAGCATCCATTGTGGAGTCGCGGGCTGTTTTCGATGATTCTTTGTTTTGCCGCAAACGTCTGGCCAAAAATTAGTACCACGCTGTGATTGTTGACCTCGAGCTCGCAAGACGGCACGGAAATTCCAACGCAGGAAAAACGCGTTTGTCCTTTTCTACCTCGGCAAATCCGCGCATAATCGTCTCCTCGTGCCATACATGCCGTGCCAACACATCGGACGGCGCCCTTGCGCCGTAATTGCCACAATGCCATCAATTTCTGGCGTGACGGTGTTAGCCTCTTTGGAGTTGCACTCGCGTTTTTGGGCACACGTACGTGTAATTAGTGTGTGTGTTTTCTGCGGTAGTGTAAAGGGTTAATAACGCCTTGCGCTTCTCCCACCGCTCGCCCGACGCTTTCTTTCTGCAGGAAGATGCCCCCAAATGGCGAAGACCTTACTCTCGAGGTGATGACCGCCGATGACTATGGCACCAACCTGGGGCTCGTCGTGCACGAGATCTGGTGGGGGCATAAGGACACGATGCCTGGTCTTCCGTGAGTGCGCGTGGCTCTATGCTTGTCCAATCGTGTACCGCCAGAGACACACAGATGGTTAACCCTTGCACTGCTGCAAAAATAATCCTACACGAAATTCAGTATAAGTGTCTCCCAAAACACGGGTACAGTGCTAAAGAGGTGTCTCCCAAAACACGGGTAGGTAATATTGTGCTTTGAACGAAGCTGCGCTCGCTACACGTGTTGTAGTCATAGTTGCAGGTATTGCGCATGTTTATTTTGTTGCAGCAGGGCCACCTCTTCGCGCAGTCTGAATTGTAAGCAATTGAGATGCGCTGCACGCCCAGAGAGGGGTCGGGTAGTTGGCGCTGCTGTTGCCGCGAAGCTCCCATCCTAAAAAAACGAACCAAATTCAAAACGTGCAGTTTTCTCAACGGAGACTGACAAAAGAGACGATCTTCCTCCCGCCACCCCTTTTTTTTTGCGTCGTGGTTTATCGACAGTGGCGCGGCGAAGGAGCGCCAGCCTGCGCGGTCAGCAGACCCCTGGAAAGCTGGGGAGAAGGAGGACGCGTACATTGACTTGCACGTCGGCAACCTCCCGTCAATGCCCAATCCTGAACAGCAAGAGGCAGTACGGAAGAGGCTGTCGGACATGTTCCAGCCGTACGGAGCCATCCAAGTCAGGGTTTTCCCTCGAGATAGCAAAAACTTCGGGTGAGCAAGCCAGTCACCAAAACAATGGAGATATGTTACCCTGCAGGGCCGCCAAGCGAACGATAACAACGATGTTTGCCTCGCATTTTTTTACGGCTTGTACCACTGCAAAAATTAGCTTACTCTAATTGCAAGCCAAGATTGTCTCCAAAAACGTGGGCGCAGTGCTAAAGGGGTCAATAAGTCGATTCTGCAATAGCGTCAGCGGGGGTTCGATAGGCTAGAGGCCGCTGGGACAGTAAGTAGCCCTCACCACCAAGTCCCCGATTCCCATACTATACCCTAGACAATAATTCACTGTTGTTATTTTATGAGTTTTAATGTGGTCGACCAAATTTTCAATTTTATGAGTTTTAATGTTGTGGACCAAATTTTCAATATGTGTTCTGGACAAAATCCGTCGTACAGGCTTGCTCCAGGTTTCGGAGTTGGGATCAGGGATATAGGCTCTAAAATAGTGCTTTGGGCAGTTGTTGAAATCTCCTTCTCATGATGCTGGAACCATCTCGTAGACAACAACTCAACGGCGTGGAAAGACGGCTCCGCTGGGAAAACAAACATGCAATGCCTTCTCGTCGCCGACACGTCCGATCGGTGGTCGTCCGTGGCACACAGCGTCCTCCTTCTAACAAAAGTTGCCCTAAAAAATACCATTCACGTCTGTCGGCCGCCAGGTTTATCAAGTTTCGCGACCACAACAACGCAGCTAAAGCGCTCGAGGAATTAAGTGGTGCGGAGATCCAAGGTCGGACCATGAGGCTGTCTAGGGCGTCGGGTAGGTAGCACTCGTTTTCGTGTATCGCCGAGACGGGAATGAGAGCTCGGCCCAGCTTCCAGATGTCAATACGCAGGCAGCATGATGACAGTGATTGCCTCGTTTGTGTTACCCCCTTTGGGACTTAAGAGGGAAAATATGTCGAAAAAACGTGACGAAAATACTGTACACCATCGGCCACACGAAGCAACCCAGGCTGTTGGGGGAGGGAACTCGTCCGCAGTGTAAACTAAGGAGATGTGCGGCACGCGTGCAGCATGGTCATACTTGTACTGCTGCTAGCTCATACTAGAGGCAGTAGATAAGGCCGCCCTTGTCGCCTTTTGCATCGCGATACCCGTGTCTCACAAGGGTTAAGGTTCGACTTTCGAGCACACTGGCGTGTAAATGTTTATATTCGTCAAGTGTGATTTAGCATGTTCCCCCCTGCACTCCCCGAGGCTGCAAGTCGTTGGGGATTTATATTTTTGGGTGGTAGGGGATAATCGTCAGCAAGCCCCCTTGTGCTTTGTTGACCACTGCGAATCGCGCTGGACTGCCGTGCAGGGTTAAGTGAGCTGTAGGTAATCGGTGAGACGGCTGGACACAACAGCTAGACGGTAATCGGCACTTGCCTCGGGTACGATCTTGGTAAACCTCTGCTGCTACGTGTAGCTACGCATTGGGTAGGTCCGGGCCCTGGTCCAGTATGTACTTCCAGTACTACTGCTGGACTGGCAGTACTACTGCATTACAGTACTGCCTGAGGGGGCTGCCAGGGTGCTAGTACTTTTGACTATGTACGTAGTACGTCCTACAATAACGCCTCATTAATCAATGGATACCCATCAAAATTCAAGGCGTAAGAGCACAGAGGGCACGCAGAATAGCTAGAGAGGGGAGAATCTGAGAAAATTTCATATCTGGAACATTTTGTTGTAATACTGGTGGGGAAGATAACGCTGCCGAGACGCCAATTGTGGGACTGTAGTCCCTTCGCAGGTTCATCTTCGGTATAAGGAGGTGTGGAGACACCGAGGTAGGTTGCGTGCGTAACCGCACTCTCGAGGGTCAACGATGAGGGAACACCTCAGAGTGCCCCTCGAGGAGCCAGGATGGTCTTCAAGGGTTATAGTGATGACGAGGCGGTACGATCTAGGGGAAAGGGCCTGGTATCCACATTGTTTTTATATTATTTAGTAAAATTTATACGGGTGTGTCGATTTTGTAGGTGAATGTTTACGTCTCTGAGGCCGATTTTTCGCAAATTGTAGCGATTCGGTTTTGCACACTTCAAACATGTTTTTGAACCCGCGTGTCCCACCTTTTCGGCATCTAGGCTGCGTGCTGCAGTGTGCCGTATTTCCGCACACTCCTGCCCATCATACGCTTCGCTCTTCGTACATTTTTTTCTTGTCTACCACCAAATTGCGTTCAAAACATCATCCAAAAACGGCGTACTTCTTCGCTCTAGTGAAGCCAAAACGCGTAAAAACGCGCCTACGGCAAGGCGCCGCCAACGGGGGCCCCTGCTGCCTCCACAGCCGAAGGGGGCCGTGACCACCAATGCACTGGTCGGGTCCAGTGTACAGGAATATTTCGCAGCCAGGACATACTGTACAAGCTAGGACCAGCCCTACCGTTGGGTGTCATCCAACAAGTCTCCTGTGAAGAAGTTTCCCCAAACGTCCAAACGATCGGTCGACCAATCAAAATCACCCAAGTGGCGTCGCCAGTATCCAAAAGCCCTTTCGCCCCGAAAGACCGTGGATGACGTCGGCCGTCATCCAAGGATTTTCGGCCAAAGCGGTTTTCTCGACCTATATTTTTTACCCATCAGAAAACTGCGTGTCATGAATATTTTTCTCGTATTTTTCTCCGTAACCGGTGAGACGGTTGGAGAGAACAACTACCAGGTATCCTGTAACCGGCACTTGTCCCGGGCACGGTCTTGGCAAACCTATGCTGGTGCATATAGCTACGCATTGGGTGTCATCCACGACATCTCCGTGAAGGATTTAAAAAAAAAACTCCGAACAATCCGCCGACCACTCAAAAATCACCCAAGTGGCGTCGTCAGTGTTAAAAGCCACTTCCGCCCCCAAAAAGCTATGGATGACGTCGGCCGTCACCCAAGGATTTTCAGTCAAAGCGTTTTTCTCGATCATTTTTTTGTTGCATTCAGAAAATTCCGTGCCACAAATATCTTTCTCTATGTGATCTTTTGGCGCTTCCATAACACTAGTAACGGTTGACCTCGATTCGACGGCACGTCGAACGCAAAATAAGACCTGCCGCACCACATGGTATGCCTGCCTTTATTATACGTACAAAGCGGAAGCGAACACATAATTGAAGGCTCAAGATAAACACGGCGCCGTGTAAAAAGCGGGCCGCGTAGTGCAGAACGCCCATTTTGGGATCGCACTCTCTTCGAGAAATCACGTTAAAAAATGTTATGGGTGTTTCTTTCATTCCTAATGGAGCATGCCAGCGAGCCTCAAATACGGCACCATGTAACATACCAGCACGCCTTACAGCCTCGCGCGACCAATCGCTTAATATCACTTTACGATGCGCCACGTCCAACCATTACAGCACACTTTCAAATACTGCAAAGACGAGCCTCAGTTAATGGCACCCTTCTGTATTGGAAGCCCCAGGCTTTCACCGACGGCACCCCCAGCACCTCTCACCATATAATACATAATTTCGGACGGTGGGTGGAGCTCAAGCAGAAGTGTACCATACTATCCCATCATAATTTAGGACGAGCGACTGCTATTACAATAGCTCAAGTTTAACGTACCGAAGCGCGCACGAAATCGACCACCGGGTCCAGACCTCCCTCGACCACAACCGAACAAGCTGCAATCACAACTTCGCACGGGGAGTCCACCTCCAAGATGAACGGCTGCCCCGGCCGACCTAGCGCCGTCGCAACAGGCATGTCGTCCTCTCCCTGCGTTCCAAGCGTCCCGCGGGTACCCCTGAGCTTTTCGAGCTCCTTCTGAAGCAGGGTCTTCGCCCGGGAGACCTTAGCCTCCTTGATGTCGCTCTTGTTGAGGGCGAACATCAGTCCACGGCACCCCTCCAGGGAAGGGTCGGTGAGAACGTCGTACAAGAGCTCCGCGCCCGCGGCGATCTGCGCGACGAGGCAAGAGCCGTCGAGAACGAACACGACGCGGTCGGCCGCCCGGAGTTCTTCCCCCACACGGCCGCGAAGCCTCTCGTGCCCCGGGTAGTCTACCAGGGAGACGGGAGAGGAGCCACGGCCCTCGATAAGCCTGCTGCCGTCGTACTTGCAAGCCTGCATGGATGTGACCGTCGGCGCCACTTGGTTGTGACATAGACGGTAGCACACGGCCGATTTGCCGGCACCACAAGGGCCGAGGAACAGCACAATGCCCTTGCGTTTCTTCGCCAATGCGCGGCTACCAACGCCGCCGCCACCGATGGCGACCTTTCGGACGAAGGCGAAGGCGAGAATGGCCACGGCGAGCGCTGCGCACACCATCGAGGCGGACGGCAAGCCGATCTCGGAGAGAAGCGCGTCAAGCGAGGCTAGAAGCGATTTCAGCATCGAAAGCGCAGCTGGATTGCCTTTTCCTGAAGCGAGCATTTGCACCACGATGCCAACACTGCTGCTACTGCTGCTGTCCTCCGCAGACTTCCAATCGCCGGAGGTGCTTGTGGTTTCGACGGCTATTTCTTCGCCAGTAGGCGAAGATGCCGCAAACGTGGAAGATGCAAGGAGAGCGATGGCTACTCGAAGCACCCAGAAGTCTGCTCTGCTGTTGATGCTGCCGCTGCCGCCGCTGCTGGTGCTGGTGCTAGTCCTTCTGCTGATGCTGGAGGCATCCACGCGTCTACCGTGATGCAGCGCCATTGGAGCGACGTGAACCATCGTGGTTTCAAGCATTGCCAGGGTCTTCACCGCACAATGACGGAAGAGAGATAAGACAAGGGACACGCGCAGTGGCGCAACGTGCAACACGCCCAGCAGCAGAAGCCTGTCGCTGTCAAGTTCTGTTTTCTCGGGCCACATTTCGCACGAATCAGCGACTAGGGAGTTCCACGCAACTCGCATGCCTTGCTTTGTAGGGGAAGAATATTGGAAAAGTAGAGCGGTTTTTTCGTTCGTTTCGTTTGTTGATTGTCTCATCCTGCAACACTGCAACATGCACTTGAGGCTGAATTGCACTATTGTGTAAACTTCACACACGATGCTGCAGAACGGTAGGCGGTCGCTCGCTTTGCTCTGCATAGCGGTGGAAAGCACAAGACTTCCTTGTTCTGCTCTTGGGTTTGTGACCTCGCCGCTGGCGCCGCCACCATCGAAAAGCAAGGGCAGGTAGGTCGCATTTTTCTGTCAGCAAAAATTGCAAAAACAAGAAATGTCATGCTGTATCCTCAATCCTCCTCAGTGAGGGGACAAGAGCAAGAACGTATCTACGCTCGTCGTAGCTCTGCAGCCTGCATTTTACATCGCACGCGATACACCGAAACCTGGGGTAACAGTCGCTGCAATCCAGCCACCTCTCTGCTCCATCCTCCTCGAAGCTTTTCGCATCATTGTCCGCTCTCTTTTGTGTCCTACTACTGCTTGCTTCTCCCTTATGTCAGTCAGTCAGTCGTCTGTCGTTACTTGCCACCTTCAATTTGATCCGCTGGAATTCTGGACACTGCTGTGGAACTTCGAATCTTATCAGGTTGCTCATGATGGATTTGGCTGCGGCTCAGCACCCCGAGCTGCTGGTAGTGGCGCACTTTGATGCAAGCGACGAGAGCTCCAAAGACAGGCAAGAGTCGCGGGCAGAGCAGACCCTTTTGCTCTTGCCGAGAGACGCCCTCGTTTCTTTTTTGGCGAAATTCTTGCCGCAATATTTTAATTTTGAGATTTGAAATTGACATGTTTTTTGTCGTACCGATACCGATGTACCGCTCTCAAAACTATACAAAGTCAGTTCTTCTTTTGTTCATCCTTTCGTGAGAGTGCTGTTTGAGCAGCTGCTATGATGCTACGAGTATGAATACCCGGTATGCTGTTAATAATACAACCCGTGCTTTCACTTGCTATCAGTCTAGTACGATTAAGGAGGATCTTGCGCCGAAGGTGTGTGTTCTGCTTCCTCCCCTGATGGTGGGGTTGCAGTGCATATCTTATACACCATGTGCAGCAGGACCTCAACACGTTCGCTCGCAAAGATAAAATCGGCGCGTTTCGAAAGGCAACGTACTATCATACGATATGGCATCTGCCTTGCGTACGGCACAATCGTTTTTTCATGTCTTATCATACGCACAAGAACAAAAAGAGATAGACAGCTGGAGATAAGCTCATGAGGCGCGAGACACTTGACATCTAAATAGAGTACGTGTGCGCAGCATATCAGTAGTGTTTGTATCTCGGTGTCTCATCCATGCGCCAGCGGGGAGGTGTTTCTGACGTGCGACAATCGTTGGGACATGCAACCCTTGCATCAACAGAGGAGTATGATGCCACGGGTATACACGTACGAGTGCAGGGCAGTCGACTCCACGTCATCGACTGGTTTTAAATGTTAGGTTGATACTGCGGTCCTCGAGCGTTTTTTGTTTTTTCGTTGATACTGCCACTGCTGTTCTCGAATGTGTTGTGTGTTTTTTTTCAGTCACTTTTACTATCATCAAGCTCGTAACAGCAGTTTTTCTACCCTCGGCGACTTCTGGACAAATCACAGGTGTCTTCGCTTCTTCCCTCCGGTACTTGCCTTCATTTTTATCGCGCATAGAGTGTCGGCATTTTCATTTTTCAGCTTTTAATGCTCGACGATTTTCATCGAAGTTTGCTAGCTCACGCCCTCGCGCTTTCCGCTCGTCAACTTTTTTTTTTTTTTTTTTTTTATCCTCCGGCGGATGGGGAAAAATAAAGCTTTAGCTCGTCAACGTTAAGAAAAAGTCCGTAGGAGCATCAAGCACTGGGCGAGAACCCACGACCTTTGACTTTCGTAAAATAGTAGATATTGACCTATTAATACTATGCCAAGGAATTTGTGGGGTATTAGTCTGTTTGACCACTTGCGAAAGGTTGACCAATAATAACTTACCCAAACTAAGCCTTATAACACTCTCCCCCCCTGAACCGGCGAGATAGCAGGTCGGCCGCATATTCGGGCGGACGTTTCATTATCCAAGCGGTTTCATTTCCTGGGGATACCGGGGAGGGTATTTTTCAACTTGGACATGGGGAACGTCTGAAAAGCTGAAGATTGTGGATGGTGGGATTCGAACCCACGACCCCAAAACCCATGGTCTGTCGACGACGCCATTTGTTGAGGAATAAGTGGGGTATTATTAATAGTCCGTTTGACGACTTGCAAAAGGTTAACCAAAAGCTTACCCACGCTAAGCCTTACAACAACTCAAATCACTCAATCGGGGACGCCAACACAGTAGTAAAATAGTTTGATGATATGCGCGCGTATCAATACTGATACTATTTAATAAGGCTTAGTTTGGGTAAGGTCGTATTGGTTAACCTTTTGCAAGTGGTCAAACGAACTAATACCCCACTAAATACCTTAACAAATGGCGTCGTCGACAGACCATGGGTTTTTGGGGTCGTGGGTTCGAGCCCCACATCCACCATAATAAACGTTTTCAGACTTTCCCGATGTCGAACTTGAAAAGTACTCTCCCTGGTATACCCAGGAAATGAAACGGAGTGGATAATTGACGGGTCCGCCCGTATATCCGGCCGACCTGGTATCCCGCCATTTTAGGGGGGGGAGAGTGTAATAAGGCTTGGTTTGGGTAAGCTATTGGTCAACCTTTTGCAAGTGGTCAAACGGACTAATACCCCACTAATTCCTTAACAACGATGACATTCCGGGTGGCTATCTCCACCGAACCTGACCCTCAGGGGACAGACCGGGTCGACATACACACGCATCCGTATACAACGGCAGCTTGCGCTGCCGGGGTTGTAACGAAGACCACTGATAGGGACAGCTCACGCTATACCTACAATGGGATCCGAAGGGTGCGCCAGCTAGCGTTGGGCTGCGAAAGCAACTGAGTTAAATCGACACACGACGCGTATGAAAATACGTGGGAGTGTGGTGAGCTCGTAAAGCTTTATTTTTCCCCATCCGCCGGAGGATTAAAAAAAGAAACAAAAAACTACCGGTATATTCTTCTGCAGCTTACGTATTGTTTTTGTTTTTGTTTTTGCTCATTCCATGAATTATCTTCGTAGTTTTATTTTTGTTTCTTCGTCCCTAGACAGACGTAATTCAGATCCAGGGCCACTAAGCTGTTAAGAAATGGTTGGCATCAGCCTATTATCATTGTCAATGTTCAGTAGCGAATGTACAACTCCATGTTAGCACTTGCTGCAGTGCGGAAATACGCATCTTCTACACCATACGTGATGCTCGAGTTCGTCTCGCAACGACTCTGTGAGCAACCCCTGAAGACCGTCATGGGTCGGCCACCTGAGAGTGTCCTAGTTACTTAATACCAGTATGAGCAGCTAAGCAGGCTCTTCTTCCCCCTTCCCACTATGGTACGTGCCTTCCTTTTTTATCGCGGGAAGACTTCATCAGCCCTTCCTTCCCCCGTTGACTCGCATCGAATTGCGGCTACTCGCTGGTTCACGTAAAGAAAACAAATTCCCTGGCGAACGTCCGCGCCATTTTTTCGATTCAGACCGTGAATTTTGCAAACGTCTTCTGTGTGCCATTGCAAAGACCTCACCGGTCGGGTTGTGTTTTCTTGTCTTTTGTCTGATTTTTCGTCAGTTGATATTTTTTGGAAATTGTGGCCCACCTTAGACCAAAAATTACGTCGTCTGTGTGCCATTGCAGCTTTTTCGTCAGTTAATATTTTTTGGAAATTGTGGCCCACCTTAAACCGAAAAAATTCGGCGAAAAGAAGAAAAAGAAAAAAAAACGGAGGCCAGGCCTCGCGATGAGCATGTAGTGTGCAAAATGTTAGGCAAAATATCTCGAAACGGCGTAACATTTGGACTTTTGTGCGTAGAAATGAGTAAGACACGTTATTTCTATCCAATTGCTTGGTTTTAGTATAGCATCCAATTTTTCCGCCAGATTCTGCTTGATGTTGAACACAGGCAGGTCATCTTTTCGATTTTTTGCGCGATTTTTTGCAGACATCCCTTGGAGTACTTCCAACTGCTTCCGTGCAAAATGCGGCTCAATTTTTTTGCTCGCCTCCGCTTGGAAATAGCCTGAACATTATTGAAGATTATGAAGGCCTTGTCTTTGGTCGATACGAGTTTTGCTCCTCGAGACAGCCCGAGGCCGTTAGAAAAAAATGGCAAAAGAAAAGGGCCATGTCATCCTCTTCTACTTGTAATGGGGGTCAGTATGATACCAAATATTCACCCTTTAACTGGATACTGCGCGCGGCATTCGCCGAGGAGTTTTCTTTTTTTCTTCACGTGAATCAGCCTGTATACCCACGCTGCTAGGCGCTCTCAGCAGTTGATTCCTTTTTACTTTTTTTTATTTGCAAATAAACGAAAAAATCCGACGCACATGGGATTCGAACCCCAGAATCAACTATATGAATAGTAGCATTCGAGGGTAACCACTACAAGACCACCTGGTCGACCGGCGGTATGATACCGGTAAACGAGGCAAAACCCTCAAGTCCTGAACGGCAGGGAGGTTTGTATGAATGTACAATGTTGCTCGCACATTTGTACGTTGATGCTGTTGTTTTCACACTAACTATGTTGCTCGCACATTCGTACGTATGATATACCGATTCTGGGAAGATTTTCGACACCGTCGGTAGGTACATATCTACCATCGCACTACTAAATACTCTTTAAAAAAGTGAAAAGGTGAGGTGTTCGTACCGCAGTACCGCCAACCGAAAAAAAACAAGTATAATTTGTGAGCAAGGCTTGAAAACCTCACGGTGAAACCAACCTTGTACCACCTTGAGCGTACAGGTAGTAGGTAATTTTGTAGGGCTTAGAGTGCAGCTCACCGCTGAGCACGATTTCTTTTTGCTTATTTCTTGGAATCCCCCTGAAAGCGAGCCTGACGTTCAGATTTCCGTGATGTCTAATTGGTTCTTGATTTCTTTTTGCGTACTTTCGTGTTCCTATAGTGCTGTTGTGCGGTGTAACTACAGCAGTGGCCGATCATCACGAACATGACCCGCCCCTGCAAAAGTCATACGAAGTTTCATATCAAGGCACCGAACAAGGCATTACTTGTGCCTTGTGTCTTGCACGTCCGACTACTGCTGTGGCCATGTTTTTTTTTGTACCATAACGAAGAAGTAGTAAAACTGACATTACCATTATTTTACCAAATCAAAACTGATATGCTAACGAAACGACGCACCTGGAAGGAGAGGTTTAGCATTGAAATGTGAAACATGTGGTTTCCAGCGTTGGTCCGTCTTCATGCGGTAGTATGGGATTTCATCTCTGGGCGTTGGCGACTTGCGTTGGCGCCCGATCACAGTACTGTTCCTAAAGACATGCACCGGAATGACCAATAAGCCTGCAGCCACTTCTAATCGGTAATCGGCGGTATACCAAAACTGCGGCAGTCCTTCTGCAAGCAGTGAACACCGTGTAATCTTGTATCATAGCTCTTCGTGATACGCACGAATATGGACTGCGCATACCCTCCCCGCCCCCGCCCCCCCCCCCCGCCCCCTCGCCGCCCCCCTTTTTATATTCTCCTCCCGACGAGACATTTGCCTCCCCTGCGATTCAACATTGCGAGCAGTACTTGTACCATAAATATTGGCGGTATAACGCACGAACGCGACCGACCCACGCAGGTTGAGATCTCTGACGTCGAGCATGTCCGTGAGGCACGGAGACAGGGTAGCGGTGGAGCTTCAACAAGAGGCCTGCGCGGAAGAGGGACTGCGCTGCGGGTCATGCCTGCCGGCCTTCCAATTTGTCAGGGCGGGCCTCATCATCGACGAGTACCACGCGCACGCCGACATGCCGTACGATGAAGAGCTGGGGAAGAGGGTCGACGCTGCGCTTTCCCTGTCTAGACCGGATGACTCTTGTGAGAGGCGATCCCTGCCCTCGGTGGTGGCTGCTGCTGCTGCTGCTGCTGCTGCTGCAATTCAAACTAGTTTGTATCACACCTTGAATCTGTAGTGATGACTTTGCTTGACGGCGTGCTTCGCTTGCGGGTCAATATCTACGAAGATAGCAAAGTGTATCTCTAGGCTCTACAATTGCTACATTGCGACGTCGCGTTGGTCTAATTGGCCAAACTTCTTGTGTTCGCGCGAAGCGCGTATGTTGCGTGACTGCTAGGTAGGCTAATCGAATCGCTACTGTTGCTGTACAGAGTGGTGGGGTTTATTGTGAGAACGGTTCACACGCCAGTAGAGTGATGGTGTAAGCTAGGCTCTGACCAACCCCTCTGCCCAGTCCATTATTTTTGTGTATGATTCTTGCTTTCTGCTACTGCTTCTGTTGCTGCTGCTGTTGCTGCTGCTGCTGCTTGTGCCGCTGCTGCTCCTGCTTCCGCTTCCGCTGCTGCTGCTGCTTCCGCTGCTGGTACTGCTGCTGCCTCTATGTCACGCCCATTTTCTGTTTGCTTGCAGCTACTCTGAAAGAGTTGTGGTCTTCTGATGCTGCGGGCGGGGACTACCGGGATGAGATGGCAGTCGCCACGTACGCCGTTCATGTGGCCAGCAGGGTCGCCAGAGAGCTGCAGGAAGAGCTCTGCAAACAGGACGCCATCAGGTGGGGGGCGGGGGCGGGTCGAGGAACTTGGATGGACGTCGTGGAACGCAGAAATGTCGTATTTGTTTCGTTTGGTGATCAGAGTTTCTCGGACGCCCCGCCCCCCGACGAGCAGCGTGTCTTAGCGCTTTCCTCTGTTACCTCTGAAATCCCCGAAGGGTTGAACCCCCTCTCTCGGCCGACGCCTCCCACGCCATGTGCTTCCCTCACGCTGCCTACATCACCCACGCCGGACCCCTTTTCCACACCCCCGCCGCCCCCGGCTATGCATGAAATGAACACACCCCGCCCGCTCCCCTTCCCCCCCCCTGTCTGGGTATGTTGCCCTTCAGCAAGTCGGACTCGTCCCCCGTAACGGTGGCCGACTTCAGCGTGCAGGCGATCGTGCTGGGTGTGCTGAGCCGCTACTTCCCGGGGCACGGCTTCATCGCCGAGGAGACCTCCCCCGTCCTTCGGCGGGACCCTTCATCCTTGTCGTCCGTGCTGGCGGTGGTGAGCAGAGTGCTGGGGTTGGACTTGACGGAGGCGGAGCTCTGCGCAGCCATCGACTTGGGGACCCGCGGGCACGGGAAACACGAAAGGGGGCACTGGGGCCGCGGTGGACGGACGTGGGTCCTGGACCCGATTGACGGCACAAAGGGTTTCCTGAGGGGGGAGCAGTTCTGCGTTGCCCTGGTGAGAGGAACGGAGGGGGGGGGGGGGGGGGGGGGGGGGGACCATCCTGCGAATACCCGCCGGCGAGAGAGGAGGTTTGGCCGAGAGAGGGTGGGAGGGGGAAGCGGGAGGCGCTCTCATGATTTAGTTTGCTTGTTCCGTGTTGCTATATTTTTTCGAAATGTCGTTCATCCCGAGTGCGGCTGTTTTGGACGGACGTGTTGTGGTTGCCAACTGGGGGCGCTGGGGGTGGCCTGTAGAAAGGGTTGTACTGATTAGCCGCTGCCGGGGTGTGTGAGTGCTCATGGACGTCCTGCACGAGTCAAACATCCGGGGCAATCTGCTTACCACAGGCGTCGCTTACTGCAATCTTCGCATAGCTAAGGACAATGTTTTCTTTTTGGTGGACACCTCCATTTTTTGCCTTCCACCCCCTCGCCCCCCCCCCCCCCGTGAGCGCGGGCGTTGATTCAAGCCGCTCGCGGACGAGCACGGTACCCGACTCACGGCACTGTGCATCAACCTGAGAAAAAAAGTGTACGTTCCGTGAGCACGCGGCGCACTGCGTGCACCCCTCCACCTCACCACCCGCCCCTCCACCTACCCCTCCATCAACAAAATCCCACCCCACCCGTACTACGCGGGCTGCCAAAAACGACACGGTTCGCCTCAACAGATCAGGGCTGACGCTCTTTGTCTTCATTTTTATTGTTATCCTCCGCCGGACGGGTAAATATCAAAGTCGTTCCCACCACACTTGCACGTACAGTATGTGTCGAGTGTCAATTTGTCTCGGTGGTAGAAACAACGGTTCTTGCTTGTTTACGCCGCCGCCGCCGCCTCCCCCCCTCCCCCGCTTCCCGCCGGTTCCATGGCTTTGCAGGGGCTGCTGGACGGAGGGAAAGCCGTAGCGGGTATCCTAGGATGTCCTAACCTTCCGGCGGACGATGAGCACCCAGGGCAAAAATCGTCGGGCGGCGCGGAGGCGGAGGAAGCCAGGTGCGGACGGGGAGCGTAACTGCGAAAGACCAGCGCGTGTCGTGTTTACAACTAACTGCAACCACGTTTTGCGGGTGAACTGCTTGAAACTAGAGTAGGAGCATTTTTGCTGCGGCATTTTACACGGCCGCACTTGTTTTTGGGGCGAGCAGGTTATTTCTTTTTTGCGTGATGCGTGGGCAGGGACTACATATGGCTTTGCTGGCACCGTGAGTGGGGGGGTGGTTTTGATTTGGGGTGTGATTTCGCACAGCCTTTAGGCTCACGCTCTTGCCCCCTCCACTACTACTACTACTCCTGTCTTGCTGCTACTGGTATTACTTCCACCACTACTGCTACTACTACCACTACAACTACTACTACCACTACCGTCGCGTGCTACGGTAGAGGTAGCACGTTTTGGGCATTGTGTTTTCTGAATGACGGGGCTCCTTAACCCCTTTACCACTGGAAACCCGTTTTGGGGACAAAATTACTTGGATGTTGTATAGGGAGGGGATTGGGGGCCCTAAAAGGGTTAACCCAAAATCGTCGAAAGTATGCCATTTTTTCTTCATGATTCTCATTGTGTACCTAGGCCATAGGATTCTTCGTCCGGTAGCACTTTTATGTTTTCTCCGAATCAGTTTTTGGGAGAGGTCTATAAGCTCCCAAGTAAATTAACCTCCGAAAAAAGTGTTGCACCTTTATCGTAGAACGCGTCTACCACTATTGTATACTACTATTGTATACTACTATTGTATACTACTATTGTCACTACCGCTGTCAAGAATGACCGATACCACTGCCACTACCCCTACCGCTCCCAGTGTAATTCCTCTGCACTACTAACCAACCCATAAACACTGCTTCAACACTTAAGGGGGCTTCTGTACACCGCGGCGCTCGGGGAAGGGTCGTTCGTTCGCCCCCTCTCTGCCGGCGCCGACGACACGAGGCGGATTATGGTAGACCACGCCCGTCGACCGTCCGAGACGCGGGTGCTTGAGTCCGTGGAGGCTACACACACCTCCCATTCCATGACGGCCGAGGTGTGCTCGGACCTTAAGATATCGCTCTCGCCCATCCGGGTGGATGGGCAATGCAAGTACGGGCTGCTCTCCCAGGGACAGGCAAGCGAGGAAAACAGTGGGCTCGCGAGTAGACGTGTTGGGGGGGGGTGGGGGGAGGGGGACGGCCGAGAGAAGAAATGGCGGATGCTCACGAGTATATAGGCGTGTCTCGTGGGCTTTTAGCGACCTCGTCGGCCTTGAATATGTTGCTGTATGGCCGTTGCATGCCTGTGTGTTTTTGCGTTTCGGTGTCCTCATCATGGAGTTGACATTCGGGCTCCTTGCGCGACTGTCTCGAGAGCTCGTGTCGGCTGCGCCCTCGTGGCGCCGTGCTTCGGCGATTGAATGTGCCCCTCCCCCCCCCCCCCCCCACCCCGATCCCCATCAACCTTTTTGAGTACGGCAAAAACGATCCCACTCTATTTACAAGTAGCTTGGCCCCGAATCATGCGTGCAGTTCTTCAGGGTTTTCACTTGGAGGCGGCGTTGCGCGATAACGTAGCGAACGCCTTGTCTGAGGCGCTTTGCTGCGAGTTGCTGCGTGTTCGACATCCGTTTCTCACTCTCACGCTCTGCGTCACACTACTGTACTGCTGCGGTAGGTGTGTCTTGCGGTGAGACTGCAAAAATGCGATGACAAATTACAGTAGTAGATCTCGATGGCATCTTGGGTTTCAGCGTTCGTGGTTAAAAAATGAGATGGTAAAATCTGCAGAGCACGAGTAGCAGATGGAAATAGATCGATAGTAAGGTAAAATCCAAAAATTGTGGTTTCAGCTTTCACGGCAAAAAATGCGACGGAAAAGACACTACGATACCGAGTAGTTTATGGCAAATGTGTCAATGGTGACGTCAAAATCGGGTTTCAGCTGTCATATTACGTGCGTACTGACTCGAAAAATACGCCTGTCTACATATGCGCCGAGCAGGGGGGGATCTACCTTCGCCTGCCTCGGTGGGGCTACGTGGAGAATATTTGGGACCATGTTGCAGGGGCGGTCGTCATTCGGGTGAGAGGAGACAAAACCCGTGCTCTGCCGTGCGGACTCGCTCGGGATGGGGTGGGGAGATGGAAGGGGCGGAGCAGGGAGGAAGGGAGGAGGGGAGGGGGCCGGGCGGGGGAGGGGGGGGGTACTCATATCGTGCATGGTCGTGATCGTGAGACCATAGACCCTCGCACCCCATACAAGGCCGGGACGGAGCGTCAGGGGGGCGGCGGGGGGGAAATTCTTGTGACGGTTTGGCATGCCTCGGCCATTTGATCGATGTAGTTTATTGCACATGGCGTGGGGACCAAGCGCGACGAATGTTATTTTGTTTTGTTTTTTCCCGCACTAGAAATTACGGACGAGCGCTGGGTGGTGACCGTACCGTCACGGGGAGCACGGGGCGGGGGAAGGGAGCGGAGGAGCGGGGGGGGGGGTACTCATTGTCGCTTGCACGAGTCACTTGACCACTGACCAAGTATCCTTTTCGAGACGGAGCAGAGGGGGGAAGGGGTTACACGGAATATCGACACAGCAAACGGCATACCAGTTTGGTCCGAAATATAAGCCTGATTTCACTTGAAAAAAAAGTTTGGTTGGTACCACTCCAAATCTGAGGTCATGGGGGTTCGAGCCCCGTCAAGGGCGGGTACTCCCTTTTTTTTTTTTTTTTTTTTTTTTGGTCGTGTGTCCATTCACCACAAGACTGAAGAGTAGACCCCTCGGACCTAAAAATACTTTTCCACCGGTTGGAGAACAATTCATGCTCTAGGTATTCTAACAAGCAATTATGTAGATGGCTACAAGTGCCTAAAATACCATGGTATAGAACAAGTTTAATCACTTCATTTTTCGGTCTGTACGAGCTCAGTAAAAGACCCAAATATTCCTCACGGAGAATTTCGCGCAAAATTGCGCAAAATATGGGGAGATGATAACTAAGCGTCCCCAGATCAACCAGTGTATTCCTTAAGACTTCGGCTTTTCTGGATGGTTATATCATACAAACTATTATAAGTGTACTTTTGTGATGAACCCTACATATGGCTTCATTTTGAAACCGGGCTTATATTTCGGTTTTTCCAGATCAAGCTTATATTTCGGACCAGACTGGTACCTGGTAACTAGTATTACACACTGAAGCTACTGGTATTACACACTGGAGGTCGAAGAAACGAAAACAAGGTCTTCGCCTTCGACTCGCGCGGTCTCCATTGCGGGGGTGCTTCGCTTTCCATGCGAGGGTCTATGGCCTTACCGGCCATGCATAACAATGAGTACCACCCCCCCCCTTCCCTCCCCGATCGGCGCACTGCCTCCCTCGTGGTTTTCCAGGAAGCGGGGGGCAAAGTGACCGATAGTAGAGGGGAGCCGCTTGATTTCTCGCTTGGCGGCAAGCTCCCACGGGAGGTGAGAAACTCAGGAAGGCGTAAATGACTATCTTTGGGGGAATGGGAGGGTTCACGTCTGGTAAGAAACGCGCCCGGGCGCTTGCTGTCCCGGTGCACTGCTCCACCTATCGTTGCATACGACCGGACAATGGTTGCATATCACATGTACCAGACGATGATGGCATGGGTGCCAGATCTCGGGTGTGTGATACTATCATTGCTTATTGCAAAGGTCGTCGCGGAATCAAGCAAAATGCTGGTATGCCTAGCGCACGCCGCGAATATCAGTACTTCAAGAGCGCGCAAGTACCTCGGAGTACGCTATGCCCAGATTACTGGGTGTGCCCCAGTACCTCACAGTACGAGTACATGCCTAAACTTGTGAATACGTCCTATGGAGAAAAAAAAGCCTCGGAGTACGCTATGCCCAGATTACTGGGTATGCCCCAGTACCTCACAGTACGAGTACATTCCTAAACTTGTGAATACGTCCTCTGGAGAAAAAAAAGAAGGAGGTGGACGCCGGGGGAGCGGAGGAGCGTACTCATTTCATGCATGGCCGTAGTCGTATGACCATCGACCCTCACACCCCTACAATGTCGGAGCGAAGCACGCCGAGCTCCCACCAACCAGGCAGACACCGTGTGCACCAAGCACGAAGCGCCGTGAAGTGTTCGCCGAGCCGCACGAAGGGTGAGCCGCATCCTGCTAAGAACCACTTCTGAGGCGGACTTCGGCATCTTGTGCGTGCTTTCTTGCATATGGATGACAGCTTCGAGTTCATTAGCAGCACGCGTCCGTAACCATCTTACCCCTTTAGACCCCCAACCCCCCCCCAATACTAAAACCAAGTAATACGTCCCCAAAAACGGATTTCCAGTTGCAAAGGCCTTGAGCTTTATTTTCGCCCATCTGCGGAAGGATAACAAAAGTGTTTATTTTCCAATGGAGTGTTGTCTGTTGTGACCACGGGCGCGCCTGAAGGGGCGGCGGGGCTTGGGTTGCTTCGTGATGCTGTGGTATAATGGTGGTGTCGTCCGATGCGCGTAATATACCACTCTGTATCACTGGTCGAGACACTTCTCGCGGGTCTGGTTGGGTTGAGTCACTTCTCGCAGGTCGGGTCGGATCATTTCTCGCGGGCCGGGTCGGGTCCCTTCTCGCGGGTCGGGTCGGGTTACTTCTCGCGGGCCGGGTCGGGTCAGGGCAACCCGACCCGACCCGACCCGTGAGATTTGAAAACCTCCCGCCTGGCCCGACCCGACAAGACCCGTGAGATTTCGAACTCCTCCTGATCCGACCCGGCTCGACTCGAACCGCGAGATTTTGAAAGCCACCTCTAACCCGAAACGACGCGGGTCAAGTCATGACCCGGGAAAAAAAAATCTGGGAAAAAACAAGGACGGTTTGTGTGTTCGTATTACTGCTCAAACGGTCCTTGAATTTCCGGAAAGAGTGCACGCGACGGACAGATCACCGATGAGCTATCCCCACTTGATGATCTAGATCGTTCGGAGAAGATCTGTATGGTGTATAGCTCATGTTACCGTTTGCGATCCGTGCAATCTGCGTGATCTAGTACATGTTTCCAGGTTTAGATTTGTACTATCTATGTACAGATCCTGCACATCATCTCATAAAGGCTGATACAGGATCTGCTGTAGGTAATCTAGATTATCTAGACCTTGATCTGTCGCCCGAGGTGGGAAAGAGGTTGGCAAAATGTTCGCGCGGCCTCGTTGTAAGCGGGGCTCGTCGGGTAGTGCGGGGCAGTTTTTCTCGGCCGTCGCTTGGGATCACGCCGGTCTTGATTGTCTAGACGCGGGAATCGTTCAACCGTCGCCCCTACGAGGAGCGGGAACCTTATCCCCGTTGCTGCTGGAAAACGTAACATACTCTAGTTCCAAGTGATTTGTCCCAAAAACGTGGGTAGGGTTCTAAAAGGTATATAACCTTAACCCTATATACTTAGGGTGTTTGCGATTCCCATCCTCTGTTGAATTGGGAACGATGGATAAAATAGTAGTAAAACCGACGAATATCATATAACCCAAGGCCATCAAATCAAACCTACGAAAAAATTAGGCTTAAAGTACAAAAACATGTCTGGAGAAACATATTTTCTGACCATTTTTTCGCTGTTTTTTCGTGGGATGGGTTGGCGTTGGATTGCGACGTGCGACGGTTTCAATACTAGACGCGTACTACGATAGAGGTTGCACGTTTTATCTAAAAGGGATTGTGAAATGACGGTGCTGCTTGACCCAACACTGTCGGAAGCAGGTGATTTTTTCGCATGACTCTCGTTGTATGGCTAGGCCGCGGGAAGTTGAATTCGGTAGCAGTTTTATGTTTCTCGAAATCAGTTTTTGTCTCCGAATCAGTTTTCTTCAGCTCCGAAAGTGAGGGGTAGTATTGAGAGAAAAAGTGGGTGCACCTCTATAGTAGCACGCGTCACTGCTCTAATACTATATGTTTTCCTACCCATCTCCTACCCAACCAAAGTTGATATGTAGCAAAACACCGTAGCACGGCTTCCTCCGGTTGGTAAGAAAGAAAAAGGTTGGCGCTGCTGTGGCGGCCGACGCGATCACGAGTTTCTGTGTTGTTCTTATCCTTCGGCAGATGGGTTCAAACTGAGTTTTAATTAGCTCACTTAGTTTTCTCGTATGACTGTGCCGTGTGCCATTTTTTCATCTGGTAGCCCGAAGAGCGGTGCTGCAATGGCGACTGTTCATCGATCAAGGATCCTTGTGTTTGCGAAGCCCAGTACGAGCATTTTTTTAGCATGACTTTGCTGAACAACGTTTTGGCGTTCGCCATCGGCTTGTATCCATTCTGTTATTTAGTCCGAAGTTCTATGGGTACGTTTTTTTCTCTGCATAAGGAGAAAACACTGAAAGTATGACGAGTACCATGTTTTCCCCCGCCATTTTTTATCCGTGTGCCCGACAAAAAAGCCATTTATGCAACTACTGCTACGCTGTTTAATCTAACGCCCATTCGTGGCCGATAGGATTGCCATGATAGCATGATGAATTATTCGTGTAAGCCCTAGTCGTCCTCTCTCCTGCGCTAAACCGGCCTTTCTTTTCCATCAGGTGGTCGGAGTGGTGGCCACAAGCGGGAAAATCCACGCTGAGGTGCTTCGAGCGGTGCACAACCGACAGATCGAGGACTGGGCAAGGTAAGGACCGAAGTGGACAACTTACAACCACGACTTCGTAGGCGATTTTTTTCTATCACGACTACGGAGACATTCAGGAGTCATCCGCGGTTCTCGTTCAGTTTCACGTCACCCTTCATGCGACTGACTCGTCGAGCCTCAACGAGCGTCGCGCATGTGATGTAGGCAATATTTGCGTGGTTGGTGAAAACCTGGCATGCTCCATCCCGGCTTTTGAAAGGATGCGAGGGTCTGTGACCTGAAAAAAAAAATCCTGTCATACGCCGCACATGACAAATATTATCCTGCCCTCCGCGACACGGCGTCTTGTAGTCGCCGAGGAGTCTTTTCTCAAAGTAGGTTTTGCTGCAACAGCGTGACCTCGAGGCGTTGCCCCCCCTTTTTTTCATGCGGCCGTCGCGCGCGTACTCGATTTCACAACTCTTGTACATCAGAAAAGGCGTTTTGGGGGGGGGACAAACTGTTTGGAGTTTGTGTGTGGGAAAAAAATGGCAGTAGTAATAGGGTTTAACCAGGGCTCTTCACGCGCCACGGCCCGACCCGGCAGAAAGGTTTTATAACTCGCGGGTCGAGCCGGGGCGGGTCAGGAGGTGTTCAACATCTCACGGGTCGGGCCGAGTCGAGTCGCGTCAGGAGGATATCAAATACCACTGCTCGGGTCACCCTTTTCCGATCCGACCCGCGAGAAGTGATCCGATCCGTGAAAATCCTTGGTTTATAAAACCCGTTTAGGAGCGTACCCACGCCTTTGGAGACAAAAATTTGAAAGAAATTTGAGAGTTGAGCAAAAGGGGTGTGAAAGCCCGATCCCTCCTCGACACCGATTAAACGCGCACCAGCCAGAAATTAATTAGTTCCTTGGCGGGTAAAAAAAGTCCGCCGAGCCTCGGAACGCAAGGCCCGACTTCCTGTTTTCTTTCTCTGTTGCCTGTAGCCCGTTTGGGACCCTTGTATTTACCGACCAATAGAGCGTCGAGTGCCCGTATCGTCAGCAACAAGCTGGGAAGGGCGGGCTGCAGTACAGGTACACCGCCGTGCTGCACGCATGTCTGTCAGCTCCCGACATTTGTAGTTTGGACACCCCCCCTATACCCCAGAGCAGATCTGTGTCGTTTCTTTTCGTCTGGCGGATTCTGTATTCATCAATTAGTTTCGACAAGCTTTCCCTCTGAAGCTCCCAGAAAGGTGGACAGAGCATTCCTCGTGAAAAGTATCAAGGACGTTTGTTTTCTGCATCTCACGGGCGCACCCGCATGCCGTGACTGTCTTACACGGCAGGGTGGTGGCGGGGGCTAAGGGGGACGGCTGGGAGAGCGGCGACAAGGCGCCGCAGCTACCGGGGGTGGACTGGTCCTACTGGAATCACGGACGCGAGGGTGTCGGGGAGGAGTGGTGGGCCAGGGCGGCCGAGCAGCGGCAGCCCCTGGTCATGCGGACGAGCGCGCAGTTCTACGGCACGCTCGAACGGTAAGTTACATAACTGCATAAGTGCGTGGTGTTGGTGCGGAAGTACGTAAGTGTGTTAGTGTGTGAGTGTGTTAAGTGCGTGAATGCGTACCACTCTGTACGGTGATATGAGAAACCTTTGGACGTTCATATTTTAATGAAAGTGTTGCTTATATTTCCGGACATAGTAGTACGCGCGTAAATGTGCATGTATATGCTTGCGTGAATGCGTAAGGGCGTAAGTACGTAGGTGCGCATGGCGTTGGAGTGCGGAGAGCTTTTGTTTTTGTTTTTACCGCGGTGTCTTGCGGCGCCCGTTATGTGTGACAGAGAGGAATGGCGAGAGGATATTTGTAGGAGGGGGTTACAGGATTGGGGGTTGTAATCGTCCCCTGATGATAATCACACCGTGGCGTTCGTTACTGCTGGGATGGATTGGGGTGGAATGGGATGGGATGGGATGGGGTCGGGTCGGGTCGGGTCGGGTCGGGTCGGGTCGGGTCGGGTCGGGTCGGGTCGGGTCGGGTCGGGTCGGGTCGGGTCGGGTGGGGTAGGACGACTGCTGCCATGAACCCGCCCGACGTTCGCGTTCACTGCACATTCCCCCATCCTAGTGTACAATACACGAAAACGTGTCCATGCCACGATCTATGCGCTCACATATTTGCACCGACATCTCGTCCCACGCTTTGCCTCATCGCTACGATTTTCCGCAGAGGCTGGGACAAGCTGGTCGCTGTCCTTTTCCACGGAAGCTGGACGCAAGAGTCGCAGCACGCGGTAAGCATTCTCGAGAGTCTAGCCAGCCGACAGCAAATACCTGAGCTCCAGGTCCAACACCGGCAGCAGCAACAACATGAGGAAGTGCGGCAAAAACAGCAGTACCCCCCGTCGCTTGTTCCAGATTTCGATTTGAAGCAATCCCAGTCACCATCACCATCATCGACAAGCACCGCCACGACAACGGAAGCTTTGACAAAAGCAGGGACGATGAAGATGTGCGTGGGCGCCGGGGAACAATCCACGGACACTATCCCGGTACTTCTAGCGGAGGCAGACGTGATGAGTCTCATCGACGTTGCAGACAGACAGGCCATCACGGGACTCCCGTCCCTCCACCTGCACTTGGGGGGGAGAGAGATAGTAAGGTTTCCCGTAGACACTGGCGAGACCTCTGATTCTTTGGGCGCGAGGATTGATGAGGTGGCTAGCCTAGTGTGTGAGGCGGGGCGGCAGTGTCAGCGTTAGTTCACGGTAAAGTTGTTGCGGGGCAGGGCGGCGATGTTCGGGGTAGTTCATGATGGACTTGTTGTCACCGGTCGGTCCGCCCAACCGCCCACTCGGTGCTGGTTGCTTTGCTGGTTGCTTCGCCGGTTGCGTTGCCGGTTGCGTTGCCGTTTGCTTTGCTTGTTGCTTCGCTGGTTGCTTTGCTGGTTGCTTTGCTGGTTGCTTTTCGTTCCATTTTTGTGTGTTGTGTGTGTTCGAGACGGATTAATCAAGTTATGGAAGATTGTTAGGAGCGGGCGGGCACGGGTGGCGTTGGTGGTGGTGGTGGTGGTGGTGGTGGTGGTGGTGGTGGTGGTGGTGACCATAGCGGTGGTCACGGTGACGGTAGCGGTAGCGGTGGCATCAGTGGCTAGTAGCGGTGGCGGCGGTGGATGTTAGCGGTGGCGCTCGACGTTGCCCCGACAATCGTGCTCGTGTTCTGGCGCATGATATATAGTGCTTGGTAAGATATCGCCTGATTCTGCGTGGAAGAGTTGTAGCCCGTAGGAGGATGGGAGGCGGAAACAGGGGGGCGGGGGCGGGGTTTTGATATGATTTTGCGCCGTGTTTTTTTTTTGCGCAGATTTTGCCATGGTTTTGCGCAGGGGTTGCTCTGGCTTTTCGCAGCGTTGCTTTGTCCTCCTACGTCTGCTGCCTCTCGTCGTAGGCGCGGTGTCCACGAAACACCAGTCTCACAGCCTCGTTTTGAGAGATCGGCGTACTCAGCAAGATGTTTTCGGTTGCCTGGCATTTGACGGGAATAACCAAACAGCGCCGGTGGTGTACGAAAAACGTACCTGGTAGCCGATAACGACATTTCGACAATAGAGTTGGCATTAAAACAACTCAGATCGGCAAGACGCCCGGGCGGTTTTAACCTTTTGACGACTGCAACAGTGTATCCCACACTATCTCCAAGTAGTTTTCCCAAGCACGTGGAGTTTTCGTCCCCGAAAACGTGGTTTCGATTCTAAAGGAGTTAACAAGATAATGAGGCAAGGAAGTAAAAGAAGTCTCCAACAAGAGGATGAAACAAGGAAGAAAGAGTCTCCGATTGCTGTAAATTCTCTGTTTTATTTTTTACAGACGCAGCGACGGCGTTTCACCCATCCCTGCTTTTTTATGTTTCCCTGCCGCAAGCCGCGGAGGGGTGGCTCTCCGTGGTTGCTAGATTCGGGGCATGTTTAGATTCGAGGCACGTTGGTTTAGCGCAAGCAGCGAAAATTGGCGATTTATAGGCGGGTGCGTTAGCCCTACATATTATAGAGGAGTGTATTTCAAGAGAGAGAGAAGTAGACGGTTGGCTGTTGATGTGTCACCCTGACCGGAGAATGCATGGAGATGATCCCCTGCGCGGCATGGTACGTTGGCGGGAAGGGGTAGGGGGGTGAGGGAGTTTCTTTCCTGGTACTCTAAGGTCGTGGATGAGGTGAAACGACGTTGGGGCAGGACTGGGGGGGGAGGAGGGGGGTGGGAAGGGGGGTGGGTCCTTTCCACGAGCTCGAAGAATGTGGTGTGGGCGACTCGAGACGACGTGGCTTTAGGAGAGCATGCGGGAGACTCTGCCGTTCGTACTCTCCTGGTTGCTATTGCGCTGCGTGTGCTTCGTTCACCCGCGTCCATGGTTCTGCAAATCTTGACAATTAAAGAAAAATAACCTTAGCATTATGTTAGCTGCAGTACACCGCCAATGAAAGGTTTTGGCACACTATTCCCCAGTGTACGTGTTTTTCGGTCTTAGTTGAACGGTCGTACGTACCAGGCAAGACTCATCGAAATGAAAAAATGGGCATTGTCATGCTTGAGACGAGATTGGGAAAAGTAAGCAGGGTCAGGCAAGGAAATAGTCTTGCTTTTAGAAACCCGAGTGGAGCTGGAATATGAGAGCGAGTTTGCAAGCAAGCCGAAGAATACCCGTTGAACGTTTTTGTTTGTTGCCAAGTGGCGTTTGTTTGTTTTCGGTGCTGCGCCACGTTGGACGTATGTAACTAAATGCCACCGTATGCCTATCGGCTAAAACTCACCAAGGAAGAGAAATCTGGAACCCGGAGCACGCGTGATGCCCCGAAAGACCAGTTACGACGCGTCGAAGGGGGGGGTTCGGAACATTTCGTCTACGGCATTTAGCGCGATTTTCTTACTTGACTATTCCCCGGGTGTTGAGCTAGGGTTTATTTCAGAAACTATTTTATACAAATATTTTAAGGACGTCAGCCGTGAGTTTAACGAATTTCGGGTCAACATTTTTTTCATATTTGCAAACTGCGTTGTTGGTACTTGTAATATATATACGAGGTATACTATGTGGGCGAGTTTTCCCTTAATGGTGGAGGGGTCCTATTCTTTTGTTTAGAAATATATAGTCTAGACTATATGTTTTGTTTTTCTCCACTATAATATGGTTGGTGTTGGTATTTTTACTTTGGGTGGGGAATTTTGAGCTAGATCTAACATCGTATATATTCTATACATTTATTAACACTGTAGTTTCCACTATAGCTGTCCGATGGGCCAATATTAATGGGCAGAAAGCGGTACACCGGGGGTGTTTCCCCAGACCACCTGAAGGAATGATGACACACGTGGACGACCAGTCGAAAAAGCAGTATGTTTTCAATCATTTTGGAGGGGATTAGCCCCGAAATAGTATCTACGTACCAGTCCGATAATTGCTGTTCTCACATTGACTCGCATAATCAAGTCCGTGGTCACAGGATAGGCTCCAGTCACTCTGGGGCTGAGGAATACCCTAGGGGAAAAAACACGAACAACCCAAGGTGGTACACGCATATATCACAGCTGACGCAATTCATGCCCCCACCAGAAACATATAAAAGTGCGCGGGTCTTGAATCACAGCTAGGCTCAAATCTACAAGGTACCAGGTACGCATTTTTTCCCTTAAATTGTCCCTGACAATTTCCTATTGCACGCTGATTATTACAGTGCTACCTGCTAAAAACAGGTCTGTTTGATAAGTTGCACTGTCGCGCAATATATAACGAACTCTTGATGGCGAGAAGTGCGGCAACCACTCCTAACCTGGTCCGTCCGTACGAGCACTTCCTCCACACGCGTCTGTCTGCAGACAGGCAAATATGTGGCATGCTACGACCAAACTTGTCTACTTTTACCGGAGCGTCCCACTGGTAAGTCCGCGTGAACTCCTCGGGTCTGTGACCCTGGTGCGTACCTGATATTTGCTTTTGTTTTGTGGCGGTCAAAGAAAAAAGTGGCGGTGAGATATAGGAAGTGTTGCAAGAAGCAAGACAAGGGTCGAAACGACACACGTTGATCTCGAAATAACTCTGTATCGATATTGCAGTCGCGAAAAACACCCACCGAGCTGGCGATACACCGCACCGCGACCCGCGTGTTTGCCGCCCCCCTTACCCGTCGCGCTGTGGCGCAACACCCCCCGGCTGCTTCAACCTAGCACTACTGCTGTAGGTCTCATCGCCTATAGCAGCACTACCTTCCTCCCGCGCGCTCTACCAACTACCCTTATAGGTGCTAGGTACAATACAGGTACACTTGGCGAAAAAAACGGATTTCAAGCCTTCTGAAAGCAATGCGACCAGTACACGGTAGTGGTCCCTTTACAGCGCCGGTATGTGCCCCAGCCGAATTATACCAGCACAACCGCGACCGACACTACTGCGGATACTGCCGCTACTGGTTGTTTTCACCTGTGCAAGGCAATTTCGCAGGCACTGTAGCGGGCAACCGGCACTATAAAGGAAGCATTACTGAACTACACTATTGCACGTCACTGCGTCAGTCGAAGTGACTCTGCCCTGTCTATCAACTTCCCCTCCCTGGGACCTCGGCCGGGAGTCTACTGTGTGCGGCTTCGGCGGATCGAGTCCTCGAATGGTTCACGACCGTTCGGACATAAACGACTCTCTCGTCACCGCCGCAGGAGCGGGCACGGCTAGCGTTTGCATACTTCAATCACGCAAAACACGTTACACATGAGTACACCAATAACACAACGTTACATTTGGGGTACATTATTACTAGGACTCCTACATTACTAACGTCGCGCGCACTCGCCCGCCTACATACCCCTCCGGCTGAAAATAACAGGGCTGAGTCATTTCTCGCGGGTCGGGTCGGGTCTGCCGGCTAAAAGTGACAGGGCTGAGTAAATTCTCGCGGGTCGGGTCAGACCCGCCGACCCGACCCGACCCAACCCGACCCGTGGTTTTGGAAACCTCTTGACCCGATCCGACCCGACCCGACCCGTGAAATGTGGAACACATCCTGAACCGACCTGACTCGACCTGTGGGATTGTGAAAACCTTCTGCGGGTCGGGTCATGACCCGTGAGCAGCCCAGCAGAAAACGGCGCCACTTCCAGCAGCAGTGCTTAAATCGCTCGTAAGACGTACCCTGTTGCCGCCGCTCGTCCTTCCTGAGGAAGGCGTACGGTAGCAAGCGGCGTCGCACCCTCAAGAGAAACCGTAAATCAATAGAAAGCAGGGAGAAAGCTGTCACATTTTCCCCCCTAATACAATGCACGGTTTTGCAACAAAGTGAGCAGAAGGTGTCCAAGTCCGCCTCACAGAGCGGTTCCTAGTAGAGGGTGCAACTCGCCCTTCATGCGGCTCGCCGAACACCTCACGGCGATTCGCACTTGGTGCATGCAAGGTCTGTTTGGTCGGTTAATAGCCGACGTGCTCCATCCCGGAATTGCAGGGACAGAGGTCTACGGTACTACGGACTACGGACTACGGGCATGCATGATACGATTATCACCCCCCCCCCTCCCGTAGTCTGTTGCCGTCTCTCGTCCTTCCTGAGGAACGAGTACGGTTGGCAACGGCGTCCAACCCTCGGAAAATCCGTAAAACAGCAGCAGACAGGTAAGCGCCCTCCCTCCCCCCCCCCGCCCCCCACCCATTTCGCCTAAAAACAAGATCACGGGCGCTGGCAACGAGAGACCTTCGGTCTACTCAAGTGCATGGGGCATTGGCTGACGGCAACGCCAACAACAGGATCCTCTGTGTTGGTTGAGTGCAACCATCCGCGTCGCACAGCAGGCGGGGGCGGCGGGGGGGGCAAAAACACAACCCCCCCACCCCAATAACTACGAGATATACCAAAACTTACAAATAGAACCTTACTTCCACAGCTTAGCTGGATCTGCGGCAACACCGGACAATTATATACACGCAAAAAAAGACGTCACAAAACAAGACAGTGTTCCCACACACCACCGCTCAGCACCCACAACACGCAAGCAGATACGGGTTGCTGCGCCTTGACCAGCCGCCGAGCGCGCCGCCATGCAGCGGCGGCACACGTCGCTGACGCCTGGTGGGGGCATTGTGCCTGCCAACCCGACCCCCCCTCACGGCAGGCCTTAGCGGCGCCGAGCGGGAGCGATGGCTCGAGGAGGGCATTAAATATGGTAGTTCCATCATGCCGCGGGTTACTTTACGGCTTTTCGCGAGTCGGGTCCTGTCTTGCTGGTCGAATCGGATTTACGGTGGCCCGACCCGACCGGTGATATTTGAAAACCTCTTGAACCGACCCAACCTGACCCGTGAGAGTACGACCACCTCCTAACACGACCCGACTCGACCCTAAAGCCTCTGGAAACCTCCTGACCCGTCCCCTGACGCGTGAAAACCCCCCCTCAAAAATAGCGCCCACAGAGGTAAGAGCCAGCAGTACGCCTGGCCAACACGCGCGATTTCAGCGCTCGCTTTCGCTCACTCCTCGAGCGAAAATACCATCTGCTCGCTACGGGCGCGCGTACCGTCGCCCTGCAATCGGCAGACTTGGTTGGCGTCCCCCAACGACCACTCGCGTTCCCTCCTTCTGCTCCGAGGCGAAAAAGATAACAGAGGTGGAAAATAACAAAAAACAAGAACAAAAAACTACAAACACGTCGGGTCTCTCGTGAGAAAAATGCATGAACCTTTTTTTGGGGGGTCCAGCGCCGGGGGAGCGCCCGCCCAGGCCGCAAGTGACAGCCGCAAACGACAGCCGCAAACGAGGGGCGTTGGCACGACGGGCTGTGGTGAAAGCTCCGTCCAGTTAAACTGCACAGCGGTGATGGCGGTTGCAGGTCTCAGCTACGATACAATTTCCATTCGTGCAACTTCGGCAAAGCCTGTCCCCGTCAAACTTCATAGTAGTGACGGCAATCACAGGCCTATGTAACACTGTGACGCCACTTGATCATTCCTGCAGTCTATCTACAACTACTCTGCATGCAGTCTTACTTATGGGTTGACAGTCTTTGGTAAGACCAATTTTGGCAAGGCTGTCCCGTCAATTGTTCAAGCAGTGACGGTAATTGCAGACCAACAAATACACCACTTCCCTTCGTGCACTCCGTCTAAAACCACCCTATAGCCGAACTGACGGGTTGGACGGAATTTGGCAAGACATGTTCAGACAAGCCTGTCTTAAATTGCACGGAAGTGAAGGCAGCTACAGGACTAGACTACGATACTACTTCTATCCGACCCGTTCACTCAATCTACAATTAGCGGGTTAGACGAGCTTTGGCAAGACGGACTTCGCCAAAGCCTGTCCCGTTCAATTGTGCAGTAGTGACGACAGTGTCAGGCCTACTTGTAGACTATGATGCCACTTCACCACTCGTGCACTCTGTTTACAACCAAGTTGTATATAGCCGTACTTCCGGATTGCCTCAACTCAAATCACTACCTCTCCCATCTGCACGTGCCCTTCCTTGTCTCTCTCGTGCTCTCCGCTTAGGCTCGTGTACCCACGGAACACGCCAACTACGTTGTATCTAAGGGTGGGAGAGGGGAGGGCGAAGGGGAGGGCGAACAAACCGAGGGCAGAAGGCGGTAGTGGGCCGAGAGGGGAAGCGTTTGTGTTTGAGTCAACCAAGTGAGTCAAGCAGGCGTTGCCTGGCGGTGGTGGGCGGGTACGAGTAGTGTTGGAGTAAACCAGGCGGTTCCTCAAGTTGCCGCGGACTCCGCCTTCCCGGAAAAGAACTACCACATATTGTCGCTTCGCTGCCGGCGACACGCAGAGTGGCGTCCTGCTTCGGCCTACGAGCACTACAACGGCGCGGTACATGCTTGTGGCGCACCAGCCCGTGGCACAATGTAGGAGCGCGGGCGGGAGCAGGCTACACCGCTCTCCGCCGCATGCCACCACCGATAAGACACCCACAAAAACCGCAGCACGCACGTGGCTAAAACAATCTCGCCCGCCCGCGCCCATAAGCAGCCACCACCCGAGTGGACAGGTCCCCGCTACGACGCAAGCAAAGGCGCCCGCCCCATCCCACTCACCGGTCGAGCATCAAGACAACCGACATCCAGAACGACACCAGCACCAGGCCATAAAAGTCATTCGCGTCTTCCCCTGACCAGCCGCCGCGGGGACGGCGCACCAACATCCGCGCGATCAAGACGTAGGCAGCCACTGCAACCGCGAAACACACGCACCATGAAAGGTCAGCCATTGCGTATCGTACATGTCTATACTTGAGAGATGGTGGGAGTCAAGAAGGGGGTGCCTATTGAGGAAAAACACTAATGGAAACGGTGTTTGCTCGTGGTGTAGAGGGGACAGCTTCTCCAACAACGGGGTGCAGCAACACACAAAAACAATCGGCCGCAGCACGTCACGAGTTCGGCGCGTGGGGTGGGGCGGGGAGGGAGATGAGGGGGGGTGGGGGGTGGACGGTGGACGGAGTGCTTGCACCGCAGGCACGCAAACAGGCAGGTGTGGCTAGTAAACAAGAGCGATGGCAATGATGCCGGAAGAAGGCCTATAGGGAAGGGAGGGTCGGGGGGGGAGGGACCGCCGGAGAGGTAAAAAACAATACAGCAGAACGAATCCAGGGACGTATCATACGCGCACGAACACCCTCAGCGCGGCGTAAGACTCAAAACGCATGCGGTACCTTGCACGCGGAAAACATGTGCTGCATAACGAAACGCGTCACTCTGAACAGTTGACGGGCACTTTCCTGTGCTGGGCTCGCTCACCGACGGTGGTGCACAAGGTGAAGAGCCACAACAACGGCAGCACCAAGTACGCCCGCAGCCGCCTCCAGCTCAGCTCCGACAGGATGCAAAAAACCGCGGCTGCGTTCGTGGTATTCGGTTAGACGTCCCAGAAAAAAAATTAAAAAACGTGTGCCGCACACGCACAAAACGGCACGGGAGGTGGGGTGGGGGGCGGGCGGGAGGGGTGGGGGTGAAAAGGACGCGTGTCCGGCGACAATCTTTTTCGTTCAAGAAGCGCACCTTCAAAAGCATCAAATAGAGTCTTCGTCACCATACACCACGTTAAGGGAAGGCGCCAAGGCAGTGCTTGCGCTATTGCGATACGTACAGCTGCGCTGTGCGCCAGCTGCTGGTGCAACAGAGGTGCGAGGAATGCCATCTTCATGTCCTTCCCGCGGTGGCACAGCACGTACTTAACCAGAAAAGGACAACTCGAACACCCAACAGATTCATGGGTCGAGACAAGCGATTCGACGTCGAAAAATCTGTACCATACCTTGAAACATCAACACACGTCGGACAGATCACCGGCCCCCACTTGACGATCTAGATCCTTCAGGGAAAATATGTGTATGGTGTAGCTAACGCTACCGGGTCGGATCCGTACGATCTGCATGATCTAGGACATGTTCCCAGGGTTAGATCTGTACTCTCTATATGCAGATCCTGCAACAAAATCTCATAACGGTTCATACAGGATCTAGTGCAGATGATCTAAATGATCTAGATCGTTATCTGTCCGAGGTAGAATCTCTAGATCGTGATCTTTCCGAGGGAGTTGATCTAGATCGTGATCTGCCCGAGGTAGATGACCTATATCATGCTCTGTCCGAGGTAGATGATCTAGATCGTCATCTGTCCGAAGTAGATTATCTAGATCGTCACCTGTCCGAGGCAGATGATTTAAATCGTTGTCTGCCTGAGGTGGGTAATCTAGATCGTCATCTGTCCGAGGTAGATGATACAGATCGTCATCTGTCCGAGGTAGATGATCTAGATCGTCATCCGTCCGAGGTTTGCAGTTCCCATCATGACAACACTGTGACGAGAAACATCATGACAACAAACGTTGTACCGGTAAGAAACACTTCCTGTGATCACAAACATTGCGACCAAGGAAACATTGCATATATCACGCGCATACCAGCGAGGTAGATGGCAGCCCAGAGCACTCCCGCGGAGTCGTTGTACTGAAGGATAGCCGACCCCAGGAAGAGAAGAGCAACTCCGAGGTTAAGTAATCGAAACGACAGCCTGTTACGTCCGTTCCAAACATGAAGGATGGGGATGGTTCCGCACGGATCGTTACAATGGTACCCGGCAAAAGAAGCAAGGCCGGGGTGCAGGTGGGGCGGGGGGGGGCGGGGGGAGTCTTCATCATCGGTTGCATACTTCAGTTGTGTGGCCATTGACCCGACATCCCTTTCGAGACGGAGCACCGTTCCTACTCCAAATAGACACCTCCAACATTTGGGCGCTCGAGTGCATTTTTTCCGTATGTTACGAAGGCGAGGGGGCAAGACGATTCGTCCACGCATTGGCCGAGATTTGGAGCACGAGGTGAAGCTGCTGTGTAAACTGCTTAGTGGTGGCTAAGCGTCGCGCAAAGCAGCGGTTGGTTAAGTGTCGGTTGCACGGTACAGTTCGAGTAAAAGCATGCATGCTAACTTATCATAGTACACCCGCGAGGATATCCCAGGACGACCCTCGACGCCGCATGCAACTAATGCTGCCGCGTCCAGCTCTGTTTCGACAATAGCTTGGCCTTGAAACTTCTTCAGTAAACTCCGGCAAAATTTGGATTGATGGATTGATCAATTGATCAATTGATTGATTGATTGATGATTGATTGATGTATTGATGTATTGATGTATTGATTGATTGATTGATTGATTGATTGATTGATTGATTGATTGATTGATTGATGATTGATTGATTGATTGATTGATTGATGGATTGATGAAGTAATGGATTGATGGGCGACATAGACGTGGGTTGTGCAAGCGTTTCATTCGGGTCGCGGTCCTTGCACAAACGCGATCCGAAGCGGGCGGTGCTATCAAAATCAAACGCGCAGCGTATCAAACCGCCGCCTTATAACACAGTACAAAACCCAAGCATCACATTGCATTGTTCTTGCACTACAATCATCCTTGACAAATATCACCATTTCACAACGCAAGCGCGCGTTCTCATGGACCCTGCTGCTGCTCAAAGGAACGCAAGGCCAAGCCCAAAGGGCGGTGTCTTCCTTCCCGCGCGAGCGGTAACCGGTTTTGATCATGCCGATTGGTCTTCGTACCGGTGAACAAACGTGACGAATAATTTACGGTTGTGTGTTTCAATCTTTTTATAACTCGATCCACATTTTTGGCGGACAAAACACTTAAAATAAGTGCAGGATCACTTTTGCCGTAGAAAAAGAGCTTATCTTACCCCCCTCTAGAACCGCACGCACATTATTCGGGACAACCTACTTGGAATTAGTGAAGATCATTTTTTGCGGTGGTCAAATCCGTCAACTTTTTTTACTGGTGCTCGCGGTTCCGTCGACCCGCACCCATACGTACCGCGTCGTTGGATAGGATAGGACCCACACCCGGTCTCACAGCTCGGCCGACGAAAAGGTCCTCATTAGAAAAAATCTTCAAAAAAACGTCAGCTGTGAGCTTGACCGACAGGATAGTCGATAATAATAATAATAATAATAATAATAATAATAATAATAATAATAATAATAATAATAATAATAATAATAATAATAATAATAATAATAATAATAATAATAATAATAATAATAATAATAATAATAATAATAATAATAATAATAATCGATACGAGGGTACTACTGCAAGTTTCGGGAGCACTACCCCGACGTGTCCGAGGTTTCCTAACGGTAGCGCTTGCTAGTTAACGCTGAAATCGCAACAATTCCAACTCTCTTTCGTTGTTACCAGCACATTCGCACAACGTGTTTTCTCCTCAAAGCATTAGCATCCTTTTATCTCATACCCAACAATTTCGACGGACCCGATCAACCGCTCCCGGCCGAAAAAAAAGCCATCTGACACGCCCGACCCGAGGCCGTGTCATGCCAGATCGCGGGTGAGCTAACCATCAAAGAGCGTGGGGACAATGTCTGGAACGTGCCTCTCATCGAGAAGGTCACTCACTTCCACCCGAGTCATCTGATACTCGTGTCACAAGAACGTCCAAGGAGTCCCAAATTCCTGTTCCTTCACGGCCAGCAAGTGTCACCCAGGGCGAGACCTTCGTCTGCCAACAAGTTTCACCCAGTGCGAGACCTTCGTCTGTTCTACGAAGGTCCCGCTCGGGGCGGAAATTGCTGGCGGTGCAGGAACAGAAATGAGAGGTCTCTCCATAAATCAATCCCATGACATGACAGTGGAGGTCATCCCCTATAGTGCCGGTTGAACAATGCCTATTGCTGGCGTAGTGCCGGTGCAATCGCGTGGCATGACCGGAACCTGCTATACTAGCTATTTAATAGAACCAGTATCGATGTCCGGACCCAAGAGTGCTGGTGTTCGGACCCTATAGTGCCGGTGTCCGGCGAACTGCCTGTAATAATGGCTGGCACATACCGACGCTATAGCGAGACCACCACTAATGCTGTGTAGTGACCTTCTCAAGGAGACGTCCGTTGCAGGGGTAGGTTTACCCCCGCGCTCTTCGATGGCTAGCGCACTTACGACCTGGTGCCTTGAGCGCGGGCGGCGCGTCGCGAGCGGGTCCGCGACGCCAGCTGTCGCGGCCGAGGTGGGTGCGCGCCCCCGGCGAAGCAACCGCGCGAGAAGGTGGTCGGCGGCGGGAGAGATGCGCGTGAAACGGCCAGCTTGGGCCTGGCCTGAAGACTATCAGAGGTATATTTGTATTTAGAAAACGACAGCACGAAGTCGTACGACACGTCAAGCCCTTAAGTAATAACGCGGTCTCAGCTTGACGTACGGCGGTTGTGGTTGGTGGTTGGACGATCATACCGCGCACACCTGCACTAGCACTAGCAGCACACGTAATTGCTGCATCACAAGTGATACCAGGTACCTGGTAGTGCTGTAGATTATTAACAGGCGGGGCGCTGCATCAGTTGGAAAAAATGAAAAAATATGAACCAGGTATAAAATACGCCCGTAGGCAACGTGCAAATTACGAAATTACGAAATTACGAAAACTACCTTCTTCGCTTTTTTGCAGGCGCGATTGGTGAATTCGTCGTTCACCGCTACCGTGTTTTGACGTGGTGTATGGAGCGCTTGGTAGACGGCATCGCTGCCTACTACCCCCGTACTGTTGCAAGGTGTACTGGCCGCGTCTGTGCGCGTATAAATATACCCATCATAGTTCGCAGGCGAACCTGATCATTTTCTATTCTGCGGATCTTTACCGCCTCTGACCGCTTTTTTTTCCGCGCAATTTCTTCGATGAGTCGTCCTCCCGCCGCGTCTGCAACGGCCGGCTTCGCGGATCCGTCCGCTCAGCGCCGTGGCGCCTGCACGAGGCCTTGACGGCATTATCTACGACGAGGTCTCCGAAAAACGAAAAATCGTGCCTTGCGAGCGTTTTGGTGCATAGTCCGGCGACAGGGCGTACGTCTTCGCGTTTTTTTGTCTAGCTCATCTTCTCTGACCCCAGACCCTCGGAAAGCGTCCGCTACTCTACCGGCCCAGCATTTGTGGGGGCCTGCGCAGGCAGTGGTGCGCTCGGATCCAGGATACAATTGGAACGCTCCTAAAACATATGCCACCCAGACTTCGCGAAAAAACTACTGCTATCTCGTACCAGGTAGCTGCCACAGGAAACAGGTATCTGGTACCAGATATGAAACATTTTGCCAAGCTAAACGCAAGTACGTAAGGCAGCAACTGGCATAGAACACGTCTCCGGAGCTACGTAGTACAGCAGCAGCTGTGATCAAACCTTCCTACGGAGCTACGCATGCAGAGGAGCAGCTGTACCGCAATCGTAGACCCAGCCGCAGTACATCCCCAGAAGACGATTGTTTGGGGTTTCCACATATGTATGCATTTCCCACGCGGCTTTTTTTTGCTCTTATTTTTCCCGAAAAAAGCAGAGCCTGTGCCAGGCATGCGGAAGAGCTCGCGATTACGTGCGAGCTCATGACCCAAGCGGACTCTGGCGGGCACCCGCGTTTGGACGGGTGGGAGGAAGGAGGACGACGGGCGGTTTCGTGTCGAACCACATGAGCTCGTGGACGCAGAACGGTCACAGAAAAGAGGCTTGAGGGCGAGAACTAAACATTTTTTTCTTACCGGTACTTGAGGAACACCATTATGGACTGAAATGTAAGGACCGTTAGAAGTTCATATTAACAATCCCAGCGGTCCCCACATTTACGTTCAATGTGTCATACAAAATGAGTCCTACAGTTCGTTTGTCCCCTGCTACTGCTGTGCTGCCGCTGCTGCGTTTGGGTTGATGTTGTCGGTGATGAGCGTATCGGGCGGCTTGAATGTACTGCGGGTGGGTAGGTTCAGCCAAACTCTCCGACTGAGCTACCCAGTAGCAGTACAACTACTAAATAGTAGCTACCACTGCTTCATTGTTCTTTTGCGGCTGTCCTCTGCTGCTGCTGCTGGTGTGCCCCTGCTGCTGATGCTGCACTTACTACTACGAAAGTGCCGCTGCTTTATTACACATTGACGCTAACCTTGGTTGGTAACGCGGACTACAACACATCGCCAGAGTGGAAGGGCTTTTTGTTTCGAGCACCTCTTTTTAGACTGGGCTAAGTTTCAGTACTGCTGCAAGTACTCCTATGTACACGCGTATGTATTTTCAGTTATGGTCTCTTCCCTGCGCTCTTCGTTTTCATTTTCGAGCACGCTCTGCATGGAGACCAAGTAAACCTATACACAACGCTGTGTGCCCGGAGTCCGTGTGCCGAGGATGACTTCGCACCTACGTACGTAGAGCATTCCGTTTGTTCAGGGCTTTTCACGGGTCATGACCCGGCCCGCGGGTAGAGTCAAATGTAAAAAACAAAATCGCGGATTGAGTCGGGTCGGGTCAGGAGGTGTTTGAAGTCTCACGGGTCGGGTCGGAAGGTCTCCGAATATCGCGGGGTCGGGTCGGATCACCCTGATCCGATTCGACCCTTTAGAAGTGTTCCGACCCGTGAAGCGCCCTGCGTTTTTGGCCCGACCGCAACTGAATTAATCAAAAGACAGCATACATACTCAGTTCACACAGTTCTCAAAGTGGAGCGCGGAGCGAACGCTCTCAATCTCTTGACATTGGGTCTGGCTCATTCTCCTCTGCATCATATATTGGCACCACAAGCGTCTGCGACCGGCGGCCTGTACGGCCGCCGGCGAAGCCCCTCGTACAGCAGTACAGAACACATAGTACCGGGTGCCAGGTACCACGTACTCTTGTAATCACAAACAGGGTAATAAGAAAGCCAGGCTGATAACAAAACCAAAAACAAGAGATTCGGGAGCCGTTATACTGAAGTTATTATTTATACCTGGTGGTGTAGAACGGGCCTTGTTTTCAAGCAAGAAATCCAGCCATCAAGAAATCCAGCCTGAACCAGCTTTCCTGTTTCTTATGGCAACGGTCAGCGGTCAGCACATTTCAAGATCCCGAGTGCCAGTACATTCAAGAGAACCACGCACTGTGATGTCGGGCACTGCGGAGGTCGCCCTCGGCATATTCTCCCACCTCTCACCCATCCCCAGCTCTGAATTGCCGACGGGAAAATTATTTTTTCGGATCGATCCGTGTATGGATCTTTGGTATTACTAGAGTGTTTGCGAAAAACGTTCTTCGGATAAAATACTTTCCTTCTGCTAAAAACGTGAATTCCCTTCCCTTTTTGGTGTGTATGCGTTAGAAGTACACAAAATCCTGCCGGTGACGCCTCCAAAATTGATGGCGGAAGTGGTGATGGGCGGCAAAAGGCAACAATAAAAGAAGAACACCAGCACAAAAAAAGAGAGCAAAAGACAGCGTACCAGGTACGAGTAGTAACGGCAGCCAAGCAACGGCGGCGGCGGCAGAGTTCACCGCAGTGCTGCCGCAGCTATCCCATCACAGCAAGCAACAGCACTGCTAGCGGCAGCAACGAAAACAAGCAGCACCAGCACGAGCACCGGTGATAGCAACAGCTACTGTTTGGCTTTCTCCAATCTTGGGACCAGCTTCACATTTCTTCTCGCCGTGTGATGCTGCTGCTGCTGCTGCGCTCAGCGTATGTCGTGCTGGTTATATAGCACTACCAACTGAGCTACGCAGTAACTCAGTGGATATAGCACTACCCACTGTAACTCAGTGGGTAGTGCTGTAACCAACAAAAGATACGTTTGCGAGTCCGTCAATTGACTCTCACCGACTTCGTAACAGGGACCTTCGGGGCTCTCTCCCCTTGCCACGCACTACCGTAGTACTCAGGAGCAAACTATCTTAACCATTCACGTCTCCAGCACGCACGCTCGCAAAGACGTTATTTCCCTTTTTCTCCCGGAAAAGAGCGGGAATACGAAGTAGGTGAGAACCGAACTCACGACACATATTTTGCAGGGCTTTTCACGGGTCGGGTCAAATCTCGCGGGTCGGGTCGGGTCGGGTCGGGTCGGGTTAGCTGACCCGACCCAACCCGTGAGAATTTCGAGACGTCTTGACCCGACCCGACCCGACCCGCGAGAATTTCGAGGCGTCTTGACCCGACCCGACCCGACCCGCGAGATTTTGAAAACCTCCTGACTCGACCAGACCCCCGACCCGCGAAATTTTGATAACCTCTTGACCCGACCCGACCCGACCCGCGAGATTTTGAAATCCTCCTGACCCGACCCGACCCGACCCGCCACAATCCGGGTGACCCGCGAGATGCGGGTTTCATGCGGGTCAGGTCAACTTGACCCGTGACATTTCTCACGGATCAAAGTCGAAAAGTAACGGGTCACAGCATGTATACGTCGGTCGGTTGGTTGGTCCTTTTGGTCGCTCGCACTTTTCCCAGGATGTCGTGTTCTACGGTTCTTTCTACCGGTATTGTTTGCAGCAGCATGTTGTGGTGTGCGCGCGAAAAACGAGAAATACCCCGCAACCCACACGCATCACCAATTAGCCACGCCCGCAGCGCTAGATAACCGAGTCAACCCGACGAGCGACCCGACGAGCGAGCTAGTTACCTATGCAGTCTCCGGCCCCGGCAAGCAGCCTAGCTGAGCCGCCTCCGGCAGGAAGCCCACAACTGGGGCGGTGGATCTGTCAGCAGGGGCTGCGATCCGCGAGGATGCGTTGTTTGCTGCTGGTGTTTGCTGCTGCCAGGCTGCTGCTGCTGCTCTGCTGCTGTGCTGCTGCTGCTGCTGTGCTGCTGCTGCTGCTTCGGCGACGACTGCTCTTGCTTTTTTACGTTTGGTCACATTTCGTACTGGTATGATAATTCTCGAGCTAGCTGCTACTACTACTGTTGTATCTATCTTCTATCTATGCAGTCTCCAGCCCCGTCAAGCAACCTAGTTGAGCCGCCTCCGGCAGCAAGCCCACAACTGGGGCGGTGGATCTGTCAGCAGGGGCTGCGATTCGCGAGAATCAGGGGTCTGCTGCTGGTGCTTGCTGCTGCTGCTTCGACGACGACTGTGCCCTTGCCTTTTTACGTTTGGTCACATTTCGTACTGGCATAACCGTATTATTACTACTGCTGTTACGGCTTCAGCCGGCACGGGATTCGCGTCACACTGTATGCCTTTGTACGAGTAGCTAGGGGCACTGTCTGGTGATTGTTCTACAACGCTGTAATGACATATGATCCGAGCATCCGCACGAGAGAGGCATGAAGCTGTAAGTTTTGTATGATTTACGAACCCGCGGGTCGCACGCGCGGGGCGCCTGCACGGCAATAGCCCTCAGCTGTAGGTTTGAAAAAGACGGATCCGCGGGCCAGATCCGCGGGTTTGACCCGCGGGTCGGCCGAAAACAACTCGCGGGTCATGATGGCTTGACCCGCGAGTGACCCGTATATCGCGGGTCATGATCCGACCCGACCCGCGAGACTTTGAAAACCTCTTGACCCGACCTGGACCGACCCGCGAGTTTTTGAAACCTCTTGACCCGACCCGACCCGACCCGCGAGATTTTGAGGCCTATCGACCCGACCCGACCCGACCCGCGACATTTTAACAACCTCTTGAGCCGACCCGACCCGATCCGTTAGATTTTTAAAAGTTATGACCCGACCCGACCCGACCCGCGAGATGTTGAAACCCCCTTGACCCGACCCGCGGGTCGGGTCATGACCCGTGATAAGACCTGATATTTTGTTGGTTATATAGCACTACACACTGGCCCACGTAGTCACGTGACTACGTAACTCAGTAGTGCTATATAACCAATATACGGTGAGTCGTGGGTTCGATTCCCGCCGAATTCATATTTTCGCTTTTTCTCCCGGAAAAGAAAGAAGGGAAATAACGTCTTGGCGAGCGTGCGCGCTGGAGACGTGAACGGTTAAGCTAGGTTGCTCCTGAGTACCACGGTAGTGCGTGGCAAGGGGAGAGCTCCGAAGGTCCCTGTTACGAAGCCGGTGAGAGTCAATTGACGGACTCGCAAACGTATCTTTTGTTGGTTATATGACTACGTAGCTCAGTGGGTAGTGCTACATAACCGACTGATTCTACCATAGCCCCCCCCCCAAAAAACAGCGATTTTCTTTAACGAACGTTTCATGGCTGCTTGACACGATGAATGATGCTGTGAAGAAAATATCTCCATGTATTTCCTTGGTTGCAACGGACTATCGAACGATGACACCGAGATGGCAAGGGACACCGTATTTCAGGAGAATACGGCCGGGGGCTGGTTTCAAAACGGCGATTCCGTTAAAGGAAAGTTGGGGGGGCTACCGTAGAACGACTGAACCAACACAAGATAGGTGCGCCCGACACTTAGACAGCGGCGGCCTCACGCCGCGCCGCTCCTGCTGCTGCTGCTGCTATCACGGTGTGCTGGAATTGAAATGATACACGAGCTGTCCTGTTGTCACGGTCCATGATACCAGCATAGCGCACGAGCACGAGTACGAGTAACCAACGCATTCTCCACGACACCAAGCGGGTGAGAGTGCACCATCATAGCAGCGGCCCGCTGGCACACCTCAACATCGCTCAGCCGCATTATATTCTAGCTACACCTCTCGACTCTCGAGTCTGTGTACTCTCAGCGGTTGGTGTGCTGTGTCGATACAGCACTGCACCGAGCAAGTATCAGGCAGCTGGTGGCGCGTGCCCGGCAAGGAAGGTGCTCTGATTAGTGATTGGAGTTGCGTCAGACAAATGCTCGGCGTGTTGTAGACCAATGAAATGGAGAGCCAAAAAGTACCGCAATTTTTGTCAAAACCTACCTTCGCCAAAGTACTTTTTTGCCTTTTTTTCAGAGAAGTACCGCAGATCCTACCTTCGGGGGGATTTTTGGAGTTTTTTCACGAAGAACGTTTTTCGCAAACACTCTACTATGGTCAAATGGTCAGGACGACAGACTGTGACGTTGAGGACGCGAGCTCGAGCCTCGCAGTCAGACAGACTTTTTTTCAACGTTTTTTCAAGTATCTCTTTTGTATGTCTTTGTGCATTGTTTTTGTATTTGTTTCTGCTTTCTACTTCTGCTTTGTTTTTTACTGCTTTAGTTCCATTTTCTTCTTTTTTTGGCTATGTTTTGGCTGCATTATTCGTATTGTGCGATTCATTCCCGGTACGCTGATACCAGGTGACAGGCATTTCGTTTGCTTTCCTCTGCGTTCCATTTGGGAGTGATTGTGGTTTGGGAATTATCTGTATTATAGCAGTACGTAAGATTATTGGTTGTGTCCTTTTTTCCTCGCTTTCGGTTTTCTTTGAATGCCTAGCAATATTAAAGCTACAACAACTCCTCGTAATTTGGATATTTTCCAAGTACAAAGTACCGCTGACGCTTGAACCTGTGACGGGCCGCCGTCTAGACGTAATATATACCCTGGTATACCGGCATATTTTAGTACGGAACGTAATAAGGTGTGACTGACGTGTGTTTTGATTAAACTGCTTTTTCCACCCATGCACATCCAGCACACCCAGTGTCCGTGTCGACTCGTCCTCCTAGAAAAGGCAAAAGAGAGCTCTGTACTCGTCGTCACAAACGTCGAGACAGTCCATTTTACATCGCTTGTGCTCAAAGCAAGCTACTAGGCGCATACGGTATATACTCATGAATGTGGCATCCGGGCTGTTTTCCTGGAGCATGGAGGCGGAACTCTTGGCATTATAAAAGTCGCCAGTTTGCACCTGCCATCAGTTGTTAACCTCTGTCAGCTCATCATAATTTGGTGTATTTTTCGTTCCTGAGGAGCGTAGCGAGCGGCGAATGCCACCCGCGGAGCGAAGCGCCTTGTGCGAAAAAGGTGTAACTTCATCGGTCTACCCATTTTAAGCAATCAATTGCTCTGATGCGGAACCATAATCTTCTGTTTCTCGAATCCGACCAGACTGAGACATATGTATGATCCAGCTTTGTGAGTTGTGCTTCTGGTTTCCACTGCCCTTTGGGTTCTGATTGGCAGCAACTTCGTAACCTCGCGCATACGGTATGATGCCTGGTAAGGCCGTACGTGGGTGTACAGCATTAGTAGTATTTTCCATTTTCAACGGAGAAAGCGGCGAGAGGCAAGGGATGGAGGATGGCAGAAAGAAACTGAACTGGCTTCAAGCTTCCAAGCAAAAATACGACGTACTGCTGTACATGATACCTGGACCTGGTACTGGTACATACATGGCTACATCATACCTCACGAATCGGCGGCGGAAGCAACGGCCGCAACGCTCCCCTCTAGGCAAAAGGCGATGCGCACTGCCCGTCCCGACTGGTGTTGTGTCGTCAACGTAACCCGAACCACCACCCGAACCCGAACCGGTAGAGACCCCGTACCGTCCCCCAGGCGCCAGATCGATCTCTATCTCATCGTAAGCCTTGTCGGTGCCACCAGCACTTGCGGCGAGATTCGCCTCCATCGGCGTTTTCCGCGATAGGAGAAAACGCACAAAAGAAACAGACTTGGAGTCTTTAAAACTCTGGCGGTCTGTGGGTTTTCCCTAACTGCACTGGGACTGGGCTGGACCGCTACTGCTTGTGCCAGTGCCAAGCGGCACAGGGAATGGCAAGGGCAAAACGACGCTGTTGGAGGATCTGAAGTTTGAAGATGTGAAAATTCCCGCTTTGATACAGCAAAAAAGGTCTTTACGAACTCTACATTAAAAATAAATAGTTTTTCTGTGGCCTTTTCGCACCACAAGCAGTAAACAGCAAACAGCAAACAGCACAAAGCAGCAAGGGATGGCAAGTTCAACTCCAGCGACAGCCAGCTCTCTGGGTGCTGGTGCCATCGATAGCTCGCAGTACCAAGAGCAAGATCAAGGAATTTACCATGTGCTCGGAGAAAGACCAGCTAGGTTGTTTCTTGGCACCCAGAAGGCCGCCCAAAATCGACAGCTTTTGCGGAGACATGAGGTGTCGAGAATCGTGTGCGTGGGCACTCCTGCTTTTCATCGGAACAAGGGGGTGGTTGTAGGAGAGGGGAAGGAGGGACGTAGCAACGATGATGGCGATAGCAGCAGCAGCAGCAACAGCAGCAGTAGCAGCAACGGGTTCACGTATCTGGAAGTGCCCGTGCTAGATCTCCCCTCGGAGAATCTGTTGGCGCGGTTGGACGAGTGCACGTCATTCATCGAGGATGGCTTGCGGCGCGGACAGGGAGTGTTCGTCAACTGTGTTTTCGCGCAGAGCAGGAGTGCCGCAGGTATGATTTGTATGACAAAGGTAGCCTCTACCCTTCGCCGACTGGCTTTCTAGTATCTCCAAACCTCTAGTCTCCACCCACACAGTGATAGAAAGAACATGTATCTCCAAACCTCTAGTCTCCACCCACACAACAGATTATTCCGCATGAAAATCGTTACCAGGTACAGTACGAGTACCTATTATAGTACCTGATATGTAATTAAGGATAGCCTGTGCCAGTAGGTGCATGCTTTTTCTTGTCCTCTACAATGGAGGCCTTCGGACAGGGCAAATGTCGAAAATAACTGACCATTACGGCTTCGAATACACACGGAGCAGCCCGGGTTGCTAAGGTTGGGGATGCCTCCGTGCTGCATCTTGAGCATGGTGGTAGGCACACTTCTGCACGCTCTTCCTAGACGCTCCATAAGATGGCAGCATTCGTCGTTTTTTTGGTGCTGTGCATGAGTCCCCGAAGGGTTACGGCAGTAGTCCCTCTGCCAGTTGATTTCATGCCGGTTACTCGCTATAGTGCCTGTGAAACTGCTTGGGACATATATAGGAAACATCATTAGTGACGATATGCGGAGTGGCGCCGGTTGCCGCTATAGTGCCGGTGTTTCTGGCTGGCACGTACCGACACTACAGAGGGACCACTACCAAGTAACTCTGTTGTATGGCGACCTGTAACCTGTAACCTGTAACCCTCCGGTCGCCCCTCCGACTCCTCAGCAATATTACACACCTCGGATAAATGACGGTCTAGATCATCTACCGCACACCCTGTTTCTGACGTCATGAGATGTTGTGCGGGCTCCAGATTTATAGAGCACTGATCCAACCCAGGAAACGTGTGCTTATGTAGATGGTACGGCTCCCACCCGGTAACACGAGCTATAGACCATACAGACCATCCCTGAAGGATCTAGATCATCAACTAGGGGTCGTCGATCTGTCTCGCGTGTGCAATGTTGTATGCTATTATGCCCATGAAATACGCACAGAATCCTGCAACGGTAGATCATCAACTAGGGGTCGTCGATCTGTCTCGCGTGTGCAATGTTGTATGCTATTATGCCCATGAAATTCGTACAGAATCCTGCAACGGTTTGTTGCAGACGCTTGTGATATCCGTGGAAAGCGTGAAAACCGACAGAGCACGTACTTCCACCAGCGCCTATGACACAAGTGTTGCTAAGTGTTGCTCTTTCGCACCCCTCGTGGCACCATGGTTGATTGTGATTCCGCCCGGACCCTGAGCCTTCCTATCTGGTCTGGGCATAGAATGCTGCCGGCACGGCTTTGAACAAAGCGACAGGCCAGCTACATTAGTCAGAGTGCACCACCACCACGTCACCACCGCAGTACCTCGCAATCAGTAGAGCTGTGAGCCCGCAGGATTTCGCGACTAATAACTAATCGGTAGGTGCGGTTGGCCGATTAACTGGCTTTACTCGGCAAGTCGGCTGGCGAAGCCAGCTGATGGCCAGCCGGCTTGCCGACTAAAGTCAGGCGAGCGAAAATAGCCATAGGAGCTCCCCCTGGCCGGGGAGGGGGGAGCACCCAAAAGGAAAACATGTATCTCACGTTAAACAATCCTTCCTACGGATATGGAAACCAAATAAGTCGGACAGTCGGCATCTTCGGGAAGCGACCAACTGTTAGTCTGACTAGACCTAGTTGGCGACTTAAGTCGTGCCTATTCACAGCTCTATCAATCAGCTTTGTTAACCCCTTTGGCACGCCAGCTAAGCCACCGAAAAAAAAGAGGTTAAAGGTACGATCGTACTACCCGTCTATTACGGGGGATTATTTAGTAAGCACAACCCGCGATCAACACAATAACGTGTATGTTCGCCTGTTTTCAGTATGGTTATGATTACTACTCACGTCCTCCTGCAATAGCATAAGCGAGGCACTATTTCGAGCAGTGTTTATGCAGAACGCGTGCCGTGCGGAGCTCAGTTTGGACACTAAAACGCGTCATCGCTTGACCCAATCGCCCGGGCTTCTTCGTGTGACTGACATTTTGTTCCGTCACTTGAATGTCGACCTTGTTCTCTCTCTGAAATCCCAGAAGGGATATTAAAAGTAGTTTGCCGCTTTGTATCCCCTCCCACGTTTTTGGGGGACAAGTTTTGTTTTCCTTTGCTCATCCATTCTGTTATCTTCGCACTCTTCATTTCTCCTTCTCCCTCCCTGGACGTAGCTCAGATCCCAGTGATATACTTTATGGTGTTTTTTCAACCATTTCACCCCAGTGACGTCATTACGGGGCAGTCATCGACATATCTCCTATGGGTTAGTGGTAGGGTTAGGGTTAGGGTTAGTGCCATGGTTATGAAAAACACAACAATGTTGGAAACCCTCAGATCCTGGGTCACGAAGCAGGCTCTTCCCCCCCTCCCCACTACGGTACGCGCCTTCGATGTTATCGTGGGAAGATTCCAGCTCTTTTTTTCCCTTCCCGACCTGCATCGAATTGTGCCTACCCCACTCTCAGTCAACGGTGGGATATGTTTCTCGAATGATTTGCGAGATACAGCAAGTCCGTGGCGGTGGTGACGAACTCTGATGTTACTAGGTGACCGACCTGTTGCTTCGCTCTCAGCCCTGCCGACGGCAATCTATAGGGCGTTTGCGATTTTTGATTATGGTTGGACTGGAAAGCATACAACAATGGTGTTGAAACCGACGAATCTCATCATAACCCAAGATCAAACAACCAACCCACGAGACAATTAGGTCAGAAAATGAAGAAAATGGTACGTGCGAAAACATATTTCCAGCCTACTCGCTGAGGTCGCTGGCTTTTCGTGGGTCGGGTTGGCCTTGGATTGTGACGTTCGGCGGTTTCAATACTGTTATTACAAGGGCTCCGCTCCGCGGGTGGCTTACGCCGCCCGCTACACTCGCGCAAGGAAAAATACAACAAAATGTGACAGGGGCAGAAAGAAGAGGCCCATGATTTGATGCCAATAGCTATTCGATAACGCCAAGAGCTACTTGTGCAGAGGTGATTGCCCTGTGCTGTGCTGTGCTGTGCTGTGTGCTTGCTGGCGATGTCGCGTTTTCATCGGCAGTACGGGTGTAATTAGTAGTTTGCGGGGGGGGGGGAGATGGAGAGGACCGAGAGAGGACAGTCAATCAGGAAAGCAAAAAGACGAGTACACACGCACATAGCGATACCGGGCACCTAGTACTTGGCATAATACCTGGTACTGTATGTACGAAAGAAGGCACAGCACCGCACTGCAGGGCAGGGCACGGCACCGTATGGCGCTGCGCTGCGCTGCTGAGCTATGAGCTGGGAGTGCATTTTTTTTTGTTATTCAACAATACAGTACGTGCAAACCTGGTGTACCGGTACCACCTATTATGATAATTGGAATTATACCTGGCATGTACGAACGGGTACAGTACAGCACGCAGCACGGCACAGCACGGCACAGCACGGCACAGCACGGCACAGCACGGCACAGCACCGCTCAAAACCGCACCGCACGGCATCGCATGGTGCTGTGCTGCTGAGCTGAGCTAAGGTGATGAGTCAATCTGAGCTCGGCTGGGACCTGGTACGATGATACGACAGCTTAACACTAAACAATAAATGAAAAAAAAATCGAAATCGTGTTGGCAGAAGCCAAATTTGAAGGAAACAGTTGAACACTCAAGAAACAACTGAAAAACGAAGACCTTCCACAAAAAAGAAATATATATGCATTAAGTGTACCAGTAAAAAGTAAAAAAAAAAAAGCGAAAAACAGTTGAAAAATTAAGAAACAGCTGATAAACCGAAAACAAAAACAAAACACAAGGTGAACGATGAAATCATAGAAAAGCTGAACCGTTTCGCAAGTAACGGAAGGAGGCTGTGTTCAATCGGGAGGTCGAGGAGCCAGGGATGTACCAACCGAGTCCGCGCCGGAAAAAGTCAAAAATGAGTAAATCTATACCTCGTATATATGTTTTCGTACGCAACTCGTACCCAACCAAAGTTGGTATCTCGGAAACACCCTTATACCCAGTATCGATTGGGAAGGCTCTGGTCGGAGTGGTATCAGGTGTGTGTGTGGGGGGGGTGATCAGGGTCCCAAGCGGGAGCGCAAAAGCTGGGTACGAAAGAGAAACGCCAATTAGGCCCTGATGAAAGCACATAAAAGAAGAAGAAAGCCATGGGCTTGTTTTCCGTTGGTTTGTTTCTGTGTATTCATTTGTTGTTGCAAGCTTCTGCACTAGCGTTCGTAACCTTCCTAGAACTGCGCACTCGTTTTTGGGGAAGTACTTGGAATTATTGGGGAGTAGCTTTGCCGGAGTAAAAGGTTGGTGCGTTAGTTTGATCTTTCCTGGTGAATTCGGCGTGCTGTCCTGCGATCGGGCCTTTTTTTCGGCCCCTTTTCGTTCAGACGCCTTGACACTACAAAATCACTTTGTTTGAAATAAATAATGAAAACAGGCTTGTGAAATTTGGGGTTTGTGATGTTGTTGTTGTTGTTGACCTTACATTATTTGTTAATGGTCATACTCTAGTAAATATGTCGGTTGACGGCCCTCTTGACTTTTGGCGGACAACCGCCAAGGACCGCTCCATACTAAAAACAGTATATATTGCGTCTAAACAGGCCTTGGCGGGACATAATTTGACCGACAACCCACATATTATTGGTAATCTAGGCCGTGGTAAGGAAAAAGGAACACGGACACGGAGTCTATTACAAAGTATACCGGCAGAACACACTTCGAGACTGCAAACCAGCTAGCTAGCTCCCTGCAAGGGCTCATGTACCAGTACTAGTATTGCACAAAACGTTTTCTACTACTGCTGTACGTACTGAAGTCTAGAATACTACAGCAGTGTGTGTTGTCTTCACATCAAACCGTTCTTCTTTGTGTGTACCCGACGACATCAGTACACCCAGTGTCCGTGCTGGTTCTTCATCCTGGAGAGCGTGCTGATTATCTTCATTCTAGAGAGGTAACGCTTCTGTGGTCACAGACTGTGAGGCAGAGGAAACCAAAACCGCCGCAAATAATCAAGGTAATAAGCAAGTGAAATGCTGGCGCACCGGGTTCGGGAACACAACAAAACATACCAGACACCAGACCATAAAAGTATGAACAATAGAAACGAAAAAGACGAGAAGCCGACAGCCGACAGGAGTTGTGAAAAATGTGCTGCAAGAAGAGCAGAAATACTTCAAGAAAAACAACATACATGCGTGCTGCAGAGGGACAGATAAATGCTGCATGGGCGAAACACGAAGACGAGGAAGAAGATACCGGCATAAGGCGGACGAGGAGGGAAAACAAGGGAACAAAGAAACAAGGCAAAAACTAAGTAAGAAACAATCAAGCAAGACAACAAGTGTCATTGCTGCCGCTTTCGCGCTCCCTCCGTTGAACTCAACGAAAAAAAAATACTCCGAGTAATGAAAAAAAAACGGCACAGGACAGCTTATAACAAATAGAAATACTGACCCACGCCGGGTTTCATATTTTGGGGGAGGGGGCTTTGTATTACTGACGGCCCCCGCATTTCTTCTTTTCCTGTAAACCTCAGCTTACCTTTCTTGTCACTTTGTTTCTTATCGGCCAGTACTGTATCATACTAGGTACGAACCCCTTCCTTGATGGAGGAAAGGGCAGCGAAAGAAACAACTATATCTGGTACCTGGTGTTACCATATCCCCTTGGAACTGCAGCAGTAACTGCGCCCATGTTTTTTGTAGACAAGCTACTTGGAATTAGTATGGGATCATTTCTAGTTGGACTTAGTATTGGATGATTTTCTGTACTGCTTGTACTCGTGTAACCCTTTTTCTGCCGAAAAAATCCCTATACTAATTCCAAGTATTTTCCCCGAATAACGTTGTAAACGTTCTAAACAAAGATGTCAGGAGACGGCGAGTCAAGGGAAAACGTCCAGCCGTCAAAGGTGTCAAATCGATCGTTCCAGGGGAAAACCTAGTAGTTTGGCGTCAGTCTAGGCAAATTATTGGAAAATTGCCGTCGGTCAAGGACTGAAAGTGCCGTCTCGTGACATTTTTGGTTCTAAATGGGTTGAAGGGTTGAGCTTTGTTGCCATGGCGGCACGACAGGATGCTCCGATCCGAACCCAACGCCTGCACCTTTAGGGTCAACCAACGCTGGCTCTTGGGATGCGTCTCTTCGTTCTTCGCACATTTGCTCTCTGCGAGAGCGAAGGGCCACAATTATTTTCCCGGAAAAATCCGTTCGCGTCTGACTCTCCGACGACCCCGCCCGGTTTGTTGATGTTGAACCATTCAGCAAGACCGAGGATCGGGTGGTCGGGGCCCGGCGTGCTTGTTTCCGTTATTGTCGATCAGATAGCGCAGAGAAAGAAAAGGGAAAAGCGACGCTCGTTCTTCTACTTTTTCTTGTTTCTTTTTGTTTATCTTTCTCCCCCTGCAAGTTGTCTGGTTTGCTGGCCTGTGTGTGTCCTGGCTCCGTATTCAGTACGTTTGGCAATGGCGTGGCCAAATCCCCGTTCTGTATTCTGCCATGTGTGCCTCTGTCTCGTAGTTTGTGACTACAGGGAGAGCTTGTCTCTAGGATGAGGCGTCGGCACGGACACTGCTGTTGGGGTGCTGGATGTATATTAGATGGGTAGGAAGTATAGTTTAGTAAGGTTAAGAACACATACGCACAGGCACAGCGTGCTTGCCCTGGAACGTGAGCGGGATGCGCGGTAGGCGGGGAGGGTGATCGAAGGTGTTGGGGCTTAACGCGGGAAGGAAAATTCTCGACAAAGGGTGGTGTCGAACGCTTTCTTTTTCCCCGGCAAGCTCTGCTTCTTGCCTCGGCGATGCTCCTGCCGCGCTTTTGGCTTACCCTGCAGAGAAAGTCTGTTGTGGCTGACCCTCGCTATCTCCGCGTTATTGATAGAGGGGAGATGGCACTGAGTTCCTGATTAACCAACCGGATTGTGCTGCGATGGTTCAGCAACTAGAAAAAAACAAATATCATTATCGCACATATAGTACGGCTATATAGCCATGTGCGCGACACGGTCAAGACAGAAAGTCGTTCATTCTTAATTCGATACTCGTGGAGTGCAATGACAGTGAAATGAGTATCTGATACTACTGCTGGTTTTTTTTTTCAGTCTTGCACCAATTGTCTTCACATTTTTCTCAAGCTCCCTCCCTTTTCGTAACTCAGATGCGGGGGCCACATAACGGCAATAACACGCAAGATAACCAGAGGATTTCACGGATCATATCACCTGTCACGGATCGGGTCGGGCCAGGGTGACCCGACCCGTCCCGTGGTATTTGAAACCCTCCTGACCCGACCCGACCCGACCCGTGAGATTTCGAACACCTTCTGATTCGATCCGACTCGACCCGCAAGTTTTTGACAACCTCCTGACCAGACCCGCGGGCCGCGTCATGAACCGTCAAAAGCCCTGAAGGTAACACACTCTCAAGGACCTGTTTTCCAAGCTGATTTTATTTACGCAGGCCATGCGAAAAAACACATTATTGGATACAACACGACACAAAACACGATTTTTTCTCGGCAATAGGGGCAATGCAAGCGGCCCCGAGCGATGCGTCTGTGGACTGTAGACATATCTCGGCGAAGTCTTCCCAAAACCACCGCTTTCGTGTTGTCTTCTGTCCCCCCCCTGGTTTTTCGGATATGGTCGGCCCTGAAGTTCATCTACGGGGTGGTAGAACTGTGAGTGGGCACGATTTAAGTCACCAACTAGTTATTAGTCGGACTAATAATTAGTCGCTTTCTCCAGGTGCCGACTATCCGACTTCTTGGGTCTCTATATTTGACGGAAGGATTGTCTAATACGAGATGCACTTTTTTCCCCGTTTTGAGCGGGGCCCCCTTGGCTTCGCTCGCCTGACTTAAGTCGGCAAGTCGGCTGGTCATCAGTTGGCTTCACCGACCGACTTCCGACGAAGGTCATTTAGTTGGCTAGCGGCAGCTACCGATTAGTTATTAGTCGTGAAATCCTGCCGAAATGAGTCTCTACCGAGGGGAGTGTGTTATCTTGTGGGGTATACTGTATAATAATGCAGCAGACGCTCCTTATATGGAGAACATGGAATAATACTTCATCTTTCCACAGCGGACGAATGTAGTCCGGCCGGTATGACGCGCCGCATGCTCGTTTGTGTAACAATGGCTGGTAGCGAGTCGTCTTTTTGTGCCTCTACGGGCTAGAATACAGTCGTATTTCTTGCTGTCGTAACGTTTGACAACCTCAGAAAGATCAGATTATTTAGATATTTCGGCGCTGAGATACCCCTGAAATATTTTGTACGATTTGCACCATCCATTCCATGTTTTTTTGGCCGTGTGGGATCTGTGCGACACGGGTCTTGTGCACAAGTTTTCCGCTTGGGGTCTGTTTTTTTTTTCAATTTTTTTTTTCATCCTCCGGCGGGTGGGGGGCAAACTAAAGCTTAAGCTTACCACCACGTATTTTCATACACGTAATGTGTCAATTTAACTCAACTGCGTTCGCAATCCAGCGTTAGCTGGCGCGTCCTCCAGTCCCCCCTATGAGCGACAGCGCGAGCTGTCCCTATTTTGGTCCGGCTCTTGTACATCGTGTCATAACGGTCATTGTACTGCAGTAGTCTAGAGCTTACGGTCGCGGCTACGCTGTCGAAGAGAGGCGTTGCTGTTGTTGTTGCTGTTCTCACATTAACTCGCGAAACCAAGTCCGTGGTCACAGGACAGGCTCCAGTCACTCTGGAGCTGAGGAATACCCCAGGGGTGTGCCAGGTGGAGTATCCCTGCCTTGAAATACGACACTCTCTAAAGAGTGCCCAAGAGAGGTGTCCTCTTCGACTGTACCAAGAATTCTGTACGAAGACATGCGCTGCGGTAAAGGCGCGCTGGCTCCTTTTTTCCTTATGAGGGTGGCTGCTTGAAAAGCAATGCCACGGCGGCTGGGGGAGTCCCTTTTTGGGGTCTTTTTTTTTCCACTGGAGTATTTCTACGATAGCCCCCCCGAAAAGCCAGCGATGTTCTTTAACGAACGTATCACGACCGCTCGACACAAGGAAGGATGCTATTGAAAAAAAAAGGCATCCATATATTTTCCCGTGTGCAAAAGTCTGTCGATCGATGACGTCGGGGTGTCGAGGGACAACGCATTTCAGGAGATACGACCGGGAGCTGGTTTTTGAAACCAGCGCTGGTTTTTGAAACCAGCGATTTCGTTGAAGGAGTGTTGGGGGGGCTACCGGTAGAACGACTCGTTGGCTCGGGGTCACTCGCGCGAGTGACCCCCCTGTTGGTTGCGGCCATAGGCTTTTTCGCGCTGTTTCGATTTTTCGATAGGTTCCCTCAATGGGATGGCTAGCGACACTGCGCCAAAAACAAATCCCGGCGTGGTTTTGTTGGTGAGGTAAGCCGTCACTCGTGCGAGCGGCTCAGGGCCGAGAGAGAAAAACGGGGTACTCCCGCTACGGTAGTGGCGTCGGTCCTTCTGAGGCACACGCTTATTGTTGAGTACACTGAAAAAAAGTTCAACCCGATTAGCAAGCCCGTCGTCTTGGTGTACCAAACAAAGAAAAAAAATGTTATTGCGAAACAAAAGTGACGTTTTTCCGATGATTTTCCCCGCCCGTTTTGTTAAGATGTTTTTATCCGAAGTGCGTTTGTAAGCGAAACCTATCTTATACCGAATACTGTATATGTGTTTTGTTGTGCTTTTGCGAGTACGCTAAAAAAAAAAAACGTTTCCGTATGTACAGCTACTGCTTGTAGTGCGCTTTTCTACAGCGTAAAACAAGTCGTCCATGCTACTGATGGCCTTTTCTTTTCCTTATATCTGACATTGCTACCGTCCAGGCTATCTTGGCCTTGCGAATGTAGCGCACGGCATCTCGGACATGGACAACTCTACTCGGAATCCCCTCTTAGTTTCAAGGCTCTCAATCTAAACATGTTTTAACAGCGCGGCAGATGTGCCATGCTATTTAAGCCTCTCTTACATCCGTCCTTCTCTTAAAACTGAGAGTTCTGAAATCCCAGTCGTGACTGTACCACTTATCCGGCAGCACCCATTATGTGGTCAAACATGATCCTGACGTTTCGAAATGTTTCAGAGGTCAAGACACGGGATACTGACCACAGCTTTGTCGATGGGATCTCCCACCCCACCCCAGCTCTGCCAATTTGGCAGCCCGGAGGTGGCGCTATATGGCACGGTGAAGGGTGAAGGCCAATTGGTTGTTCCATCGTTGTGTGTATGCGAATCTCCTGGCGAAGAGCGTGCCGCGTTGCAGGGTGTCAGGGGTGTCTTTCGATTGAATTGAGGAGGGTGGCTATATCTGTGTCCGGCATAAAGCAACACCTTCCTTTGTACAAGTAAAGAAACTCAAATGACTGATGCCCTGGTACCTGGTAAGTTTTCTAGATGACATGTCCGTCAGGCGACTGATTTATAGAAGAAGCGAAGCTCTCTGCTTCTTGTTCTTTTTTCTAGTACGTGACCTAAGATATACTTCGTACGCAGTAAACTAGATGATCGACGATCATGGCGTTGTTCTCACTGAAAGTCCCGGCCCCTTCTTGCACCCACCCCCCCACCCACCCACCCACCCACCCACCCACCCATCCACCCCGCCCAGTCGTTGTTGCCTACCTCATGAAGCACAAGGACATGTCTCTCGCCCGGGGCATAGCCGAGGTGCGCAAGGCTCAACCCACCATGCATATCAACCCAGGATTCGAGGCTCAGCTGACCCTCTACCAACACATGGGCTGCAGCCTTCCCGGCTCGCGCGAAGGCGACGAACCAGCGAGTGCATCCGCGGGGACAGCGGCGGGGGCGAAAAATGATCCGATATCAGCGGTGGCGAAGAAAAGGGACCAGACAATAGTGGCGGGGAAAAAGAACGACCCGATACATTTTCTGGCGGATGCGACGTACCGTTGGTTTCTGTTCGCGTGCGGCGTGAGAGGCGGGGATGATGGTTATCTGCAGCGGTTACAACCGTTAGGAAGCAGTGGCAAAAATTATCGTGGCGTGGGCAGCAACGGTGACCCGGTCCCGGCTCCCTTCCGAGAAGGTTGTGGTGGGGCGGCGGTGGGGGTGGCGTCAGGAACGAGGGCGGGGTATCGGTGCAGGGCGTGCCGCGCTCCTCTGTTCTTGGAGACTAACGTGGTTGACCACTTGCACCCCGTCGTTCAGGCCGCGAGCGATAGTGTCTACGCTTCTTTTAGCAGGCATGGGGATGGGAGTTCTTGGCTCGCGGCAAGGGAGGCTGCAGCAGCAGCAGCACCCGGTTCTTCTGCTACCGCCTCCCTACCGTCATCAAGTTTCGGCGGGAGAGCACCCGGTTCGAAAACGACTCGGGTGGGAAAGGGTACAGCCTCGCTAAAATATCGTCAGGACGGAGGCTTGCGCGAAACTGGGGGCAGGGTGTCCGCTGTAGGTGTTGCCTCTCCTGTGCGGGTGGAAATGGGTTCCTGCACCTCTGTGTTCACCGAAGTGTTGGAGTGGATTGAAATTTTCGGGGTCTGCCGCGGGGGGGTTGGCTGGGATCCTCGCAGGAGCTTCGGCAAGATTTTGTGCCCCGGGAGGAGAGGGCGGCGAGGGGGGTCCAAGTTGGAGGGAGGAGGGGAGGCGGTATTGTGCAACAGTAAGCTTGGGTCGTGGAGCCTTGACGGCGTCGCCTGTAGCTGCGGCAGGATGGTTAACCCTGCGGTACAGTTCACCCTCAGCCGAATTGAGCGCGTTGTGGCTGCTTGAATTCGCTAGGGTTAGGGCTAGGGTTAGAGTTAACCCTATGATCCGGGTTGAGCGCTGTTTAAACGGTCACGATTTTGACCTCGATCATTACTATTTTTTCCTGCAGCGGGCATATATGGGCGGCTGTTGCGTCTGTCATCGCTCCTTCTGCAGGGAATCAACACCCGGGGCCTCGCGGTGAGTCAGGTCGGTCTCTCGACGGCCAGTTAGAATTACAGTACATTTGTTTAACCCTGGAATGGAGAGATATGGCGAGCCCAGTCGTATCCCTGGTTCAGATAGAGTTTGCTCTTGCCTCGGGATAGTTTCAAAATTGCTCTTAAACAGGGATTCGAGCGGTTCGGAGATAAGATCGGTAACGCTGGCCTGCTCCGAGGTGCTCTTAAACCGGGTTACCCTACTGTGCTGATATAGTTTCGACCAAGTACGATAAGATTGCTGTAGACAGCGGGGCACTGAATGTTACGGTAGTTGAAGCTCTTTTTCGGTTCAGCCGTGAGGTCCCCCGCCCCGCCGATTGGTCTCTGCTCGTGCTTAAAGTTTGGCAGTTCAGGCAAACAAGGGGCCGCGGAGCCAAAGGAGGCGCGCTGCTTTCTTGGAGCGTTTTTTGTCTGGGGTTGGTGCACACGAGCACGCGCATCCATGATCCTTCTCGATTTTTTCCCAGGGCGTTTTTTTTTTCTTCGGGGGGGGGGGGGACCAACTGTCCACCCAATGGCAAGCGCTGGCTGGGGTAGAGGTGCACCGATTTTTTTTCTGCGTCTCCCTACCTATTGAGGAGGTTCTGCATGCCTTTTCTTGAGGCAAAAAGCTGATTTTGGGGGAAATGAAAGTGCTGCCTGGCGAACAATATCATGGCCTAGGTATACAACGAACAGTGTTGTAAAAATAAATGGATGTTTTTCCGACGGTTTTGGGTTAAGGAGTCCCGTCCGTCATTCAGAAAAAAACAAAAAAAAACAGCCAGAAAATGCTACCTCTATCCATCTAAGGGGGCGTCCAATCAGAGGGATGCAGACTGTACAAACCAACCGCATGCCCGCCGAGGCTTGAACAGCAGCGCTAGCTCGAGCTTCAGACCTTGGCTGGACATGTGCTGGGTTGCGACGTATACAGGGAGTATGCCAAAAGTAGGAGTGCGTTTGTGATGTACCTGGGTACCAAGTGGCAAGCAAGGGTATAGCATGGCTTTGTAGAAAACGCGCGCATCCCACGTGTTGTATCACGGACAGCTTGCAAAGTTGAGGGTCGAGCTTCTGGGAGAACTCACAGTTCACACAATGTTTTCATGTTTTACAAAAAAAAACATGGCCCATCTTCGACGAAGTGGTCCAACTTTCTTAACTTTTCACGCCCCCCAAGAAAAAAAATGAGCGCCCAAATGTTGGAGGTGTCTCTATTAGGGGTAGGAACGGTGCTCCGTCTCCAAAGGGATGCGTGGTCAATGGTCAAATGACGAAGGCAAGCAACAAATGAGTACGCCCCCCCCCCCTCCCCCCTCCCATTTGCATGTGCTGAAGAGTTGGAGTGGACGGTCCACTTTTTTGTCAAAGGTACAATGAGGAGTTAATTTGTATTATCAACCGTTTTGTTCGAAAGCTTGGCCAAATCTATTTTTATCGATTTTTTTTCCTCTGACGCTGGTCCTCGATCTCTCCCATCCCCGCTTACCTGTTCTTCTCATCAGGCGGTACGGGGTTTTGCACCCCTATGAAACGCGGCCGAGTGTGCCCGTTCGTAGTTCGTGCTCAAGCGGCTTGCTTGCCCCGGGCTCCTGCCAAGCTGAGGGTTATATACGTGGAGGTTCAAATGGGTAACCATTTCTGTGCGTGCCCCGTATAGACACTCCCCGGCGAGTTCGGGTTTTATGTGTGCTACGTGTTTTGTGGGCAGCCTGGGGACAGCCAAAGAGGGGTCGACGGCGTTGTTTGATGTTCAGTAGTCACGCCCGTAGACAATCGAGCGGGCCGTTGGGTTCGCCTTTTTCTCTGGGCTGGTGCTGTACCACTTGTAGCCGTCGGCCGTTTGGACTTACGCACGGCCGACTAGCAATGAAACAGGCCTCGTCTTTGTAGCACTATGTGGTACCACCGGCTGCTTTTGAAGTATAAACAGGGGGCGTTTTGCCGCGGGGGGGGGGGCTAGTTTTTTTGCCCCGTTTTAGTACCACTACCGGCTGTTGTTGTAAGCTCTAGAATTAGGCGCTAGCGTGGTTGTTAGGTGCTCAAGAGCTGGGTCTTTAATTGCGATTCAAGGTAGACCAGCATTTTACGAGCGATTGCGTGAAGAAGGCCAAGGACCTCCCATGTTCGCTTGCAGTCCGAAACCGGACCGGGCGACGGCGCGTCAGACGAAGTCGGCCCTACAGCCGCCGTTAAACATATTTCCTTGTTTTTTTTTCAAGGCTTTCCACGGGTCATAACCCGGCCCGTGGGTCAAAAGGAGGTTTTAAAAAATCTCGCCGGTCTAGTCGGGTCGGGTCAGGAGGTGTTGGAAGTCTCACAGGTCGAGCGGGGTCGGATCAGGAAGTTTTTTTTAATATCACGGGACGGGTCGGGTCACCTTGATCCGATCCGATTGGTATACCGAGAAGAGATCCGGCCCGTGAAAAGCACCGCTTTTCTTTTCTTGTGCTTGCTGGGGGTAATGTTTACGACGAGTGATCGACATCGAAGCGCATGCACGCATAACACATTGGTTATACGATGGCTGAAATGATAATGATAATAATAATAATAATAATAATAATAATAATAATAATAATAATAATAATAACAACAACAACAACAACAACAACAACAACAACAACAACAACAACAATAATAATAATAATAATAATAATAATAACAACAACAACAACAACAACAACAACAACAACAACAACAACAACAACAACAACAACAACAACAACAACAACAACAACAACAACAACAACAACAACAACAACAACAACAACAACAACAACAACAACAACAACAACAACAACAACAACAACAACAACAACAACAACAACAACAACAACAACAACAACAACAACAACAACAACAACAACAACAACAATAATAATAATAATAATAATAATAATAATAATAATAATAATAGTACTAAATTTTAGTAGAGTATTATTGAGCGATCGGGCTTGCACTGCGTTCAGTTTTTTGTTGTTACTATGGTGCAATAGAGTTTCTCCAAAGTGTTTTGTTGTACCTCAAGCTTGCACAGGATGTAAACAACCAAACGCGGTCGCAATGAGAGTGGAGGTGAAAAAAACTCGCCCTACTTTTTTCGCTATACATGCTGAAAAGAGGTGGAAAGTCCCCACCCAGTTTGGGTGAGCCCACAGCTGACGGACGCCAAAAATTATCTGCATGTTCGTGGCCAGATGCACTTGGTGCTGCTATCAGGTATTAATGATTTTAAAAACCTTTTGGCGTGTGCATGAGTGTAATAGAGTGTCAGTATAGCTGGCAATAGATTCGGTAAGATAGCCTGCAGAGTTATGGTCTATTGGCCACAAGAAGGTTCTCTTTAACGGAATATTATGAGTGAAGCGGATAACCCGTAGAATCTAGCTAGTTTGTACCACAAGAGCGTTCTCGGGAATGGAACGTTCCTCCTCTGGACAAGATAGATAGAAGTAAGCGCGTTAGACGCTCATGGGAATACAGAACATCTAGGAGAACGTTCCTTGTACGTTCCATAGGTGAAGGTCCAGAAGAGAGCACAGCAGCAATGCTGGGGTGAAGCGAACTCTGTGAGCTTCACCCCACCCCCGTGCTCTCACTCCTCCTCCTCCTCTCCCTTCTCCTTTCCTGTCTCCTCGAGCTTCTCATGGCTCAATGCCCGTAATAAGAAATCTATGAAGAAGAACCGGTGCTGTCTCCAAGCGCAGCTGATACCCCTGCGTCTCTTCCCTCTCACCTTCCAGCACCACGACTCTTTCACATGAGGTCGAATCCAGGCCAGATACTACAGTTTTTTAGTACCCGCCCTCGAACCCCGAACGAGCTTGGGCTCACGGACATCCGCACATCATGCCGCATCTCCTGTGCTGAGCGGCCTTGCTTCATGCTGGAGGAGTTTGCCCTCATCGTAACTGCTCCCACGTTTTGAGTACAAACTACTTGGAATTAGTCTAGGATATCATTTGCAGTATAGAAAAATCCTTTCGAGAGTTCTGAAAGGAAAATTGTAAAAAAACAACAACGAATGCTATATGGCTTACTTTGGGTAAGCTATTGGTTAACCTTTTGCAAGTGGTCAAACGGACCAATATCCCACTAATACCTTAACACAAAATCATTATTTATAGAAAAATCCTTTCGAGACTTCTGAGGGGAAAATTGTAAAAAAACAACAACGAATGTTATATGGCTTACTTTGGATAAGCTATTGGTTAACCTTTTGCAAGTGGTCAAACGGACCAATATTCCACAAATACCTTAAAACAAAATCATTATATATAGCATCGTGTCACAGGGCTTAGTTTGGGTAAGCTATTGGTTAACCTTTCGCAAGTGGTGAAACGGACTAATACCCCACTAATTCTTTAACAAATGGCGTCGTCGGCAGGACAGAAAGAAAAGTCCTGCCGACGACGCCACATGTAAAGTTAAAGGTGGGGGGACACAGAGTGTCCCTTGCAGGTCTGCCAATTGAGCAGATTCTCGGAGAGTGTTCACTTTCGTTTCCTTCGTAGAGACGTAGCTTTCTTCGTTTCCACCAGAGCCCCGGATAGCTTCTGAGATCGGAGGCACGTGCCTCCGATCTATTTCCTAACTTTCCCGAATATAAAACGCCAACCTTATCATACGAAACCCATCCAAATGATCTCAATTCGGATAATTACAGGAGTTTCGAGGCCGCGTATCTTAACAATCGGCCACTCGAGGCAATTTGAGCTGCTGGTGGTGTAGGATATGACATGTGTGTCCTGGACTGTGTTGCCGACAGCTGTAAGAACCCATGAAGCATTATAATGCTCCCTTTGCCGCGCACCCCCCTCACTAGGGGCTTGATTAGATCGCGCTCTTGTCACTTATTTGATCGGTACGCTATAATCAAAATCCCAAAAGAATTCATGCCTACCCTGACACTTTTGAGGACAAACAACTTGGAGTTGGTGCAGGATGTATTGTGCCGTGGGGAAAGGGCTAATTATGTCTACGCTGCCGTGCTCGGTCTGGAGAATTGGTTTTGAGTGGTCTTCGTATGTTGTACTGTACCCTGGTACGAAGTATGACACAGACTAAAAGGTTTGTCTCGCGCTTGTCTTTTTGAGCAAAATGCTTAAAACGTACTGGTATCTTGGTTGCCTGTGCGGCACAAAATAACACTTCGGAGCGTGAGCTAATATAGAGCACCATGCGATGAAATCGACGACCAGTGGGGCTGTTGAGACCTATGCGTGTGGTAAAACCAGAGGCATGTACCGGCGGGGGAGAGGGGAAGACACCAGGTCCTGTGCCCACCGCTGGGGCGCCTGTGCGAATCATGAAGAACCATGTAGGACAAATTATAGTCACGGCTTGTCCCGAAGGTTGCCGAGCGTGAGAGCTCACCATGCGAGTTACGTTTTTCGTTGTTACTAAAAACTTTTACTTTCTTCCAGCTCAGCTCGCGGGAGAGAGGTGTCACCGTCAACGACCTACCGCTGGACAAACAGTCGTCACGGGTGTTCCCCCTTTTCCCGCACTCGCTCGTCGATCGTCACGCAACGTAGAAAGGATGACCGAAAAAAAATCCGGACGAAGGATTGGTCTATGTAAAACATCATTTATCCTGGACACGTATAGAGCGCTGCTGTTTCACCTCTACCTTGCTCAAAGGTACGCCCCCCTTCCTCCGCCTCTCAGCCCACCCTTGGCGGAAATGCCATCTACATCGAACTCAAAAAACCTACTTCATCGCGGTTTAACCTGCAACCTGCTACATCAAACTCAAAACCTGCTTGATCGCGGATTGGTCAGCCGCGTACATTACATCGAGCGCCCAACCTACTTGATTGCGGATTGGTCAACCGCGTACACTGCATCGAACGCCAAAGCTGTTTGATCGCGCATTAGTCAGCCGCGTGACACTACATCACACCAAAAAAACCTACTTCATCGCGGATAGGTCCGCCACACGTACACTACGTTCAAAAAACCAATCGATAGAAATCCAATTTTGGGAAAACATCACACCGAGCAAATCATTTTAGCCCTCGTCATATTCCGAAAACACCCAACACGAATAATCTTAAGTACCGTTGCTCCATTCCCCCCCAAAGAGGCTTGTGTGCAATTTTAAAGGGGATAGGCTCTACCCCCGCCTTGCCAATTTGCCGCTGAATATGCGGCATAACTACGCGTGGTCCGAGAGCTACGGGAGGGGATTGGGCATGTGCCGCCCCCTGGGGGGGGGGTGAAACGCGCGCAACCTCCCAGAATATACGCTCTATACATTGGGTTTAATGTTCTGTCTGTCTTGACAATGATGTGCGGCGCGAGTGTCAATCACGAAAAAATGACGGATCAACAGAAAACGATCCGAAAAACACGAGAAGCCACAAAAGAAAAGAGAAGCAAAATCTGAGTTCAAGCGAACGTCTACACGACGCCGCTCGACCTGCGGTACCACAAAAACAACGTAAGCTCGCCCTATCTCTCTCTTGGGTCTCCGAACGCCCCTGACCTTGCCTGAGGATGCCGGTCCTAATATTCAGGTCTTAGAACGGGAACAATCCAAGCCCCTCGAGGGCGGCCACCGAATGCCCGGCACATAATATACTAGGGAAAACAAGCTACCTCGGGTACTAGACTGGACAAATTTTTACGTCCAACTACAACTACTATTAAATACCTAGAAAAAACAACAAACACGATTCCACAATAAATCCAAGTAGTTTAATCCCCAAAAATATGGTATCAACTTCCAAAAGGGGGTTAGAAAAACAGAAAAGTGATCCCACACGTATTCCACGTAGTAGTTGGTTCCCCCCCCCGAAAAAACGTAAGTACAGTTCTAAGCCTTAAGCGCTTTTTTGTTTCCGAAACGAACATCTACCCACCGGCACTGTACCGGACACCTTTGGTACTATTGGACAATTGGACATAGTACCAATACTGGTGCTGCAGTAGTACAGCGGGTTCCATGCCGTTCCAAACAATTCTACCGGCATTATACCGGCAATACAGGCAATGTTCAAACCGTACTGTAGTGGGACCCCGTACTGCACTCTCAACAAACCCGCCCTAAACAAAGGCCCTCTAGAGGGACCCCGTACTGTAGTACTCCAACAGACCCGCCCTAAACAAAGCCAACGGAGCCACGGATGACACGTGTGATACTAATACTATCACAAAGCAAACGGCCGCAAAGTCGCAACTCGCGCGAAGTCGCGGAGTGGTGCACGGCCTCAAACAACGCGACGTGCAGCGCGACCTGGCAAAAAAAAATTAATGCAATGATACTACTAATAATGTACATGCGCCTAAAGAATCAGCTGCTATCGGGTTGTTGCTTCTGTCGCCGAAGTACGGAAAATATAGCCTTAAAGACTTGTCATCTATTTCGATTGGTACTCTTTTTGTCGACGTCGTACAAAAAAAAAGGGTACTAGGGTATACGGTACGAAGGTCAGTTGGCCCGCGACACGAAAACGCCATCCAGGACATGATCCGGAATGAAAAAGCGACACTTTCCGTCGCCGTAAAAGTCCGTACGACCGAAAAATTTCCCACTGCACACTATTTCTAGCGTAGGTGCAGTTGAGAAGGGGGATGCTGACCCCTTTTTTTTACTGGGAAGCAAAAAAACTACCTGGTATACTATTTCCTAGCAGTTTAGTTTTCCCCCAAAAGCGTGCGTGCAGTTCTAAGGGGGTCGGTCAAACTAACTTAAGAAATGCAGACCCTACATGATCAAGGTAAAACAACAAACGCCTGCTATCATGTAGCAGACCTTGAATGATCAACGTAAAAAAAACAAACAACGGTTGGTATTATAGCTGCTGTTGACACAAGTTCTGTTTACACTACCCAATGTCAAGTATAATGGTATATGGGGCGATATCGCCGCAATGTTATACGTCAGGGGGGGACGGGGGGTGCGGGGGCGGCCGGAGACACACGCCGAGATATCAACTCGGATTAATCCAACATCTATGATGCATCTGCCCCGTGATCCAGTTACACAAGCTCGAACACAACAACTGTACAGCTTTGGCCTTACGGCATACAGAGTGGTGGCCCCTATATGGCTTACGACAGAGGGTTCTACATTTTTGGTCACCTCCTCCCACCTCCCCCCTCATCTCGAAAGGGATGGGCCGTCAACGTGAAAAAAAAAAAAAAAAGGCAAGCAATAAACGAGTACCCCCCCTCTCCGGCGTCTTCTAAGGGGTGCATGGTCAAGGGTCAAATGACTACGGCAAGCAACAAATGAGCACGCCCCGCCCCGTTCCGAATGTCAGAACACCGCTCTCCCCACGCCCCCCCTACCCCCCCCCCCCCAACCTATTCGATACTGCCATTACCGGAACGACTCTCCAGATACACCTATTTTCCCCTTGTTATTTCCATGTATACCTGGCTAGGCTTCTAATAATGCTGTGTACGCCTTTGCAATTGAGTCGCAAAATCTTGCGACCCTTTCTAGCGCTGGTGGGCGTTTGGCAACAAAAAGAAAAGCTGATGGCCTTCTATTCTCTAAATGAATTAACCCACAAACTGAAAAACCGTTTTACACGGTGCATACGTGTTGTGTTGCATGAACTTCAACCCCGGACAACAAGCAGAGTGAGTGTGGAAAATTAAATTCGTAACAATTTTTTTACCCGTTTGGCCGACGATTTTCACTGCCGGGTATTATCCGTATGTATTAGAAAAGCAAACGGTTAATGACACGATAAAAGAAAGCCCTAAAAAAACATCTAAAAAGAAATCCAAAACGATGTTTTACGTTAAAAAAAACCCAACAAAAACGACAAAAACGTAAAAACAGCAAAAAAAAAAAAAAAAAAAAAAAAAACGAAAAAACGAAATCGCAAAAAAAAAGACAGCTGCAGCAGCAGTAACAACAACAACAACAACAACAACAACAACAGCAGCAAGAACTCAGCGCATGCATGCAACCACCAAAAACGAAAGTCGACCGAGCGATATACACCGCGGTTTCGCGTGCCATCGAAGCTTTACAAGAGGGGGGGGGTGCATGCGAAACGGGTGCCCGGTAATAAATCCGTATCGTATCATACCATGTTGTCTCCGGAGATTTTTTCACACCGAAAACACACCGAAAAAACACCGACAAAGCACGCAAGCAACGCTGTTAACATGTAAGAGCCGGCGTCTTCCGCAGGCGGGATGTGATCTATTTCGGCATTTTTTTTCCCCCTTTTTTTCACCACTGAAAATACGATCCCACACTAATTCCGAGTTGTTTGTCCCCAAAAAAGCGCGTGCGGTTCCAAAAGGAAGGAATGACGGGCACGGGAAAAGGGAAATCGAGAGCAGAGAGCTACACAATCACTCCCCCCTCTTTCTCCTCTTTCTTGTTGAAATCTTCACGCGAAACACGTATGATAGTACTGTAGTAGATGGACTTTGCTTCGTCTGTCCCCCTCCCCCACCCCCCCGGCGCGTCCCACGAAAGATGAAGATGGCACTTCAAAATGGAAGAAAAGCTCATTTCACCCCCCCCCTCCCCCCCTTGAGATCACCATGGGAATCATCACGTAGATTGAGCTTCAAGCTCCTTTCTTCCGCCCCCTCCCCGGCGCCTTCCCCGGCGCGCCCTCCCTCACTCCCCCCCGTCCCCTCCCCTCGCTCTCCCCCGCCCGCCCCGCTGCTTACTACGAACCATACAAGCGCGTGACCACGATAAGCCCCTGGCTGCCTATGGAAATGGTCATTCCTGCGTGGCATGTCAGTCCGCGGCTCGTCACGCGTAGGTAGACCAGAATCCCGGTCGGCCCTTCTCCCGTCCCTCCCCCCACGATGTCTCCCATGCCCGAGCCGTCGTCAAAGTTTCGGGGCCGTCGTTCTAGCACGCGGAGTACGGTGTGTCCCAAGATGTGCTGATCTCGAGGGTCGACGATGCTCGCGAGCGGCTGGCCTATGATTTCTTCCGGCGCGACTTGCAGTCGCTGACAAAAGTTTTCGCACAGGAACCTGTCGTTGTTGATTTTATTTTTTTTGTGAAGAAAAAAAAGAAAAAAAAAGTGGAAAGGGAAAAAAAAAAAAAGAAAAAAAAAATGGGCAATGATAAGACCGGTGACAATGGAAGGCCAAAAGTTTGAAATTCTCGACGATCCCAGCCAAAACTTTGCCTGAACGGTCGGTCGCCTATGGACCCAATTTGGTAGATTTTTCTTTTGAAACTTTCCAGAATTCCGGAAAGAAACGATTTCTCGCGGCGATCTTGGCCAACATCGGCCTGAGAATTTCTCAAGCAGATCTTTGATTAGACGCGGCGAAATTTCGTGTTCTCCACTCACTTCGTTCGACGAAATCAACGACAGCGTCGTGAACTCTGAACGTGGCGAGCTCGTTAGGGGCTCCGACCCCCCCTTGTCGTAGAGCGCTCACTCTACGGCCGGTGATTTGATGCGGGCGCCGATCAGGCTTCTGTTAAAAACACATTCGGTGGCTGGTGTGTAGGAAACTGAGACAACAACTCTCTATCGTCTCCCAACGGGCGAAAAACAGAGTATGTGACGGAAGACCACAGCACAACACAAGCAACCTCCCACGCTCTAAGGGGACGGATCGAGATAAACGCTTCAGCGCTGTCACCTGCACTCATGTGGCCTTGTCCGGAACAAAGAGGAGTGACCATGGGTTGTCTCTTATCTCGAGATCGAAGGTCAATCGTGTTTGGTGGGCAGTGTTGATCAAGGCTTGATGAAAAATAGACCAATTGACCTGTTGGACCGCATGACCCAAAAAAGAGCCAGAAAAAAAAAGTAATATTTTCCCCATAGCGACGTCACCCGGAATCTTTCAGCAAATAATCTCCGAAAAAAGTTTGCAAACTTTTAGGCCAAACTATCGGCCTTCCATTGTCATAGGTCTAAATAAACGGAAAAAGAAGGAACATAAGATTTAACGTCAGCTGTCAGGATGATGATGAGCAGATCGAGTTTTGGAACCTTGTGCTTGCGAGTGTGTGTAAGCGAAGATAGAGAGATGTGATCGATAGGCCGACGGGGGGGGGGGTTAACTCATGTCAAACATGGCCGTAGTCGTACGCGGCCGTAGACCTTTGCATCTATCTCTACAAAGCAAGCACCACGTCGGGTTTTTGCGGACCCGGTAGAAACTTCATGCTCCAAAGCGCGAAGTGCCTAGAGATTCGCACGAAGGGCGAGCTGTATCCCAAGTACCGTGGACTTCGGCACTTTGTGCTTACATAGATTGGGAGTGCGTGCGCGGGGTCTCCGGAGGGAAAACGTGCTGCATGTATAGCCTGATAATTGTAACAGGCGTGGTTGCGAGACGACGCGTTTCTCCTGTAATGTGCACTCCGCGCCCTCTTTGCTCCCCGACGTAAGAACCGGGGCCAACAAAAACATGTACGAGAACAGCGCCTCCACATGGCCCACACTACTAATGCTCCAAGCAACAACAACAACAACAACAGCAACGAAAAAAAATGCAGAAGACTACCGCTGCAACAGCAATACGAAGCCACACGAAGGAGCCCGGGCTGCGGGTACACAGGGTATGTGCATGCTCGAAGTGAAAAGGAAGCACAAGCACGGCACGCACAGCGCATGATAATCCATGTACCGCTCGCTCCACGCTCTGCCTAGATTCTGCTGTTGGGTGATACCTGCGCTTCTCGCATTCCCGTGCCGCAGAAGGGTCCACAAGCCCCTGTTAAGGAATTAGTGGGGGTATTAGTCCGTTTGACCACTTGCAAAAGGTTAACCAACAGCTTACCCAAACTAACCCTTATAACGCTCTCCCCCCCTGAAACGGCGGGATAGCAGGTCGGCCGGATATACGGGTGGACCTGTCAATATCCACCCAAGCGGTTTCATTTCCTGGGGATACCGGGGAGAGTATATCCCAAGGCTCTGGCAAGCGGGCCAGAAAAATACACCCTAGTGAGAAATGAGCGCGGAGAGGGGGGGGGGTGGTATACTGAGCTTTTGTATGAACCCTTCTGGGCACAAGGATGCGAGAAGCGCAGGTATCATCAACAGAGTCCAGGCAAAGCGTGCAGCAAGCGGTACATGTATTATCATGCTGTGTGCGTGCCGTACCTGTCCTTCCTTTTCACTTCGAGCATGCTCATACACTGTGTACCCGCAGCCCGGTTTTTTTCGCGTGGCTTCGTAATACTGTTGCAGCGGTAGTCTCCCGTCTTTTTTTTTTTCGTTGTTGCTAGCTTGGAGTATTAGTAGTGTGAAACGAGGACCGCCGACAGGGACAGCTCAAGGCTTTCGCTATAATTTGGAACCGAAGGACACGCCAGCTAGCGCTAGATTGCGAACGAATGCAGTTGAGTTAAATCGACACTCACACGGGAAAATACGTGGAAGTGTGGTGAGCTTGAGCTTTATTATTCCCCATCCGCCGGATGAAAAAAAAAAAAAACGAAAAAAAAGTAGTGTGGGCCATGTAGAGACGCTGTTCTCGTATGTTTTTTTTTTGCCCCGGCCTTTATATCGGGCAGGAAAGGGGGGCGGAGTGCACATTAACGGAGAAACGCGCCATCTCGCAACCACGTCTGTTACAATTAACAGACTGTACGTGCAGCAAGTTTTCCCCACGGAGATCCCACGCAGACACCACCAACCTGTCTATGCAAGCACAAAGCCCCCCTCGAGCAATAAGCGCGGGGGGGGGGGGGGGGCGCTACTCAGCTTTTGCATGGCCGTAGTCGAATGTGTACCATAGACCCTCACATCCCTACTATGCCGGGACGAAGCACGTCGGGTTGTCACCAGCGAGGCAGACATTGCTTACACCAAGCGCGAAGCGCCGTGAGAAATAACTCGTACTCAAAGCTGACGTTTTTAGATTTTTATAACGTGAGGGGGGGGGGAGGGAGGCGATGACGAAAAAATCATCGATTTACAGCATAGCCCGGGGTGAGCGGGGGTAGGGGGTGTTTCCGAACTAACAATCAGCACCATGAGCGAGGGATTTGGAGCTACGGTGGGTAAGGAGATTGCTCTACATTCGCGTAGCAATTGTGGTACTTAGTGCTGCTGTCGCACGCCCCAACCTCTTCTACGCTTGAAAAAAGCATGCTAACGTACTCTGTTGATTGTGTGTTTTTTCTGTCGCACGCCCCAACCTCTTCTACGCTTGAAAAAAGCATGCTAACGTACTCTGTTGATTGTGTGTTCTCGCTGTTGTGCAAGAGGGTCCGAAAAAAAAAGGGGAAAACACCGAAAAAGAGAGAAGAAAAAAAAGGTCGTAACGATTGTTACAGCATCGAGCACCTTGAACTTGCTGGGTTGTCTTTTAGGGCGGGGTAGTCCAAATACAGGGTGTGTTTTTTTTTCGCCTAAGAAGCGCCGGTAACAACAGCAGTATCATACAAGTGTCATCATTCATGCTGTTTATTACCGCCCGTGTCGTGCATCGCACTTCGGACCCTTCCCCCCCCCCATACCTCCACCCCAACCAGTCCGGGCCGCGCTGTTTAGGCAGATGATTATGCAATTGTCGCTGTTTTCTCGACCCTTTTTTTGCGTTTTTTCCCTCTCAATCAAGCCCATAAGAGGACAAAAACGTGATGGCGCCATGAAACACCCGCCCCGGCGCAGTTGATATCCACCGCCGCGCTCGCCAGTCAATACGAAGGGCCTCTACACTCTACACATCAGGCTCATCATGCGTGCACGGCGGCCTGGGTTTCTGTCCATCTATAGGGTACGTAGCGGACTATCTTAACAGACAACAGCAGCAGCAGTCAACGCCTGCGTATCCGTTGCACCCCACCCCCGAACACAACGACAATGCCATCAAACGATCACACAGCAGTGTACTACTGTACATAGTTGCCGTCGAATATTACCCGACAAGTAGTGAAAAACAAAAAAGGATGTACTTGTATGTGCACCACAGCTGTAAAACTGTACGGGTTGAAAATGAGACCATTTGAAAACCGCGGTCTAATAGGCAACAACAACATCGTCCTGTAACAGTGACCCCTGCCTGGTACGATAGCACCCGGGCGGGTTACCGGGCCTTGTTATCCTTCGCGTGAAATATCGGAGACGCGCGACCGACGTATCGTGTCACCACAGACGGATTGCAAAGTTGATCAGCCGATCGGAAGAAAAACACAGCTCAAAACCGACTTTTGTTTTGTTTTCAATGTATGTACAGTAGGTGTCCCTCAACCAACGAGGCGGTCTGAGTAAATTATAACGCGGTATCCCGATACAAGGCGGTCAAAAATCGCTTGGCGCTAGCAGGTATTATTAATAATGGGAATTTGCACTCATAACCCGGAAACAATAAGGCGGCCTCCCTCAACAAGGCAGTCATGTGCCTCTGACACACCACCGCCTTGGGCAATCCCTATTACAGCAGTAATACGAAGGAACTAAACTCCTGTGTGTAATCTGTTTGGAAATAATAGCAACATTATTTAGCCGCTTGCTTGCTGGCATGTGCGTGTTGCTACAGCCGCTCGGCCGACCAGACCGCATGATAACGAGAAGGAGGTACGCGTGGAACCGATGGGTGATGACGCGTCGGCCCGTATGATATCTGGCCGACCTGCTATCCCACCGTTCCAGAGGGGGGAGGGGGATCCGAAGTAACGCTTTGTTTGGGTATATATAGGTGAACTGGTTAGCCTCTACGAACCAGATACGGTATGCTGGTATACTGTTAATAGTATAGTCTAGTCTAATAATAGTCAAACGTCTACTGAGACCACCGTTGAACTTGGAGCGACAAGCGGTATACTAGTAGTATTTGGGTATTTGTGGTGGATCCTTCCGTGCGTCCGCGTTCTGCCTGGCACCGGGAGGGGTGTGTGTATCGTTACTTCGGCGGAAGCACTTACTGCCGTCATGTTCATGCAGAAAAAAGAAAAGCAAGCTGCAGCAGCACTCTGGTTATGCCGCCTATCTCCATCTCTGCCTTCCCGAGGCCTATCCTTTTGGTTATCCCATGAACTACTGTAACCACTCCACTGGTGTTGTTTCGTGGTTACTCCGGTACAGGGTAAGTTGTACCGCGGGTACTATACTGTTATATTATTAGCACGAAGGCGGCAGCACAAGAAGCAGAAGTGTCTTTCAAATCAGTTCAGACTTGTATGTACAGAAGTGTGCTCGAAGCAGAATTAATATGCTTGACAACAGATGAATGTAACCCGGTCGTGCACCCCTTTCATGCGAAAATGTCGGGGAAAAAATCCTGAAAAAATAAAAATGACCATTTTTTACACGGGTCACAGCATATCGGTTACACGAGAAGCAGCCGAGGCCCGCTTGGGTAGGGGGGCGGGGGGGGATCCGCGATGCGATACAAGGGAGCTGCACGACACGGGCGCGACACGTGGCTGGCGATACTCTTCTTGCTGCTGCTGCTGCTACTACTACTACTACTACTGCTGCTTGCTGCTGCTGCTGTAGCAGCTACTACTGCTGATGCTGCTTGAAGACGCTTGACAGAACCGCTCTCATCACTCGTTCGTTGTTGTTTTGGCCGCTACAAATGATAATGACCATCAAAAGGGTTAATACTGCAGCAGCAGCAGCAGCGGCAGCAGCAGCAGGAGTCCCTCCGTGAGGCGGTGGTGTGTCGGAGCAACAGGACCGCCTTATTGAGGGAAGCCTTATGAGCGCATTTCCCCAGTCGCGCCGAGTGAGTGACCGCCATTATATCGGCACATAACGCCGTGCTAACACCGCCTTTGCCGGGGGACCGCTTCTTCTGCATGATGACAACCCCGATACGATCGCATGCACATTAATTTTCGCGGTATACTACTAGACTAGTCTATACCAGGTCGCCATCACCATGCGCCAGGTTTGTCAAAACGTCGACTTTTTTTTAGACTACTGCTGTAGATAAAAGCTTTGCATTTGCTTGTTGTCGTATCCGGAGCCCGAACCAACCGCAGTCCGTACGAACTGCCTTTTTTTCTTGTTCACGAAATAAATACAAAAAAAAAACATCAAGCAAGAGCGTCAGATGGTTTTCCATCGAAACTACAGCAGCACTGCTACTGCTCTCCTATATACAGCATTGTTAGGTCTGCTATCACATACAGCGGCCTGGTAGTGCTAGTAACTCCTCTAAATCTGATACAAGTTCCCGGTATGACACATACATACATAGCAGCACGCTCGCGTGGGGTTTGGACAGGGGCGGAGGGGGGCGCGGACGGTGTTACTGCTGTCGTGTCGCCCAACAGCAAAACGGGATGTTTTATACCAGATATCTGGTATCTTGAGTTGATGGCCACGTGCTTGTCTCACCCACCACGGGCAGATTTTTCCAATGTTTTCAAGGTATTTTTTGTCAGGAAAAAAAGCCCGCGGTGAAAAAATTACGCGGAGAACCCACGACAGAAGATATACGTTTCCGCAGTTGGATACCTCTGCTTGCACGAAACAATTTGGACGTAAATTTAAAGAACGTTTTTCATTACCTTCAGTGATTTAACGGCTCCTATACGTATACCCGAAGTACGTGTCCAGAGATGGTTCATGGTCTAAAATGTAAGGTGCGTTTGATAATTTTAAAATTACAACGGTAATTATATTTAAACTCATAGTCTAGCGGTATTAGTAACCCTGGTTCATTCAATATCCACCTAATGAAAAGCACGCGTGTATCGTAGTATGTGATACATGTACATACGCGAAATATAGACGTACCTAAACGGCGCGTTCTCTTCCATCCTATGGAGGGAGAACAGGTCCGGCCCATGCTCCACAATGACCTTGCAAAGCTGGAGGATCTCCACTTCCTGCCGGGCACGATCGATCGGTCGGTCGGTCACAAGGGGGCGGAGCGGAGCGGTCCGTGTGTCCAAGCAACAGCTTCAAAGAGAAGTATCAAGTCGAAATTGGCGAGAAAATGCATTAATTGATGTGATATTTTGGCTTTTACGGGAAGAATCAGTACGAAAAGAGGAGGCCTGGCGGAATTATTGCTGGAAATTGCCGCTGCTCGTGCGTGTGAGAATAAATCAATGAAATGACCATGGGGACGTGGGGACGTGGTGGAAACACGGTTATCACATGCATGCATAGTTGGGCAACAGACATCGCAACGCCGCGCCTACACGTACCTCTGTAGCTGCCTCTCCCTAGGTCATACCAGCATGTTGTATATAGTCTATGCGTAGAGTATTAGACGATACGTCTTGCTTCCCACCGCAAATCACAGGCGTGATGGTGGCGTGCGTGTATGTATGCCATCCATGTGTATGCATTGTATGATATGTGGTCGTTCGTTGAGATCACGTCACTATTACTTGCTTTCAAGAAGGTATTCAAATTCTAACAAACCAAACGAAAACGACGAACGGCGGTACGAAACGCCCATGGATAATGGGGCTTATGATTCAACACAACGACAGCAACCAGCAGAGAGAGAGAGAGCTACGTACCCACCCCTGCTGCCCTACCTATACCTGTCAACGGACGTGACCAACACAGCACCCCCAGAAAGTATCGGGCACGATACGCCCCGCAGCGATCCAAGTGTCCTTCAAAGGACGGCAAACACAAACTTCCAAGGGGCTACTCGTACAATAAACAGCTGAGATCATTTTGTGGTGACGTACAAAAGGTACGTACGTACGCTACGGCTGCTGATGCCCTACTACTGTTGTACCTCTTCTATCCCCGAACATGACAAGCACACCACCCCAGACAGCAGTACCGGGCATGATACGCCTCGCAGCCATTCAAGCACCCCCCCCCCTCCAAAGGAAACACATTTATCTAAGTCTACACATTCCATACCGGCTATCTATCCTTGGCGACAAAAAACACTAATAAAAAGCACACGCCACGCACACACCTCGCGCAAGAGCTGCTCTTTCTTTTTCTTTCTCTCTCGGGTCTCCTTGCAGTGAATGCGGTTGGCCTCGCGCAACGCATTCCGGCGAGCACTATCTGGCACGGGCCGAGCTCGGGCCGGCGACTTGGTGCTTTTGTTGCTGCTGTTGTTGATGTTGTTGTTGCCGTTGTTGCTGTTGCCGTTGTTGCTGTTGTTGTTGTTGTTGTTGTTGGCGCCGCCGCTGCTGCCGCATTCCCCTTTCCCAGCAATGGCCTCCTCCTCCAACACTCCTTGCCGTTGTACGACGTCCTGCTGTAACAACATCAGCTCTTGTTGTTGCTGTTCTTGGCGATTTGGGTACTCGTCGTCCATCCCCTCTTCTTCTTCTGTTTCCTCTGCTGAGAGTGCCCCAGGCCGCCCGAGGATCCAGCTGTTTACGATCACGTGGAAATAACTTTTTGTATTTTATTCCCCACCGCAGCAACAACGAAACAGGATGCTGGATATTTATAAGGTTTTGGGCTATCTGTGTGCCTCTCCGGAGTGTGAACTGCACAACAACTAACTGTTGAAATGGCGTGTCGGTTCGTTTTCCCCCCCCGTCAACCCACCCATCCACAGCAGCATGGGACCAGAGTGTGAGAGTGTTTGTGGCTGTGGTGGTGGTCGTTGAACCAGCCAAGCAATTATCCCAGACGGGCGGCGGGGGGGGAGACCGCACCGCACCGCAAGCTAGGGACTGCTGTATGTTGTAGCACGCCAGCGCGCACGCATCGCACGCCACTGGTAACATCGAAGACAGACGCAGAATTATTATTGGAGGATCTGCCTTTTTTTTGTGGGATGTTGCATTTCGTCATTTTTGATTCTGTCATTTTTTCGAAGAAATTGCATGGAAAATCGAAATCCGCATCAAAATACGAAGTACCTGGTGCGTAGTACCATCTTCTCCTCCGTTCCCGTTGCCGCCTCGGTAAGGCATGTTGCGAGGCATGCCCTAGCAGGCTTGTAGCGAGTGGAGGGGGTCTTTCTGGCGGGTGTAAGGCCGGACTCACCCTCAAGGAGTGATACCTCCTTGCTGCTGCGTGTGGCCGCGAAGCTTAGACTAGGCATGGCGGTAGAGTTGGATCGTACGTGGTGCGTTAGGCATCGTCACCTACGATTCGCGCATCTTTTCAGGCAGCAACGGCGGAGCAGCAATGCTTAATCGGGATGTTCGTGCGCGGAGGCAGGAGGCTGAATTGACGACGGAGGAGGAGGGCGACTGAGCGTCGAAGGGCGGGGAAGAGACGGATTGAACTCTCCCTGAACGAGAACTTTTGTTTTTCAGATCAGCACCGCGAGCAAGCTGCGTGGAGCATTTTGTTTTTTGGGACGGGGGAGAAGGGGAACCGATTGGAATTGAGCGTCAACGAGGAGAGCAAGTGTGAATGAGCGGGCCGAGGGAGCTAAGGCGATGAGGCGGCCATGGAGAACCACAGCAGGAGGATGGTACACGGAGACCCACGACCCGCACGCACACCATCATCACGAGAGCAGCGATCGTCTTTTTTTCAGGGTTTTTTTACGAGGCAGTAGTACAACATGTTTTTTACGTCACTGTTATTATGGATACTAGGTTATTAGTCCGTTTGACCACTTGCACAAGGTTAACCGATAGCTTACCCAAACTAAGCCTTAAAACACTCTCTCTCCCCCCCTGAAACGGCGGGATGGCAGGTCGGCTGGATATGCGGCGGACCTCTGTCAATATCCAAGCCGTTTCATTTCCTGGGGATACCCGAGGGAGAGTATTGTCCAAGTTCGACATGGGGGAAAATCTGAAAAGTTTATTATTGTGAATGATGGGGATCGAACCCACGACCCAGAAACCCATGGTATGTCGACGACGCCATTTGTTAAGGTTATTATTAATAGTGGGGTATTAAGTCCGTTTGACCACTTGCACAAGGTTAACCGATAGCTTACCCAAACTAAGCCTTATAACATCACTGATTTTTGTAGAGTTAGTAGAGTTTTATATCCTTCATGGGGAACGACCCCCCGCAATTTCAACCTCCCAGGCACGGGCGTCGTAGCTGCGCTGCAACCTGTCAGATAACCCGGGAAGACGGGGCGATCATTGATATATATATTTGTATGGTGGTTTTTGGTTGGATTGCTCTTTTTTCACTGCACGCCCGCGGGTCGTCACTCTGACAGCACTCCAGACAGCAGGCATGCGCGCTCGTCTGTGCTCACGATTACCGTGCGGTTCGTACCGTGCAGGCAGCCCAACCGCTGTAGTTTCAGCCGCGAGTTTGTTAGTTGTGGGAACGGGGGATCTCTATGCCGTAGTTAGTTGATGAGTTGATATCCGCGGCCGTGTGAGTTCAGTTTGCGTTTGAATCGTTTCACTTGTGCGCCTTCTTCGTATCGTGCGCTTTTAGGCGGGAAAGCGTAGTATTTGCAGGACGAATTTCGATTTCACTTGGTTTTTCGGATCTTCCTAGGGCTCCAGCACCTTCGTGTGACCACGAACTCTAGAATCTAGATGTTTTGTTTTGTCAAGAATACTAACTACTAGTTAATGTGAGACAACAACCATCTATCCATTGTATGGTGGTATGTGTCGCGTGGTGCGAGGGCGCGAATAGACGCCGGGGTGTATAATGAGATTGTGGGGTATGCTGTACGCGGACGATGCGGGCATCGTGTACCGCAATCATCTGATATCAGAAGGGCTGGAAAGGATGATGACGGTGATCGTGACTGCGTGCTCGTCGTTCGGGCTTACTTACGGTCTCCGAGGCGAAAACAGAGATTATGTGCCTGCAATATTATTATTACCAGAGGCGGGGGGAAGGTGTCGTTCACAATCAATCCATGCAGCCGGCCAGGTATATAATCAAACCGAGTTTGTGTACTTGGGCGGGGCTATCACCGCAGACAGAGACCTTAGCGTTGCAATAACGCGGCTTCTTCAGAGGGCCTGGGCGTGCTTCCAGCGGTACAAGATGGAAATCTATGATCGCCCGGGGGTGCGCTTACGGTTGAAGGTGCGGTTGCTGAAAGCTGAGGTGGTCGAGACACTGCTTTACGGTTGCATGACGTGGAGCCCGAACAAGCCTGACCATGACAGGCTACGACGGGTTCACCACTCCATGCTCCTCCGATGCCTCGGACGGCGGAAGCGGAAGCGGGACGACCACTTATCGTACGCCGACGCGCTTGCCAAGACAGCTTCCGAGAGCATAGAGGCGATAGTGCGCAAACAAACGGAGGATATTGTTTGCGGGATTCGTAGCACGTATGGGGGAGGAGCGTCTGCCACAGAGGGTGTTGGGGGAGTTTGTTGGGGGTAAGGGCTACTCAGGGGGGCAAGAGAAGGACTGGATGGCTCATCTGAAGGAGGATATGTATGTATATGTCGGTCTTTGGAATGAAATTCGAAGGGTGGCGATTGGCTGCTCAGAAGGCCGGCAGAAGATGGTTTCGACGAGGAGAGGAGGGAGCCGAGTTGTTCATCATGCGGGATTGGCATGAAACGGAGAGACGCAAAGCTGCAGAGCGACGCGCAAAGGCTGCGGCAGCGCCATCCACCGTCGGCATCTCTAAGCGGCCGGGGGGAGGGGGGAAGGGGGGAGGGGGGAGCAGGGGAGGGGGGAGCAGGGGAGGGGGGAGGAGGGAAAGGGGGCAAGGGGGGGCGTCATGCCCAAGAGACTGAAGTCTAGGTCTGGCCATCATCGTCTTGAAATTTGTGGGCCTTCCAATGGCCGTCACAAGATAGCGTAAGACCGCCCTGACTTCTTCGCCATGTTGCGTTCTCTCCCCAGTGCCAATTATGATGCACGATATACCCTCTGACCCAATGCCGTCTTTAGTCAGTTCCTAGGGTCTGCTAGTATGACATTTTTTGCTCTTTTCCTTTCCTTGCTTCCTCTTCTTGTCTTGTCTTTTCTTGCTTTTCTAGTATTTTCTTTTCTTTCCTTCCTTTCCTTTTTCGTTTTTTCGCTTTCTTGTCTTTTCTTTCCTTTCCTTTATCTTTTCTATTATTTGCTTCTTTTTTCCAATTGACTTGCGTCTGTCGTGCGTGTGCGTAGTGATAAGCACTACGTACGTGCAATATATACGTGATAGTCTTTCTTGGGTGGCAAGTCTTTCTTGGGTGGCAAGCGGTATAGTCGGTCGAGTAGTGAGACGTATGCACCAGTATGGACCTGGCACGTCGTAGGCTGACTCCCGATGTCACTTTTACATGTTTCTCGTGGAGGCATGAATTGCGTCAGCTGTGATATATGCGTGTACCACCTTTGGTTTGTGTTTTTCCCTGGGGTATTTCTCAGCTCGAGAGTGACTGGAGCCTGTCCTGTGACCACGGACTTGATTATCCGAGTTAATTTGAGAACAACAACAACAACAACAACAAGTGACAAACAATTTTCATTTTTGAAAATTGAAACGAATTAAACGTTGAGAAAAGTCGTTGTATTTTTTATTCTTTTCAAAATATGTAAAAAAATATTTTCGAGATCTTATTAGATCTGTTCCTTCTGGTACCAGGGGTATGTAAGTCTACCCGCTGTTTTTTCGTAAGATACAAGATACCTCGCTATTCAGGAAGGTGTTATGTTGTCAACATCACAGCAGTAGTAACAGCAGTTTGTTGTTGTTCTCACATTGACTCGCATAATCAAGTCCGTGGTCACGGATCAGGCTCCAGTAACTCTGATATACTGCTGCACTGAGAGCGTGCAGAGTAGCGGGCCACAAGTAAGTTTATTTTCTCAGAAGATGCCGTTGGTTCAGAACACATCATATACCGGACCGGTGTAGTACCAGGCTCATCTATCTATCACCGGCAAGGGGATTGTATAATACCTTTGGTACCTGGTAGCAAGCAGTAGTACGTACGTAGTTTTTTAGCAATTTATAACGAACACAACCATAAAAATGGTATTATTAGTAACTGCTCTACTCGACGAGTCGTTCAAAGCTAACTTTTTAGCGTTTGCGTCGATGCTGGGATTGCAGCATCCAGCGCAATACTGTCCGCAACAGCGTTCAACAGTTAGTGCATTAATTCGTGACACGCTATTTATAATGATAATAATGCTGATATCACATCTGATATCATTCTTAGCGCTATGATATGGTCCGTAACAAGCATAATAGTCTAGATAGATAGCATTGTCGGATGGACACTACGTTAAAAATGCCACCACTACAGCGGCTAGCAGCTGCAGAGTGAGTGTTGACATCGCGTTTAGTTTAGGCTGGCGTCCCGGCGTCAGCCAGCACTGCCCTGTTACGTATGTAGGACGTAGGCGCCAGAAATTAATCTAAGTAAGGTTAATCAGCATTATTATTATATTACAAAACCATATCAAATTCGCCGACCCTCCTATTATTGCCTAATGTGGTCTTGGAATCGCCTTGGCATAGCGTTGTGCGTCAGCGCAGAACCTTGTCGTACAACTACGAATGAGTGTAGTTTTCGTTGATACCTTCCATCTTTTCGTACCACAGACTTACTTGCCATTGTCTTTTTCCTGAGCCGGCTCCGTTGGTACATCTCTGGCCTCTCAAGACGCTTCTCCCACTTGAACGCCGTCTTCTTGTTATTAAGTTGACGGGGTAAGACGCATAGATAGGGTATCCCTGCAGGTCTGCCAAGTAAGCATGTCCTCGGTGTTACTCACTTTCTTGAGTTCAAAAGCAGGAGAGAATCAGCTTGATATTATTCCCTCAGAGTCCTGACAACTGAGATGGAAGGGCGCGTGTCCTTTCTGTCTCCTGATTATCCCGAATGCATAACGCCGTCCTAACAATACAGAAACGGCCGTCAATCACCCCTTGTTGAGGTAATTACCTGCCATTCCAAAGCCGTGCCATAACACTAGCCCACTCTGATGAGCCGCACATACTTCGAAGTACATGCACAAATGTGGGATATTCGGAGAAACCCCGGGTCTACGAGCCAGAACATGAGCCGAAGGCACGCTCCTCAAAACCCAATCAATATCCGCTCCCACACCTCTGAACTGATAGGCTCTGCAGCTCTCGTTCATGGGGTGGCTTTGTCTAATCTTCTCATCTGAGGACCTCGACCATTATCCGCCTGGGCGTCCAATTTTTCAGTAACAAGGAGCCGACGAGTTCCCTCGCAGTGTGGGCCTACGTAGTTCGTCCGTCGGTTATGCAGCACGCGTTGTTGCTGGGTCGAGATAGTCGGATGCGTTTTAACACACGTCTTATCGCGCTTTGCCCCCTCGACCGCGAGATAAACGGGTTTTCAGCAAGCTGACGTTTTCCGACCACGCTACGACTGGCGTATCGATCTATGCCGTAAACCCCACAGCCAAAGGCGGCGGTTTCCACCTCCTCTATGATGGCGCTGGGGGTGTCACCTTGTCTGCCGAGCGTCACCTTCTTAAGGTCAACTCGGTGCTCAGTATTGGCTCTCCGGCTTTGTTAACAGGATAATACATTGTTGACATGCTGCCACCTGCCATTCCAAGGCCGTACCATAACAGCCTCCTTTTTTTACTTGTGGAACGGTCCAGCTTTTGCTTAATTTCTTCCTTCACCTTTGTTTCTGAGAAACACGAAGTATCATCAAACCAGCTGCCAGCTGAGCTCAGCTTGGATCGTCAGCTTGGATCAACAGCTGCTAGCTTGGATCTCAGCTCAGCAGACCACCGCGAGCGCTATCTCATCAGCGCAGCGCCGTGCGGTGCCGAGCGGTGCCGTGCCCTGCCGTGCGGTTCGGTACTGTGCCGTGCTGTGCCGTGCTGTGCCGTGCTGCGTGCTGTGCTGTACTTACTCTTTCGTGCATGCCAGGAATCATTCGAAGTATCATACCAGGCACCGGTACTGCTACACCAGGTTTGTACGTACTGCATTGTTGAATTACAAAAAGTGCACTCCCAGTTCAGCTCATAATCCGCCTATAGCTCAGCAGCGCAGCGCAGCGCTGTGCGTTGCCGTGTGCCGTGCCGTGCCTTGCCCTGCGGTGCGGTGCTCTTCTGTGCTGCGCCATGCTTTCTTTCGGACATGCAGTACCAGGTATCGTGCGAAGCATCAGGTACCAGGTACCGGTATGTACGTGTGTACTCGCGTTTTGCTTTGTTCATTAGGTTGTTATCTTCCCTCTCTTCATTTTTGTTTTTTGTGAGAATGTGACATCGCCAACAAGCACACAGCGCAGGACAGGGCAATCAGCTCTGCACAAGTAGCCCCTCTTGACAGTATCAACCTGCTAGTTGGAACAAATCATGGACCTCTTATTTCTGCCCCCTCCACATTTAGTGTCATTGTTCCTTGCGCGAGCGTAGCGGGCGACGTCAGCTGCCCGCGGGGGAGTTATTAGTTCCTTCCAACGGGACCCTGGTTTGTGAGCACTCGTACACTTCACAGGCAAGTACATGAGTTACGACATACAAGCTACGCACGAACTATGTGGTGCCCCTACCGACCAACGCGCAGAAGTGCTCGCTATTGCTTCCTCAGCGGAGCCCACTCTCGAAGCCCCGCTTTTGGTCTCAGAGCCTAGCCCTTGCCTTGCCTCGTTGGGGGTACGGGTACTGCTTTAGACGATGATTCTCCCTTCACCACCAAAAGTTTCCCATAGTTCGTCGACCGAGGAAAACCGGGGATGAATCCGGGATATCTCCTGGCGGTCACAGACCGATCTCGCGACAGTTAGTTGCGATGCGCAGGGCGTAGCCCCTGTCTCTGTTGACGGGTACGATTACTCTAGACCATGCTTCTTTAGTCACCCAAACCCGTCCATAGACAGCGGGATGACCGCGTCTCGAGCGGCGATTGATTGCGACGCGCTTTTGGGCAACTCATCGGACTAACCCCTTGGGTTAAATCTGCCCTCCAATGGTTAACAGGCAGACGCACCCCAGATTGTGCTTTCGTTCAATGTGCACCGTAACGACTGACCCACAGTCAGCGCTGACTACGCCGAGCACAGCACCTCGGGCTGGACGTGCCCACGACCTCGTAATACTTGCATAAAGAGAAGGGTTGTGTGTTCTGGTTCTCCGATTAAATTTCACAAGAAGCAAATATTTTTGCCGTTTGTCTTCGTACATACCCTTAAATATTTGTTTTGTTTTGTTTATTTGCTGTTGCGTTGTTGAACCGGAGATAAACGATCGCAGCTACTCGCAACTACTGGATGTTCCGCACGTGATCTATTTGGGCCGTTGAGCGGTGATGTGCAGCCGTCCCCGCTGTACTCGCTTCTGAAGGTGTTAGAAGCGGCCAAGCGGGGGTATGGTTTTCGGTCAAAGGGGGGACAAATGTAGTCAAAAGGGGGTAGAGGATAAATCTGGTATATTTTTGTGGGGTGTACACCCCCACGTTTAGTCAAAAGGGGAGACTATGTTGCCCCTTCCTTTGCCACGCCCCCGTTTGTCCAAAATACCGTGCCCGAAGAAAAAAAGGTGCGTTCTTGCCATGCGCTGCGGGTGCCGTGCCAGCGCGTCAGAATTGAATTTTAGGCCGTTGGGGGCAAGCGCGGGCACGTTCCGCGTCCGTGTTTTTCCTGTACCCTCAAATGACCGCAAAAATCGGTGGTATACCTCCCTTTGACCATTTCCCTTTTCTAATCTCAGGGGTTGGGTTAGGTCGGGTCGAGTCGGATCGGCTCGGGTCTGGTAGTGTCGGGTCGGCTCGAGTCTGGTCGGGTCGGGCCGGATCGGGTCCGGTCGGGTCGGATCGGGTCGAGTCGGGTCGGGTCGGGTCGGGTCGGGTCGGGTCGGGTCGGGTCGGGTCGGGTCGGGTCGGGTCGGGTCGGGTCGGGTCGGGTCGGGTCGGGTCGGGTCGGGTCGGGTCGGGTCGGGTCGGGTCGGGTCGGGTCGGGTCGGGTCGAGCCAGGTCGGGTCGGGTCGGGTCGGGTCGGGTCGGGTCGGTCGGGTCGGGTCGGGTCGGGTCGGGTCGGGTCGGGTCGGGTCGGGTCGGGTCGGGTCGGGTCGGGTCGGGTCGGGTCGGGTCGGGTCGGGTCGGGTCGGGTCGGGTCGGGTCGGGTCGGGTCGGTCGGGTCGGGTCGGGTCGGGTCGGGTCGGGTCGGGTCGGGTCGGGTCGGGTCGGGTCGGGTCGGGTCGGGTCGGGTCGGGTCGGGTCGGGTCGGGTCGGGTCGGGTCGGGTCGGGTCGGGTCGGGTCGGGTCGGGTCGGGTCGGGTCGGGTCGGGTCGGGTCGGGTCGGGTCGGGTCTGGTCGGGTCGGGTCGGGTCGGGTCGGGTCGGGTCGGGTCGGGTCGGGTCGGGTCGGGTCGGGTCGGGTCGGGTCGGGTCGGGTCGAGCCAGGTCGGGTCGGGTCGGGTCGGGTCGGGTCGGGTCGGGTCGGGTCGGGTCGGGTCGGGTCGGGTCGGGTCGGGTCGGGTCGGGTCGGGTCGGGTCGGTCGGGTCGGGTCGGGTCGGGTCGGGTCGGGTCGGGTCGGGTCGGGTCGGTCGGGTCGGGTCGGGTCGGGTCGGGTCGGGTCGGGTCGGGTCGGGTCGGGTCGGGTCGGGTCGGGTCGGGTCGGGCCGGGTCGGGCCGGGTCGGGTGATCATGATTTGATTCGACCCACGAGGAGTGACCCGACCTGGGAAAAGTCTTGTTTATACTGAAGCGTAGCACTATCCACTGCAAGAGTAAGTGGCTTGACCATGGCTTTGTGGATAGAGTGTCCGCTTCTGAGCACCTTTTCCATGTTGGTTACGGATCGGGTCAGGTTGGGTCGGGTTGGGTCGGGTCGGGTCGGGTCGGGTGATCATGATTTGATTCGACCCACGAGGAGTGACCCGACCTGTGAAAAGTCTTGTTTATACTGAAGCGTAGCACTATCCACTGCAAGAGTAAGTGGCTTGACCATGGCTTTGTGGATAGAGTGTCCGCTTCTGAGCACCTTTTCCATGTTGGTTACATAGCACTATCCGCTAGACCATTCAATGACGTCACTATGGCTTGGTGAGTAGATCGTCCGCTTTCTTTGAGCAGGAGATGCGTGGGTTCGAGTCCCAGCATGACCATAACCACTTTAGCCACTGTGACTGCATGTTCTACTGTCGATAGCCCCATATAACCAATAGCCCACGAGCACCCCATGGGGCCTGCTGACGCCATCGCGATCGCTGACCAGATGACGTCCGCCCCTTGTCTCTCCTGACTCATCAACCCATTCGTCACCTCTGACTGCGATGCCGTCTTCGAACCACGTTTCCCCTCATACAACAAGGCTCAAGGTGTAGGACCTGGAAAACGGGGAAAAGTATCCACTGCAGGCGCCGCGTTTGGCGCTGTCGATCATGGTTGCGGCCTCTCTGGGATCTCTCGCCCGTTGGCTCGATCGGGCTTCGATTCACCGCGTATTCCGCCTCCACGATCATTTTTGACTGTCGCTGCGGGCCCAGCTCGCGCTGCAACGCCCGTCTCGAAATGTGCCCTTCCCGTCCGGCCGCGCCAGCACCGATCCTCGGGGGTACATCACTTTCGACGCCCCCGCCCCGCCCTGCCACCTCCTCCATCGCTGCGGCTGACACAGATAGTCTCGAAGCTGCTGCCGAGTCGTAGCGTTTTCATTCTTCCGATTGATTTCTACAATAGCCCCCCCCAAAAACCAGCGAGTTTCTCTAACGAACGAATCATGGCTACTCGACACGATCAAGGATGCTATGAAAAAAATGTCTTCAAATATCTTCTTGTTTGCAAAGGGCTATCGAAGAATGACGTCGGGTTGGCAAGGGGCACCGTGTTCGAGGAAATTCGGCCGGGAGCTGCTTTCTAAACCGGCGATTTTGCTAAAGAAAAGTTGGGGCGCTACCGCAGAACGACTCTTCCGCGGCGCGTTGTTGGTACGCCGACTCGGAGCGAGAGAAAATAGGGAGAGTCTGCGTACGGTGCGACGACTTCTTTCAATATCTTCCGTGGGCTGCTGGCGGAGTCCGACAATTCTAAAGTCGTCTTTCCATTCGCACTAGCGCCAGTATTTTCCTGGAGATTGAGGGACTCGATGCGATGCGTGCTGCTACGATAGAGGGCATTCGAGAAACACGGAAAGCGGAACCCCGGTGGACAGTCCCATGCGCGACCGAAAACAACAAAAAAAACACAAATGGCATTCCGACCACAATAGGCAGGTTGTTAGGTTACGAAGCCCACCCTCGCCAGGCAGGAGAAAGTTTTGAGCCAGAAATTCTACCTGGTATCTCTAGCGTAGCGTGTGTGGAATCCGTCGTGGCAAAGGGTACACACCATTACCGCATTACCGCCCGGCGACGGCGTTGTCCCGTGAATTCGTAAAAATCGATCCGATGACGTCCCCTCTTCGCTCCTCTTAGATCAGGGAGACGTGCGGCTTATCTGTCTATCCCTTTACCACGGTACACCGCAAATGCGGTGTCGGCCCGCTCATACGAAGGCAGACTTTCAAGAAAAAAAGTTAGCGTGGAATTAAAAGGAAAATATATTAAAAAAAAGTATGTACAAGTAGCCTTGCGGTGTCGGCCCGCTCATACGAAGGCAGACTTTCAAGAAAAAAAGTTAGCGTGGAATTAAAAGGAAAATACATTAAAAAAAAGTATGTACAAGTAGCCTTGGTGCGTGCCGCCTATTGTACAAATTGTAAGAAATCTACCCCTTTTCTCGCTTGCTCCGCCTGAATAAGGAGGCTAGCCTACAGCCAGGTTTAAGGTTTTTCCTGTGAGAGGGCCGATACTCTTTAGTCCCACACTACTACCGTATTTCCAAGCACGCGTCTCCCTCTCCCCCCACCCCCGAAAAACGCAGTTGTTCCAAAAGGGCTGAAGGACCAAAACCTGTTCACGTTTGCGTGCCGTTTGGATTTTTGCGTCCGTGGGTCGTGCAGGCGTGGGGGTACAGTAACTCTATGACCGGTCGCCCCGGTGGCGTATCAGGTTATCCCCGAGCCTGGTCAGGTCAGTTTCGTGAGTTCCAGCCCCGCCGAGTGAATACTCGTATAAATTCGTGAGGACTTTTTCTTGTGCATAAATTGACTTGCGGAAAGCGCGAGACGAGCGTGAGTTAGCAACACTCGACGAAAATTCGACGAGCAGTGGGATTGCTGAACCCTATGCGCGACAAAAATTGGAGGCAAGAACCGGGGGGAAGAAGGGACGGCACCTGTGACCACGGCTTGTCCAGAAGCTGCAAAGTAAATGTGTGAGAAAAACAAAAAACAAAAAAACTCGGGAGTCATCCCACGGTAGGGGTGGGGTGCAGCACATTCTAAGAATTTTCCGAGCTCCTAACATGAGGAGCTTAAGATTTTTCTTCACCCGAAACACGCCTTCGAAGGCATTCGATCGCGCAATCCGACCAACGCTTCTATGCGCTAGTCCTGAAACACGGTACCCGTAAAAGTATCAGCCCAAAACCCGCAGTTCCTCGTTTAAGGAATTCACAACAAATAAAACGAGAAAAAATGTTGGGCCTGAAAAGTGTAACCCTTACGGTAGGATGACCCACGGCCTCCACCAAAAAGAGGCGTGCTACAGTAGGGGTACATAGCACTTTTTGCCTCCCCCCCCTGAAAAAATGTATAGATATACGACTTTTCAGGGCTCCTCAACTGATAGTGGACTAACGCACTATGTATATGTTGAGGAATTAGTGGGGTATTAGTCCGTTTGATCAGTTGCGAAAGGTTAACCAATAGCTTACCCAAACTAAGCCTCATAACACTCCCCCCCTCCTGAAACAGCGGTGTAGCAGGTCGGCCGGATATACGGGCGGACCTGTCAATATCCAAGCGGCTTCATTTCCTGGGGATACAAGGGAGAGTATTTTCCAAGTTCGACATGGGCTAAGTCTGAAAACGTTGATTATGGCGGATGTGGGACTCGAACCCACGATCCAAAAAACCCGTGGTATGTCGACGACGCCATTTGTTAAAGAATTAGTGGGGTATTAGTCCGCTTGACCACTTGCAAAAGGTTAACCAATAGCTTACCCAAACTAAGCCTTACAATATATACCCCACATCGTTGGAAACCGATTTTGTTTTTGGCCAGAACTAACTCGTTGTAACCTTAGGCAATGGGGTTTTGGTCATCAACTTGCACTTCCATCTTTCTCAAAGCCAGGTTTCGGGCGGGTATAGGGGTTGAGCCGTCGGAAGCTCCCTGCTGCGTTCTTGTGGAAAAGCAACGGCGTTCAGACGCTGCTTAACAGGGTTTCCTGGATTATGAAGCCGTACGACGTGTCCAAACGGGTTCATAATCCTGAAAACTCTGGCATCCACCACGTGTTTTTCCAAGCAAGGCCGATGAAAGAAAGAGAAGACTGAACCACTGTACGCTGTCAAGCATCATTGCTGTGCCATAGCGCTTCCCACATGAACATGGGGTGCTATTCCTATACCGTAGCACTGGCCGAGCAAAGCACTCCGATTCCCGCAGAGGCAAACGTTGACGTTCTCGGCAAAACGGACGGGTTCGTGCGCGGTCATTGCATTCGCCTCCCTGCTCTTTTGGCGACACTCCGTAAGATCCCATCTTTGTCGTTCGTTACAGCGAGATAATCTACTAGATTATGCGTACTCTGTTAGAAATAACCCGTCACCATTGAGCTAGTGGTCGGCGCTGACGGTCAACCCCTCAAGGCGCGCCCCAGATGTGCTTTTCGTTACAGATATCCCATAGCCACTGAGTGAGCTAGCAATCCGCGCTGACTGGTGGCTCAGCAGTGATGGTTTTTGTCTAAACACACTCAGTTGTTATTATGCCGGCCATTTTGTTATTATGCCGGCGTGAGCACTGCGGTTGTTATTATGCCGGCCATTTTGTTGACCAGGACGAGGGCGACGGGTTATGCTGTCGTCCCGCTTTTGAGACCGACAGTCGCTATTATCGTGGCGATCGGTATTATGCAGGCTACACCACGATTTTCTTTCGAGCTGCTGGGGGAGGTTTTTTTCCCGACATCGTTCCCTTGCGTTTAAAGCAATTTTAGAATCGATGGCCTGGCTTTTTGCAGTGTGAATAGGTCACTACTGCTGAGGGTGTTGAAGTGACTAACATAGCAGACTCACGCCCCTTCAATTTTCGCGAAGGCCCGTTTCGCATAGCTCGATTTGCGTACTTATTACGCATTGTTATCACAGCTCGGTCGAGTGTGAAGTCATCATCTGCTTCGGCGCTGTATTTTATTTGCAGGTATTCATCCGTGAGTCCTTCCAGCACTATGCCCAGTATGCTGTCATCGTTGAATACCTCTCTCAGGTCCACCAGTTCATCCCATAAGTAGTATACTTCATTGGTAAATATGTCTAGGTCTTGCCCATCCGTCATGACCATTGGATTTAGTTGTTGCTTCAGTATACGTCTACGTTGGCGGGTGAAATTTTCAGGGCTTTTCACGGGTCATGACCCGACCCGCGGGTCGGGTCAAGGGGGTTTCAAAATCTCGCGGGTCGGGTCGGGTCGGGTCATTACGTTTTAAAATCTCACGGGTCGGGTCGGGTCGGGTCAAGAGGTTTTCAAAATCTCGCGGGTCGGGTCGGGTCGGGTCAAAAGGCTTCAAAATCTCGCGGGTCGGGTCGGGTCGGGTCAAGAGGTTTTCAAAATCTCGCAGGTCGGGTCGGGTCATGACCCGCGAGATACGGGTCACTTCGCGGGTCAAGCCATAATGACCCGTGAGTTGTTTTGGGCTGACCCGCGGGTCAAACCCGCGGATCTAGCCGGCGGATCCGCCTTTTTCAAACTTACAGCTGAGAGCCACATTGATGCCGTGCAGGCGCCCCGCGGGTCGGGCCCGCGGGTCCGCCAATAAAATACAAACATTTTTTCGGCTTCCTGCCTCCCTCGTGCCGATGCTCCGATTATATGTCATCACAGCGTGCAGAACAATCACCAGGCAGTACCCCTAGCTACTCGTACGAAGGCATACTGCAGTGTGACGCGAATCCCGTACCTACTGAAGCCGCAACAACAGCAGTAATACTACGGTCATACCAGTACGAAATGTCACCAAACGTAAAAAGGCAAGGAAGGGCAGTCGTCTTCGAAGCAGCAGCAGCAAGCAGCAGCAGCAGCACTGGCAGCAGCAAGCACCAGCAGCAGACCCCGGATTCTCGCGGATCCCAGCCCCTGCTGACAGACCCACCGCCCCAGTTGTGGGCTTGCTGCCGGAGGCGGCTCAGCTAGGCTGCTTGCCGGGGCTGGAGACTGCACAGATAGAAGATAGATACAGCAGTAGTAGTTGTAGTAGTAGCTAGCTCGAGAATTATCATACCAGTTCGTACGAAATGTGACCAAACGTAAAAAAGCAAGAAGAAGAGCAGCCGTTATCGAAGCAGCAGCAGCAGCAAGCAGCAGCAGCAGCAGCAGCACAGCAGCAGCACCCTGGCAGCAGCCAGCACCAGCAGCAGGCAACGCATCCTCGCGGATCGCAGCCCCTGCTGACAGATCCACTGCCCCAGTTGTGGGCTTGCTGCCGGAGGCGGCTCAGCTAGGCTGCTTGCCGGGGCCGGAGATTGCACTTGTAATTTATAACTAGCTCGCTCGTCGGGTCGCTCGTGGGTCGACCCGGTGGTCTAACGGTACGGGCATGTCCATGCGTGTGGGTTGCGGTTTCGTTCCTATTTCTCGTGCGCACACCACATGACATAGTCTAATCATCAGCTCCAAACAATGCCGGTAAAAAACGCAGAGAACACGACATACTGGGAAAAGTACGAGGGACCAAGGACCAACCAACCGACCGAGGTATACATGCTTTGACCCGTGACTTTTTGACTTTGACCCGTGAGAAATGTCACGGGTCAAGTTAACGTGACCCGCCAGACGACCCGAATCTCGCGGGTCACTCGGATTGTCGCGGGTCGGGTCGGGTCGGGTCAGGACGACTTCAAAATCTCGCGGGTCGGGTCGGGTCGGGTCAAGACGTCTCGAAAATCTCGCGGGTCGGGTCGGGTCGGGTCAAGACGTCTCGAAAATCTCGCGGGTCGGGTCGGGTCGGGTCAAGACGTCTCAAAAATCTCGCGGGTCGGGTCGGGTCAGCTGACCCGACCCGACCCGACCCGACCCGCGAGATTTGACCCGACCCGTGAAAAGCCCTGGAAATTTTGATACTTTGTAACCATACCATCCCAAGCAGCCTTCCCGTTCGCAAGTTCACCTCGTTTCGGCTTGAATTGTAAAAGAAAGCTGGCCGCAGCTCCCAATGTGCTCAGGAACAAGAATTCGAACAGAAGACGGTTGTCGCGGTGCCAGTTCCTAATGTCTTTCAAATTCGAGATGTTGTCATCCGTGGCCCATAAAACTGATGTTGCGGCTGGGAGTGTAGAATAGCCTGAAGATGATGTTAGTGGATGCGCCGTGTCCACGGGAGTACTCCCTGCGTCCGGCTGTACATTTTCTGCTGTTTCAGCCGGAGGTGTTTCCCCGGAATGAGTGTCCGTTTCGTCAGCGACCTGGCTGCGAGTTATAGCTCGTGAAGGTCTACTTATTATATAAGATGGACGAGGACTCATTAGTTGGAGCTCGGGGCAAGGACGCCCATCCAGGATATCAGAGATCCCGGCATGACGCATACTTATCACGGACTGAGCCGTGTGTTTCTATACGTCGAACTTGAGCTAATTAAATTTGCCGTTGAGAGCTCTAACGAGCTTGTCTACCGCATCACTTGCTTTCGTGGACTCTCCCATGGTGATGCTGATGCTGATGCTGATGCTGATGCTGATGCTGTAGTCGGCTTATTGAAGGTTTCCTCTCAAACTTCCCGGTAAGATGCGACAAACTCCCATGAGATGTTGCTTGGTACCGATCGATGCTTATATCGAAGGTCGAGGCTCATAACCTGTGAACAGCCTGTGAACACAATGGTTGTGTGGAGGCTCTGTCTTCTATGCGAAGAGATTCAGAGGTGGCAACGAAGTGTCTGTTTAGATCATTTGTGATAAGAAAGAAAAGGGATGGTTTGGAAAGGGCGCTTGAAGCCAAAGAGAGAGGAAGAGGAAAAAAGGAGAGAAGGAAGAGTGATCATAGTGCGTTGCATCACCAGAGTGGGTTGCATCACCGCTAGATCATCACGGAACAATGCCCGTAGTCCGATAGAATACCGCGACAACGGACAACCTTAACACACTCAAATCTACGTTTAAATCTAACTCCCACCGAAGATTCAACGTAATATTCAACGTAAGTTTCAACTGCTTACCTTATTTGTGCCAATAGACTACTCGAATAGACTGCGCATTGAATTATATTTGAATCCTTGGTTCATACTCTCAACAGAGATCCATGCTGAGATTGCGTCGAACTCACAATATTTCTTTTGTTGGTTAGAAGAAATAACCTACTGACAATAGTATAGTTGGAGGGAGGAAGGGACTGAGAAAGCGAAGGAGAGTGGGATGGGGTGGGGTGGGGTGGGGTGCGTTGGGATGGCGTGGGGTGGCGTGGGGTGGGGTGGGGAGGGGTGGATTGGGGTGGGGCTGTGGGGTGGGGCGGGGTGGGCGGGGTGGGGCGTGCGGTGAACTGACGCCGAAGAGTAGAGATAATAAAGGTGGTGGCATGTGGCCAAAATAGCAGCGCGCGCTGCACGAAAACCACCTGCCCTTACGTACTTTTTTTAGTTTTAAACTACCGTAGAACATTTTTACACGCCGGAAATCTAACCTCTCCTATGCCATGCTCACGAGGCAAAGAATCTACTCACCAGCAGATTTCCACGTACGGGCCAATTTCACCTCTCTCTCCCTCTCTCGCCCAACGAGACAGAGCAGGCTACTCGTCCAGGCACGCAAGACCGTTGCGAGCGCAGGCGGCATCGGTCCGCGCGCGAGATAGATACCATACAAGAGGGTACCAGTGCTGTCGGGCGGCGTTTTACTCTTAGTAAAGGCCGGGACGGGGGTGACAGGAACAGAAGAAGTCGAACAAACCGGAAAAACACCGTCTTCCAGTCTTTGTGGACAACGGGCAGCGACCAATCCACAAAATAAAGGTCGAAGGCGATGGTGCAAAGGTTCTCCAGCACCCGGTCCCAGAGCGGAACGGACATGATATTGGACCGTCGGGGCTGAAAAACGCCGGGCAAGGGTTCTCCACGGGTAACCCCTGGACAACACATGCGCTCTACCTTCAAGCAAGTTGTCCCCGAAACGGGCTTTCAGTTGTGTTAAGGGTGTCCGGTGCCTGCGGATTTTCACAGTTGGCCACACACAGGTGATATCGTGCGAGGTGTCGCGCAGGGGGTGTGCACGCGAGAGTGGGCCTGTGAAGGTGGCATTTTCCGTGGAAGGGTCATCGAGCAGAGCGGCAACGGCGACAAAATTGGGTCCTTTTTTCGCGGTCAGGACCCAACCCGCGGGTCGGGTCAGGGAGGGATTCGAAAGCTCGTGGGTCGAGTCCGGTCGGGTCAGCAGGAGGTCTTCAAAATTTCACCGGTCGGGTCAGGACATTACCAAACGATCAAATCTCACGGGTCGGGTCGGAAGGGTCAGGCCACTCTGACTCGACTCGACCTGTGAGAAGTGATCCGACCCGCCAAAAAGATCTGGAACTTTGGAGAAAAGGGGAAAACGAACCAAGGCCCACAAGATGGTCTGCACGAAGGACCGTCCAGCTTAAGCCTGCAACTGAAACGGGTTTTCGGCCGTCTGCGGTGAGGAAAACCTCTCTGGGTTTGCCATAAAATTTTTCGCCGGCAGGCAAGCCGAAGAGGAAACCGGTGTACGTGTGATAGAACCACCGACGCTGCATACCCAAGTTCACCTAAACGAACGAGAGTACCAGAACGGCAGAAAACAACCAGACGTCCCACGTACAGCAAATGGAAGAAAGAGATTCCTCTTCATCAAGGATTATGTTCGAAAAATCCGACGCGTCTGTCTGTGGAGGGGTGTTGGTGCACCATAGCGAATTTTCCCAGAAGATTTTCGAGTTCCCGGTGAAAGGGGGAGTTCGTAGGGGCTCCTGTTAAAGTCTAATATTTCATCGGCTAAGAGGCCAATCGCACGAGTGTCTACTATTCAACGCGTATATTTTGCAAAAAACAAAAAGTTTTTGTTTTGGTTTCGTGATGTCCATCGCCATGAATGGTTAATTTGTCGCGCTCGTGATGTTGGGTGAGGTGCAGAGCCGTTCACGCTAGCAGCTTGAATCTAGCTGTGAAAATAGGGTTACCGTACCCCCTTTCTTTTGTATTTCATCGCCTTTACTCTCCAGCTCAACCCGTAAGAGCTTTTTGCTCTCAACGACCTTATGGACAAGCCTTGTGGTCACGAGTGTCTTCCCTTCTGCCCCCCGCCGGGTACTTGTTTTCTTTTTTATCGCGCATAGGGTTCAATCAGCATTCCCACTTTCCAGCTTGTTTGGCTCGTCGGTTTTCATCGCATTCTACCGCAACCTGGGTCCACGGTTTACTGTTCAAAGCATATACCACCGTTCGGGTCAAGCAAATGGGGGTATTCCGTGGCCCTTCGCGACCACGCACTCACACACAGCTGGAGAATATTGGACCCCGGTCCGGATGAATTTTGTTTTCCCGAGCGAGGGGTGATCTGTCCAAGTCGCCCCAAGCAAAGAAAAATTCTATAAAAATGCATCGTCCGTAAGTTTTCGCTGAAGGTCCACATACAAACGCATAACCTACGTGTATACGCAAAATATATTATGTGTATTTTTATGTGTACACTCTATGCAAGCATTAAAAACTATCCACTGCCCCGTTTTACGTTGCCTGTTGCGTCGGAAGAAGAGGAGAAAGCTCAGTAGACCCAAGATAGACGAGCTATGCGTGGAAAAAACAACAACAACAACAACAACAACAACAACGCAAACGATCTTGCGTTGTTTCGAAAGTATGCTCCAAGGGAAGAACACGAGTGTATTGCTAAATCGGTTCCGTCAAACCAGCGCGTAAGGCCCAACCATGGCTTGGCGGCATGAAGCGGTCTTTACAAACACACAATGTGCCTGGTTGTGAGCGAAGACACACATATATAGGGACATATAATATATGTTGCTCTCTTGCTGGCGCGATGATGTTGTGTGTTTTCCTCTCCCTTAAAGGCGGCGCCTCCTTCGGTGGTTTCATGCTCGGTAGAGGGGATGTTAATACATGCGAATACGCCCCCATTTTTCACAACCGACTTTTCAGCACTCGAAACCACTGACTTTTGGTATACCTCACGGACAAGCACACTTTCGCAAGCGACTAGTTTTGGTGCGGGCGTAAAGCAAGCCATCTCATTGCGGATTCAAAACCGCAAAATTAAAAACAGCACCGCGAGAGCTTAAGGCCGCGAAAGGAGCAGGGGGTTCTTTCTCGCGAGTGACCCTGACCCACCGCAAAAGAAAGACCTCCCCCCGAAAAAAAACATAACATGAACATCACCCCCCTGCCGCATCCAGGGCCCCAACCGATGACGCTGGACGCGTGGTACGCTATAAAGGTGTCAAAGCCCTCTTCGGCCAGAGCAATTTCTGGCTGACGCGGCTCACTATCCGTCGAACTATTAAGGACGCCTCCACCAATGATTCCAGCTTGTCGGGGCGGGGTCTTGGTCTTGGAACGTGGTTGGGTTGGCCGAGGCCTAGACTCGCTTTGTGGTCTTCACATATGTGTGGCAAGTAGGTGCCTTCGTAACAAAACCTCCCTCGCTTCGAGCAAGGAGAGATCTACAAGTAGTGAGAGTTGGGAGTTTGGGTCTTCTCTCTTGTAGAGGGCCCTTCACTCCCTGGCGCGGTCGGGTTTTTGATGTTCCCGACCGTCAACCATTGTGAATACCCGTCATTGATGGCGGATCTCATAGATCAGACGTTGGTTAACGTATTTTCGCGGTTGGCATGTATGTGTGATCGGAGATTAACTGACTCTTACGTACCCTGCCCTCCACATCGCCCCCTCCTTTATACACCTCAAGTCCATCTTTGCTAGGGATGTACTTAGTATGTGACTTTGACGCGATCACTTCGAGACGGAACGGCATTGGTAGGTGGAGTCTTGACAGAGGGTCGTATCGTCTTCTCTCTCACTGCTCACATGCTGCACCGATATCTCCCTCTGACTGTCTATCACAGCACACTTCGTGTTGAGAAAACAGGGCTGTCAGAATTCGCACAGTTGGTTTGCACGCCGACAGCAATAGCTCGGAGTTACATTGGTTGTCCCATGATCTTGAACTCTACGTTGTGGGACCCCACTAAGACGGCATTCCTCGTGTCGGCTGCACTTTGACGACACGGGCGAATTTTTCCGTTGTCTACTTGCTCGGGGTGGTGTTACCTATTGTGAAGAAAATTTTGGGTTGATGTGTTTGTCAGGCATGCACGCGTAAACATCGGTTTATACGGGTTAGGTTTGCGAGACCGGACCGCTTGGGGTATGACCTCGTTTCGACCACATCGTCTCGCGGAGGTTCTTGTGAGTGGAACGAGCCCTTTCGAACTGCGTAATGGTAAAACGATGGTATGCTCGTGGCTGTTGTCTATCTGCTCGTTTTGTGGATTCCTGGAACCTAAAGTTTCCTTATTTTCGGTCTCCTGAGACAGAGACTTCCTTTGCGAGACATCCTCCTCCTTTTCAGTACGTTCCCAAAGGAATGCTGATAGAGTGCACTCAAACGTCGGTTCTCTCGTCACCGTTGGTATCCCTATTGTTTTCTACCGCCGGTGATATACCCTGTTGTTACCTTCGCGTTCGAGGTTTATTTTACTGCCGCGGCACAACATGTGAATCCAAATATTATATGCAGTACATAACTCCTATGATAGGACTCTTGTCTCGTGATGGAGCGCTCGTATGTTGTTGCCGTATTCAATCCCCACCTTTTTTTCGTTTCCGCTTTTTGACACCGCGGGACGTGGTGTTTTCGGGAGGCGCGATGTGTGGATCGTGTTTGGTTCTACACGCGGCTATTAATTCGTGACACTGCAGTACCTCGTCTACCCGATCCTCGAGATCTGATTCGGGGCCGTATCCCCTCAGGCGCATGCGGTGTTGAAAGTTATGCAGACTTTTTCTGGCCGGTACAGGTTTGTGACCGATCACTCTGTCGACGACAGAGGACTCAATTCTTGGTTGGGCTTTATTTGGGTGGTCCAGCTCGAGTTGGGGGGTTGTTTTCCCAAAAAAAACTCAGCCAGCTTGTCCAAATTGAGGCGCTGCGGGTGTTTGGCGTGACGGAAGTGATCGAGGGAGGGCTCACCGTCACCTGATCATCACCGAACAATGCCCAAGCTACGGGCAGATCTACTCTACGGATTGCTGTACCGTCCGAACTTTCGACTTACAGCAGTAGCGCTACCTGCAGCGTTCCCTCGAGTTGCTACGTAATGTTCTCGAGAACGTTACCCTTCGAGACGTTCTTATGCTCGTGACGTATACTTCTAGACGTCCCGTGTATTGCTCTCAGAATGTTCGTTTCGCAATCACGCCGCATTTCTAAGTGCTGCTGTCTAGATAGACCGCGTTACCGTGCCTATGCTTGAGTAGCACGTCATTCTACCAAGCACTGACTATAGACAACTACCAGTATGTTACTAACAGCGACTTGTTAGGCTGCTGCTTGCGTACTGCTGTAGCCAAGTACATAACACTAACGCGACCCTTCGATGGACGTAACATCGGCATTCGTTGCCATTCGACATCGAATGAAGCCATTCCCTAACTTACTTAAGATAACTCGTAGCTCATTACTGACTGCAACTCTTTGCAATTTCAAAAACCTGCACACCAGATATTTTTGTTGCAGGTTATATGATCCACCGTGCAGAAAACAATAGAACAACCTATTCAGGCCCGTGTACCGGTGTGTTACTAACATCACCTCGATAGGCTACTGGCTGCGTACTGCTGCGGCCAAGTACCTATAACTAAAAGTCGATGTTGAAGCTCATGCTGCACATTATCGGATAGCAAATATAAAGGTAATGATAATATAAGTTATAAATCTATGGCAATGCATATATCGCGAAATAAAACATCACAAAGCGCGACGCCGAAAATGAAACAGGATGTAGCCACTCGAAGCGTGCAACGGTAAATAGAGGTAGCACTTAGGGCACCACTGACTGATTCTACGATAGCCCCTAACCCGAAACCGGCATTTTTCTTCAACGAACGCTTCGTGGTTGCTCGACACGAGGAAGGATTCTACGAAAAAAAACTTCACGTGTTTTCTTGTTTGCAGAGGACTACTACTACTACTACTACTATCGAACGGTGACGTTGGGGTGGCAAGGAGCACCGTATTTAAGGAGATACGGCCGGGAGTTGGTTTCAAAACCGGCGATTTTGTTGAAGAAAAGGCGGGGGAGCTACCGTAGATCGACTTTTCCGAGAGATGGGGCTCCTTAACGCCAAAATTCGTACGAGTAACCTTGAGCTTGTCCGCCGTGGATAGTATGGCGTTTCGATAAACAAAAAAATGAGTTCAATAGGTCGTTTTTTTTTTTTGTTCTTCACACACATTTACTTTGCAGCTTCTGGACAAGCCGTGGTCACAGGTGTCGTCCCTTCTCCCCCCCGGTTCTTGCCTTCACTTTTTATCGCGCATAGGGTTCAGCAATCCCACTGCTCGTCGAATTTTCATCGAGTGTTGCTAACTCACGCTCTCGCGCTTCCCGCAAGTCAATTTATGCACAAGAAAAAGTCCCCAAGAATTTATACGAGTATGCACTCGGGGGGATTCGAACTCACAAAACTGATGTATACCAGGCTCGAGGATAACCTGATACACCACCGGGGCGACCGGCAATCGTCATACTCACAGCTGACGTTTTTTTTTTTTTTTTTGTAATGCGTTTGATAACTTTTTAAGGTAGAGAAACACACAAAACAAAATACTAGTGAAACCGGCGAATGCCACAGCCCAAGGCCAATGCAACCTGGGCACGAAAGGGTACCTTAGAAGAAGAAAAAAAATCCTACAATTTTAACAACGGTGTAGTGGAAACCGACGACCCATCACAATCCAAGGTCAACCGAACCCGACCCAGGAAAAGCTAGATAAGAACAAAAACAATCAACAATCACCAGGTATATGTCGTTTTTTTGTTCAATCCCTTTTTTTTCACTTCTAAAGCTACTTTTTCGTGCGTTGGGTTGTTGGCCTTCCGCTGCGGCATTCGTCGGTTTCGACACTATTATTAGTACTCCGTATTATTATAGGGTTGCCCTACCCAACCAAAATCAAAGTATCCAGCAAACACCCTATTGGCCGAGATTACGAAATAAGGGGAAACACAACGAGTACCCCCCCCCGACCCTCCCATCGTAGCCTTGACCCTGGTGAGGGCGGCGACTTCAACCGTTCAGGTAGAACCGTGTGCTCATTCGTACCGCTTCCCGTCAGAAGCGCTTGGGACTAGCCTTTTCCCCGACTGGGGCGCGATCATCAACGACTTTCGGTCGCTGCTGTCTGCAACGCGACTCTGGCAAACGTTTGGTAGGGCTCCTACTGTCGAGCAAGAGGAGACGGGTGTCCCCGTCCGCCCAACCGGCTGCACCAATCGCGCCATCCTCAGCTCGGAACGCTCCTAGACTCCCCCTCGACCTCGAACCTGCAAGCGTTGTCTGCGGTATTGAATGATGTGCCCGTGGGTCCTCCTGAATCATCATCATGTTCTGTGACTGCAAGGTCCTGCTCTCTATTGCCGACGGCGGAGAGAACAACCCGCACATCAAGCACTGGTTTGAGACCCTGTACTCATACAACTCTACACCTAGGAGTACTATGAAGGTGCTGACAAAATGGTAGCTCCTACTGATTCCCCTGTTTTAAGCGAGCTGTACCCGATTATGCCGGCCCCGCCCCTATTAAATAGCAACAACCTCTTAGCGACCGACGCTACCAACCCCCCCTCCCTCGTCCAGGTTTGCCCCTCTTCTTCTCCACGCTGTTATTGTACTCCAGGACAGGTGGGTTTCTCCCGGCCCGAACAGACGCGCGCACACGTGTACGGCGTAAACAGGTTCGAACTTCATACCTGTGGTGTATGTGACAGATACTGTGGGAGCTATTGATAGTGGCTGGTATTATCCGCGACAGCAGTGACAAAGAGCAAAAAGACGCCGTTCCCTTCTGTTCTCAACGGCGATATGTCTTCGCTATCCTTCGCTGTTAACAAACTACTTCGGCGATTCTAACTATAGACTATTGCGCGGGGTTCCGGGCCCCTCCGTTGTTCTCACGTCCGTTTTTTTTCGATCACACCGTAATAATGAGCACTTCTCCCCGAAAAAAAGGTGAGTACAGTGTTATCGTTCTGCGTCTTATGTTCGCAATCCGCAACGAGCAGCATGCGATTCAATGTTGAGCACTCACGAAACATTGGAAATGTTCACGGAAAGTAGAAATAAAAATCAAGGGGAAAAACCCCAAAGTACTTTTGTTGGTCATCCATCGTGCTTTTGCTTGCCGGCCGACGATGTGCAACACTTGTTATCAGTGCCGATCACCAGAAACAAAACATATATGACAATGAATACAAAAAAAAACTGAAGACCACTAGCTGCAACTACCCCGTACCTGGAACATTCTCACAGGACGAGGCATCGGCTGCATGTATATCCTTCCACGAGCAGTGATCGCACAGCGACGTCGGCGATTTTGACCAGCGCGAGGTTTCAGGCCCCTTCGTTTTTCTCACGTCTGATCCCAACCGGACCGGAGCCTTCCACACTGACCCCGGGTGTGCATCGGTGGCCAACGGCAGGGTCCACCGATCTACTCTGACCCCAAGCCGATCCTCGAAAAGCGAGGGTCGTGGCCGGAACAAAAATCGAGGGTCGGCCGGTCGGATGCGTGCTTCGACGGAGGATTTTCATTTTTGCTGTTGTTGTCGATGTTGGAACGAATTTCTGAATGACGCGGCTCGTTAACCTAAAGTCGTCAGTCTTTCAAGCTTTTCGTTTTTGTTGAAATGTACGTTTCTTGTTCTGTGCCTGGTGCCTATAAGACTAGGTAGGCCATGGGGTTGTTGGTTGGTTTGGGTGTTGTTTATTATAATAGCTTTTTTTTTTTTTTTCGTTTCAAAGTCTGTTTTTTTGGTTTTTGGAGTCGAGGTACAAAGAGCTCCTGTTGTTGGTGATATACAGCAGGCGTGCGCGCTGGAGACACTGAAGAGTTGTGATATAATAGTGCATTCTATTCCCAGACACTACTACTTGGCGAGGGGAGGGGAGAGCCCCTGAGGTCCCTGTTACGAAGTCGGTGAGAATCAACCAACGAGGCTCGAAAACATACTTGTTGGTTATATAGCAAGCAACTGCCCGCTAAGCCACTCGGTCACGTGACCGAGTAGCTCAGTGGGTGGCGCTATATAACCAACACCTCCTCGTGCGAGAAAAAATCCTCAGAAGAGAAGGGGTTGCGCCCCTACCTGTAGCAATGTGTCGGCCACAGCCAGTTAACCTTTTCGTCGATCACGTGATGAGCCACCGCACGCTAGGGATGCAGCAGCACACTCTGATAAGTTTCTGAGGTGACCGAGTAGCTCAGTGGGTGGCGCTATATAACCAACACCTCCTCGTGCGAGAAAAAATCCTCAGAAGAGAAGGGGTTGCGCCCCTACCTGTAGCAATGTGTCGGCCACAGCCAGTTAACCTTTTCGTCGATCACGTGATGAGCCACCGCACGCTAGGGATGCAGCAGCACACTCTGATAAGTTTCTGAGCCCCCAACACGAGGAGCTCAACTTGATATCTCACCCGGAGCATAGCTTCGAAGACATCGGTTCGCGCAACCCGCGACCAACACTTCTATGCGCTACAGCAGTATTCCTGAAACAAAACACTCGTAAAATCACCGTACTAACCGCTAGTTCCACGCTTGAGGAGCTCAACCGGTCAGGGGGTATACCTTTTTTCGGCGCAAACACGTGTAACTCTGGTAACGTAACGTAACCTCACCGTATTTTTTTCGTTCACGCTACTGCCAGCACCGCAAAAGGTCCTTGCCCCCAAAGACCGTTTGTACAGTGATAAGCGCCGGCGGGAAGCACCGGCACCACGACAGCGGCAACGGGCACTAACCTCCGGATACTGCTGCCACTACACGTTGTTCCCATCTGGCGCCCAGCGGGTTTTTTTTCAACAGGCACTGTAGCGGGCTTACCGGTACTGCTCAGCTTACGTTACAAAGAGGCCACTCACTACCGTTAACAGTTGTATACCGTTCTACCCTTCGCCACATACAGCGACTTCGGCCATTCCGACCGGTACGGGCGGGCCTCCAGGCCCCTCCGTTACCCCCATGATGTCTGTTTGTTCCCCCCCCCCCCACCGTCATCTTAACCTTGCCGCTCGAGGCTACGGTAGGGAGAGAGGGGAGTACCCCCATTTAACTACATAACGAGTGTAGGGTCTGGACACAAGCTACGGTAGAGATATGTGCGAGTTATCCCCACGGTACTGTTACTACTGTACGGCATGGGTTGCACTTGATTGGTCCAAACATTTCTGACCTCTTACCGGTTTAAGCTCCTCATGTGCATATATCGGTTCAAGTACGACAGTTTACGAGTTTTTATTTCTATTTTACTTTTATTTTTATCCTCCGGCGGATGGGGAAAAGTAAAGCTTAAGCTCGCCACACTTCCACGTATTTTTATACACGACGTAGTATGTCGATTTAACTCAACTCTTGTACGAGTATATACGGGTTTTTAGAACCACCGCATTGAAAAAATTGTCCGGGTGTTGCACGAACGGACGTCTTCTTCGACGTCATGTTCCGGGCAAGATATGGAATGGGGCTCCTCTCCTTGGGAGCTCAGAAAAATCTGCTGCTAAATTCATCCTTAGCGTGAGACGACTCGTGTACCAATTATTTTCTGAGGCTCTTAACCTATTGAGGACCTCTGTACTACCAATAGTACACCTCACTCAAAAACTTATTTTGGGTAAAACTGGAAGTGCAACCCGATGACTAAACCCATGACTAAGGTATACAACAACGTTAATTTTTGAAAAAAACAAGAACGGCAGATTCCGACGATTTGTGGTTAAGGAGCCCCGTCGTTCAGAAAAAGGTTTCCGTCCAAAAAGTGGTATACCTTAATACCTCTATCGAAGTGCACCATTTTTTTTCTGAGGTTTCGTCTATTTCGGAGCTCAAGACCTGTTCCAAAACTGATTTGGGAAAAAACAAAACCTCTACCGCAAAAAAAAAATCAAATGGTCAGGGTACACAATGGGAATCATGAAAAAAAAATGGCATATTTCCGACGATTTGGGGTTAAGGAGCTCCCATCATTCAGAAAACACATTACCCGAAAAGTGCTACCTCTATCGTTGCATGTGTCTATCGTAGGACGCGTCTCTGTACCTCACTCTAAACCGTACTTTAACAACAACAACAACAACAACAACAGCAACAGCAACAGCAACAACAACAGCAACAGCAACAGCAACAACAGCAACAACAACAACAACAACAACAACAACAATAACAACAATAACAACAGCAACAACAACAACAACAACAACAACAGGCCCTCGAAGTGACCGGCCTGCCGTACCCTTGATCTCACCCCGTTTTGTTTCTGTATGTCCTTGTATATATACCATTGGCCATTTATAGCGGCTTCGATTGGGACAGGGTTTCAGGCGCCCCCGTTACCCCCACACGTCCTTTTTCGTGTTCACATCATCAGAGCGCCACCATGCCCTGGCCACGAGAAAACTTTTTTGTGTGTAGAGCTGGCTACGAGGAGTCGACGGAGTTATTATTATTTCTACAAGGGCTCCGCATGGGTGCCGGCATTTGCCGGCACCCATGCTTCGGGTAGGGCAGGGCAGCACTTCGACGAAATAAATTGTAGCTGTCCGATTCGACATCGACGTTTTAAGTAATGCCAATATTTTAATACGAACATGACATTCTGAAATTCATAATTTTATTGAAGAAAAATGTCATATACAACACAAAGAAGGCAAGCATAGAAACACACTGTTGGTGAATGCGCCGTCAAGTAAAAGTTGGCGTATGCCAAACAAACAGGAAGTATTGAGAACCGGCTTCGCCTCTAGGTGAAACGAAAGAGGACTTGGCATCAACGAAACTGCACTGCTGTCCCAGTGGCAATGGAGGTTTGAAGACGACAGGATGCAAAGTCGGTTTGCGTCAAGCGTCGACGCGGGGCCATGTCAGCCGGCGAGGTTTTGGAAGAAGAGCTTTGTTGCCTGAAGGCTGTCTGTCGCATTGTTCCGCGTGGTCACACGGGCGAGGAGGAAAACGAAGAAGAGGAGAGCGATCTTCTCGTCGCGGCGGCGTTGTCTAAGGTAGATGCGGGGGTGGATTTTGGTCGTGCGGGAGGTTGGCGTAGCGCTTCTGTGTTTTTGCTCGGGAAGGGAGTCACCCCACACGGCAGGTGTGCACAGCAGAAAGCCCCTGAGCTCCTATAACACGAGGAGCTCAACACTCTCACCCGAAAAATTGCTTCGAAGGCATTCGTTTGCACAACCCGGGACCAAGCTTCTATGCCTTAGTCCTAAAACGATATATAGTTGTGATCTTACTTGAATAATGACTAACCGGTTCTTCGGTTGAGGAGCTCAATCGGACAGGAACATTATTAGGTAATCCAACAACTGCAACCGCTACCGTTGGGTTGACTCAAGGCGGGATATGGGATGTCTGCTGTCTTTGCTTCGCGCGTGCTTTCACGTTTTCGAGATCGGACGCGTGCGTCCCCTCGATAAATAATGTGAGGGGTGTCTCTATCATGACGACTGCTGACCGTGCCGTGTGTATTCTCTACTAAAGAGACTAGTGGAATATTTAGTATTTTTTCATTTCGGACTAGATGCACATAGCGGAAGGTCAATATTTAGTAATTTCTTCATTTCGGACTATGCGCACAGCGGAAGGTCTTCAGTTATGATTATCTTTCAGACGGAAATCCAACTTGAGAAAAAAGATAGGCGCAAACACTCTAATATCTTATTTCAGGATGTACTACTGCACCAAAAAAAAGTAATCTGAAACTAATCATTGCGCAGAGAAGAATGGACAAATAAAACTTGAAAATTCCCGGGAAAGAGTAGGGAAGCTTTGTGTGGTAATCACATACCTTTGCAACATTTTTTATTTCTTTTCCATCCCGTTTATTGTCCTCGCACTACTCTCGAGCTCCCTCCCAGTAGTAACTGAGATCCGGGGTCACATAGCGGGCCCTCCTCCTCCCTCCCCACTACGGTACCTGCCCTAATTTTATGGCGAGAAAAAGTTAGCATTCTCTTCCCTCTTTGACTCGCGTCGAATTGCACCAACCCACGCGGCTAGGCGTTCACAGTAGTTGATCCTTTTTTTTTGCAAATAAAGTCAAATATTATCACGGTGGGAATCGAACTCAAGGACCAACGCTAATAGTATTCGAGGGTAACCACTAGACCACCGGGGCGACCGGCTGACTTCGTACGTATAATAGAATAGAACAAAATAGATATTTGCATACCGGGGTAGAGATTACATGCCCCCGAAATCGTATATGATATTACGATGGTTGACGCCGGCGTGGTTTCAACATTATTTACTGCTGCTGTACTTTTGAATAGATCGGAATTTGAAAAAAACGTGCCAGGTATATTCAGAAAAATGAAAAATACACTTCAACTTTGAGATCGACCAAACCAGGTATATATACCGTCGACTATTATTATAAGTCTAGATTATTTACTGCTGCTGTACCAGGTATCATCGATTGCGGGCGCGCACGACGTGTTGTCAAGATGATCCCTATTATTATAGATTGCCTCTGTGTATCATCGATTAGCATACCACGCGTTGACCGGTGCTCGGGAAAACATCTGCTCAGGAGTCAATCCATAATCGTCGCCAATTCTCGGATGTGTCTCTTTACCCCCTGAAGTACGCGTTCACGACCAGGTAGGGGACGGCATAGCACTACCCACTGTCACGTGACTCAGTAACTTAGTGGGCTGTGCTATAAACCCAACCAAATATATGTTTTCGAGTTCGTCAATTAATTATCACCGCCTTCGTAACAGGGATCTCCGGGGCTATCCCCTCGCCACGTACTACAGTATTACTCAGGGGAACACTATCATAACCTTTCATAATGTCTCCAGCGCGCACGCTCCTGAATACCAAAATATGATCTCGGTGAGAATCGAACCCACGACACATATTTTGTTGGCTATGAAGCACTATACCCACTGAGCCGAAAGGCAACGACACACAGCAGTAGCAGTAGCTACGATAGGGCAAGCGCTTCAAGGTGGCCATGAAACAAACGTCGTCGGGAAGAACTTTAGATGCCAATTTGGAAATTGTGCCAATTTGGAAATGCTGTCCCATGATTTATTCGTTCAAGCTCTGCAGACGTCAAGATCCAACCGAAGGCTCGAGAGTACCTCCTCAATATATAACACTTTAGCAACTTCTCGCTTGTCTCGCTCAGCCCCCATACCCGACCCCGGCCAGGTGCGAGATGGATAAGGCAAGGCGAGGGGCGTTGGAGCCGCCTCCCGAAGACGGCGCTCGTACGAAGCGATTTGACCGGGAAATTCCGGTTTCGAGAATCCCATACTGAGGCCGAGACGAAAAAACTCCTGAACAAATCCCTGTTCTCTCAAAAACACGAATCATGATACGTAGATGTTATCGCCCTCTGACAATATAATGTAGATGCCGTTCCGATGTAAATCGAATATCCTTCTATAAAGCAGTAGTACGTATGAAGCAAATAATCACTCCATGGAGCAGCGACATCTTCTGCCAACTATATTCTGCCAACCATTTCCCCTCCCCACATCTTCTCCTCTTATCTACTGCTTCCTTTCCCTACACGTGTTTTTGCTATTAGTCTACCTTAATCCTCCTCACCAACATTACCACCCCAGGCAAGTGGCCGTAGTCCTCCCGCTTCTTCCTCCCTTACTCTTCGCGGCCTGGCGGTTCCTCAGAGCTAGTCTATATCGAACAACTCTGCGCGAAATCGCGACCTGAGCGGTCACGACGGAGTTATTCGTAAGGGGACGTACATTACATAGTCTACTTTTTTGTCCAATGCATTTGGAGTCGGATTCGTAACATTCCTCCTTTTGTCTTATGGCGTTGGGTTCTGGACTTCCTACGTATGTCCATGGTATGGCCGGAACAAGCGCCACACATGATTGGCAGATGGCGAAAGGAATAATAGTATTATTGTCACGCTTGCTTGTCATTCGACGATGTGCAACGTTCTAGCGCCGATTGAACAAAAAACATGTGTGACAAAAACAAAAAAAACAGGAACTGAAGACCACTACCAACGTATATACGAAGTATACGGTAACCTCGCTACCCTTCGAGTCATCCCAACGGGAGGGCTTTCACCTTTCGGGCCGAACGATTCTGACCGGTTGAGCTCCTCAAACTGTGGAACTACCGGTTAGCATGATAACCTTTTGTTCTAGGACCACCAGCGCGTTGAAAAGTTGGCCGGGTTGCGCGAACGAACGCCTTCGAAGCCATGTTTCGGGCGAGATTTGGAACCTCCTTGTTACGTTACGAGCTCCGGCGCTTCAATGCTGCGCCCCTAGCGTGCGGTGACTCCTTCGCTATCCTACAGTAGCGACGTCGGCAATTCTGAAGGGGACGAGGCTTTAGGACCCTTTGTCGCTCTCACGTCCGTTTTTTTGTTTCACACCGCCATGTTACAAAGGTATTACCTTGCCGAACCCAAAAAACTTTCGCGTATCCTTGTAACCTTCTATGTATAGCGACATGGGGAGACTATGGCGGGGGCAGGGTTGCAGGCCCCTCGGATGCTCCCACGTCCGTTTTTTGTTCACATCGTCCAGCACACGTACACCCTTAACCCCGGAAAAGAAACGGTGATAGCTAGCGCTGCCATACTCACGGCGTAGCGATCGCAGTGCACGTCCTTCCCCCTTCATTAGCTTCTGTCACCTCGAACCCAGTGTCCCCTATACTTTCGCCAAGCCTGATTCCTCTCAACGTCCATACACCAAAGGGGTATTGATAGAGATGACGAGCTAATATTATAGGTCAAAAGGTATTGACCCTTTTGTGACTCGTGGAACGACCAGCAAAACAACCAGCAAAACGAAGAGCGCGCTCCCACCGTGCCCTCTTGCCACCTCTAGCCGTTCCCTCCAAGCAGTGCGCTATGGGTTATCTTCAACTGACGTCGCCATGGCGAGAAAATGCCGCGCTCCTGGGGAGGGTTCATCTCCATCCTTTCCCAAAGGAGATGTGCCAATATCAGCCCCGCTGCTGCCGCCGCCGCCGCGCTCTCTAGCAGGCCACAGACGCCACATCATGTTAGAGGTACGCCAGCTAGATATGCAACATAACCACTGAGGAAGCATACCAGGCTCTTCAGAAGCCGTCGTCACGGCGAGCAAACACCGTTCGCCTGTGAATTCATCTCCATCCCTTCCCAAACGAGGTGTGCGCCAAAGTCACCCCCGTCCCCCGCCCCCAAACGGGGTGTAAGCCAATGTCAACCCCCCCCCCGGCCGCCCTCTAGCAGACCCCAGTCGTCACACCATGCTACCTCTCTATCGAGTCATCCCACAGTAGGAGTAAGAGTTGCACTTTTTTTCGCCAAACGTTTTTTTCTGTTGAGCTCCTAAGTTGGGGAACTACCGGTTAGTCCGATTCCCTTATAACACACACACTTTGTTTTAGGACTTCTATTAATAGCGCATCTGGGGGTGTTGTTCGGATTGCGCGAGTGAATGCCTTCTTCGAAGTCACGGTTCGAGTGACACGTGTTGTCGAAATTGAGGGCCTCATGTGCTAGGAGCTCAGAAACGTCTGCCGCACCCCGGAAGCGGGATGACTCGATACAACACTTAGAAACGCCCCATAGAGTAACCACTGAGAGCAATCTCAGCTGATACACTACAGCAACCACTGCACTACGAAAAGACACGTGATACACCGAAACCAAACGAGCTATCAGTTGGCGCTGACGTCTGGACTCGGTCGTTGAGGTTTACATCCAGCACGCCAAATACCATATCTCCACCATTTATCGAGGGCTGCACAAACACCGACTGGCCTCGAGGAGGAGCGTGCGACCTCGGATTCGGATTTTTTTTTCTTGGCGATTTTTCACTGTTTTTTTTTCAAAAAAATGTGCTGTATCCCCCCTCCTGGGCTGGTCCCAGCCACCACCCGCGACGCTTCCAGGGTTTCACAAAATCGCACCGCCGCGCCCATGTACTGTTCGAGAACGCGGCCCTCGTTAGGCCAAATAGAAGAAGCTACCTACTTATTCAACAACACAGACAAATGCTACGAACGGTGAACATCCACCGTTTTTTTTGTCTGAGGTTTTTAACTATATTGCGGAGCTCTATACCTCACCCAAGAATTTACTTTGAGTAAAACGGAAGTGCAAACCCGATGGCCAAAATCCCATGGCCGAGTCGTTCTATACGGTAGCCCCCCCCAACTTTTCTTTAACGAAATCGCCGATTTTGAAACCAACTCCCGGACGCGTCTCCTGAAATACGGTGCCCTTGCCATCCGGACTTCATCGTTCGACAGTTACTGTAGTCCTTTGCAAACAAGGAAATATATCATGAAGGCATTTTTTTCACGGCATCCTTCCTCGCGTGGAGCAGCCATGAAACGTTCGCTAAAGGAAAGAAAAAAAAACAAAAAACGCTGGTTCGGGGGGGGGGGGGGGGGGGCAGGGGGGCTAGCTATCCTAGAATCAGTCTGCCTCTTCTTGATGTAAAAAATGCTTATTTATTTTTTCGCCCAAAAACAAGAATGGATTTATTCCAACGATTTTGGGTGAAGGAGCTCCGTCATAACAGTGTTTTTTTTTTGACGAAAAGTTGCTACCTCTATCGTAGAGTGCGTAACAAGAAAGAAAAAGACTCCTACGGGTTTTTTTTTCCACAGCACATCCTTACCCTTGTCCGCCAGCTATAAGAACCGCTCCTTCCACCGAACATTTCCGGCTCTTGTTGCGACAAAATCGCCCAACGGCCGAAAAAGCACCAGGTAATTTCCTGTCCGCGGTTAACCTGGTTTTCTTGTTGGGGGTCATTTTTTTGTGTTTCGACCAGATTGTTCTGCGATTGGTGGGAAACTGCTTTCTCAACAACTACTCGTTGGTGTCGCCCGCGATCGTGACATCATTTTCCCGAAAAATCTTGAAATACTTATTTTGGGTGCGGATGATGACGCCACCCACATTTTTTTTGTTGCTGTTGTAAAATTTAGGCCGCAACGGTTTTTTTTTGCGGGGATCGTGTGAGAAACACATGTCGGGATTTGATGGTTGGGGCAGGGGTTCGAATTATTGCTATCGCAGGTCCTGGTGTTGATTGATGCACCCCGTGTTTTTTTTTCACGCGTTTTACAACACCACCTCCGGCCACTGTCTGGTGTAACTCGAAGTATGGCCATGGGTGCGTGATCAAGGCTACGGTTCGGGGGGGGGGGTACCTCCATTTCCATTACACTGTGTTTTGAGCCACTCGCAGGAGTGACTCTTTTCCTCACGGACAAGAAGGCTTGTAGGCGATAATTTTGGCGCAGCGAGCTGTAGCTTATTACCATTTCATTGTAGATTTATATCGCAAATTGAAACAGCACGAAAGCGTAAATAAGACCGTGACAAGGAACGGGGGGCGGGGCGGGGGGTTCAGTCGCGCGAGTGACTCCAAGTCACTCTGCAAAAAAAACGCCTCCAAAAAGTGATCCCCCCCGCTACCGCATCCATTCGTCGCTGCTGCTACCACAGGATAGTTGGCGATTGTTGGCTAAAATGTTTTATAAGAAAAGGCGAGGCCTCCTGCACTCAAAACCATCGCTATGCCGCCGTTTCTTGTTTTTTTTGTCCGTGCGTGCGTGCGTGCGTGCGTGCGTGCGTGTGTGTGTGTGTTTTTTTTTCTGTACGCCTACAACGAACGGTAGGGCCATGGGATTTTTTTTTTTTTTTCGTTGGGGTTGCGCTTTTATTTCGGTGTAGCTCTTTGGGTGAGGAGGGAGTCTCAGAAATGAGAAAAAATAAGGGCTAGGCACCTACCCTAACCCTGAGTCATCCCACGGCCGGGGTGTGCAGCGGAAACTTTTCTTTTTGCCCCTCCTGACGCGAGGGGCTCAATGTCCTGGCGCGCGGCGTGAAGCACGACTTCGAAGGTCGCATTCGTTCCGGCCGACGCTTCTAGGCGCTAGTCCCCGAAACCGAACAAAC
>JABAKD010000002.1:25986209-26151209 GCA_012845835.1 Undaria pinnatifida | reverse complement strand
GATCATTTGGATGGGTTTCGTGTGATAAGGTTGGCGTTTTGTATTCGGGAACGTTAGGAAATAAATCGGAGGCACGTGACTCCGATCTCAGAAGCTATCCGGGGCTCTGGTGTAATCGAATAAAGCTACATATCACGACGCGTATGGAAATACGTGGAAGTGTGGTGAGCTAAAGATTTATTTTTCCCCATCCGCCGGAGGAAGAAAAAAAAAGAAAAAAAAAGCTACGTCTCTACGAAGGAAAAGAAAATGAGTACTCTCCGAGGACCTGCTCAATCGGCAGACCTGCAGGGGGCACTCTGTGTCCCCACCTATAACTTTACATGTGGCGTCGACGGCAGGACTCGGGTTTGGGGGCGGTTCTTCCATTATTTTTTCTTTCTGTCCTGCCGAACCCCCTGTTAAGTGGCGGGTCAGGGTTCGGGTAAAACGCCGCTATCTGAGGCGCAGGGCTGTCGCCTTTTCGTCACTGTTCAATTTTGCCCTGCCGACGCCCTCCTGAGCCCAGAGCCGGGGGGCGACCAGGGTACCCTGTTCGCGCGTAACTTGGTACAGACAGGGCAATGTACGGGTCTGTGTGTCATCTTTTATCTTTTGTGTGTTGTATTTGTTCTACTTTTTTTTTTCGACTAAACACTTCCCCCCCTAGCGGGGCTGTGGGTGTTGCCACCTTCCATCCCGGGTATTTGTCTTTTCCTCGTCTAACCCCCCGCCGTGCCGATGGCCCGCGGGAGATTTTTCGCATGACTTCTCCCTTGTGTTAGCGCCTGTGTTCCCCTCCATATCGACGAGGGCTCGCCTCGCCATGGTACCTTTTCTGTGGTTGGTTTGCCGTAGAGCCTTTCTTGCCCCCCCCCGCCACACCGGCGGCATGCGGCAGGTTCTAGAGCCTTTTCTGCCCCCCCCCCGCCACACCGGCGGCACGCGGCAGGTTTTTGATGGGTGACTTTTGCCTTGTTGTAGGGTCTGCGTTTCTTTCAACTGCTTTTCTTTGCGTGTTCTTGGCTCCATAGCCAGACGGTTAAAGGTGTGGGAGTGGGTTTTGAGGAGCCGCATCTCCGACTCATGGTCTAGTTCGTAGGACCGGAATTTCCCCGAATCTCCCATATTTCTGCATATGCGACTCATCAGGGTGGGCTAGTGTTAAGACACGGCCTCGAAAGGCCTGTAATTATCCGAATTTGAGATCATTCGGATGGGTTTCGTATGATAAGTTTGGCGTTTTACATTCGGGAAAGTTAGGAAATAGATCGGAGGCACGTGCCTCCGATCTCAGAAGCTATGTGGGGCTCTGGTGGAATCGAATAAAGCTACGTCTCTATGAAGGAAAATAAAGTGAGTACTCTTCGAGGACCTGCTCAATTGGCAGACCTGCAGGGGGCACTCTGTGTCCCCACCTATAACTTTACCTAAGGCCAAGGATCCAAGAAAATTCGATGAGGAGGGCGGGAGATGCTATCAATACCCCGCGCCCTCGTAATAGTGTCCCGTCACATCTACGGGCGACCACCTTAGGACCTAAAGGGCACAATCCTGGAATAATAGCCAAACACTACATCAGGTCCACAAGGATCGTTTTAGGGACCTTTATTAGTATCTATAGCTAGATACGCACTTTACTCAATAACATGGGTGAACTGGCTATTTTATGCTACAGCAGTACCAGCATACCATCCACTTAGTACCTGTATAACACCATCAAATATCGTCATCTGACTAGGTGGGTTTTAACTTGTTGCTGTTGTTGCTGCTGTTGTTGTTGCTACTGCTGCTGTTGTTGTTGTTGTTGTTGTTGTTGTTGTTGTTGTTGTTGCTGCTGTTGTTGTTGTTGTTGTTGGTGTTGGTGTTGGTGTTGGTGTTGGTGTTGGTGTTGGTGTTGGTGTTGGTGTTGGTGTTGGTGTTGGTGTTGGTGTTGTTGTTGTTGGTTTCGGCTATAACGTTGCGCGCCTATGGGGTATCCGAACATGACAATAATGTTAAGGTACGGCCTTGCCCTTCAATTGCTTCCTCCGCGTTTTCCTGGCTTCATAGCCAGACCGTTTAGAGGTGTGGGGGTGGCTTTTGAGGAGCCGCATCTTCGACTCGTGGTCTTATAATAGTTTGTACAACCGGAGTTTCCCCGAATCTCCCATATTTCTGCATATATATGCGGCTCATCAGGGTGGGCTAGTGTTAAGGTACGGCCTTGATTTTTTTTTACCTGACTTGGGGTAATTGGCGGTTTTTATATGATAGGTTGGCGTTTTCTATTCGGGATAGGCAGGAAACGAAACCGAGGCATGTGCCTCTGGGTCTTCAGATAGATGCTATCCAGGGCTCTGGTGGAAAACAAGAGGCATAGGTACTACTGCTGCTTTATGGAAGGATATTCGATTTACATCGGAACGGCATACATACGCTATATTGTCGGAGGGCAAAAATAATAATACAACAGCTGCCTCTCTACTACGGCTAAGAAAGTGAGTACTCACCGAGGACCTGCTCAATAGGCAGACTTGCAGGGGACACTCTGTGTCCCCGCCCAATAGTGTTAAATTAATGGTGGGAGACACAGAGGGCTGGGGATATTTGTCGTCGTGATTTCTCCGCGCCCGGTAGGAGTTTTTCCGCCTCGTCGACCGGCGAGTCGGGGTGGTCGGTCGGTGTGCCGTGTTGTTGACTCGTGTTGGAGTCACTATCGTCGTCAAGGTTTTCGGCGCGTCCTCCCCGTCTCGATTCGCGGGACCTCGAGCGTTCCCGTCCTTCTCCCTGGGCCTCCTGGATGGGGCGCGCGTGGAGGACCGCAGCCTGCTTAAGAACAACGAGTACCACAGGTGGTAAATAGGTAGATGGCAACGTGGTTGCCAGAAATAACGTTGCGCGCCAATGCAGTATGGTACTGGGAAGTACCGAAAAGGTGATACTAGCAGACGACAACGTTGCTGCCAAAAATATCGTTGCGCGCCCCTATGGGGCACACGAGAAAAAGAAAATCACGCCCCATACATAGTTGCGCGCGATTTCTTCCCTACCGCCCCCCCATGGGCTATGACGCTATGATGACGGTATATAAGAAAGGGACGTTTTTTATGCCGCCGTATCCCATATCGCCGCCGTATCCTATCGCCGTTCCCGTGTACCTTCAAACTCACCCCATCATCATCACTTAAACTTCTGGTCTATGCCATATACACAACCATGCCTGTCTCTGTGGTATTATACATTGTCTATCTATACAGCAGGACAAACACGGCATACAGCGGCATCACGCGTCACCCACTAGCACCAGGAGGAGTTAGCTTTGGGGCGGGTCTGACGTTCGTTGAAGAACGAATAAAATAGGCGAGAAATCGTGGGGTCAGGGTCGCGTCGGCCCTGTGGGGGGAGGAGGCGGTGGGGGGAGATTTCTTTCCGCCCGAGGCAGTACCACTCTACCAACCTATTTTTTTTCCTACACGACGCTAGCTATTGGTTAATACAATCGACCTTAGACATGTGCAAGGAAGCTGCACATAGTTAGTACCTCTGACAGAGCATAGATATGTATGTGCCGCGTCTGTGCTGGTACGAGCAACAAACCTAATCAAAACACTAGGCCCGGCAACTTAAATCTGTCTTTAAAAAATCACAGGGAGGGGTACAATCGATAGGCAAATAAATGCGAGTAAAATTTTCTAACGTATAAACTCTGCAACGAGATATTGACCCAATTTTGAACCGCGATAGCTACTCACTCAGTCCGAATATATCGACATTAAAACAAGAACGTTAAACATTTTATTAATAAAAGTGTTACTTATATGACTATTTACACTGACTGCTGTTCATGTTTATTACACCAACAACCCACGTGTGATTTTTTAAGATGAGTTGTGATAACTGTTTCTAATCAAAAACCGATTGCTAGTTTTCATGCTGCTAAATATACGTACTACTACTACTGTTGTATTATAGCAGCAGCTGACTCCGTCATGCTGTCATTTTCGTTAGCGTAGAAGCACCTAGCTGTGGCTTCGTCATGCCGTCATTATTTGCAGTATTATAGAGCTACTTGCCTGGACTTCACAGCTAGCTTTGTTAGCATATATAGGGTTAGCATAGGGTTGCGGAGTAAAAATTCAATGAACAAACACCGCACGTCGAGCCACAAACTCAGCGCGCCAGTCCCTTCCCAATACACAGACAGACGCAAAATTCGGCAACTAACTTATTATCGCAAACAACTAACCAACCAAGTGTAATCACCTATTATTTATATCCATTAAATAGTGTGTGTGTGTTTAACCTAGTCGGCGGTTTTTATTTAGAGTCAGCCAACTTATTGCCGCCCTGCCAGCCACCATACAGTTTTACGTGCGTTATGTTCAGTGTCACTCAATCAATTGGTAATATAGCATCATACATACCAGTAGCAACTATTATCAGTGCTCGAGAAGCTCGTTCTTCTCGGCGTTCTAAGAAGGGACGAAGGGATTGCGTTTGTTTCTTCTACGCAAGGCACACTTTGTCCTCCTGTGCAGTAAATAAACGTTGGACCATTCTCGCGATGTAGTTAACGCCATGCATCGTTCTCGCAGTAGTGCAGTTGTAAAGGCGCGCGGGGGAGGGGGGGGGGGGGGTCTGTTGTTTGGCCCCAGATACTACTAGCTGTTTTACGTGGTGACGGAAAGAGAGGGAGTTGGAGAAAAAGCGCAGACAACATTTTACTCGTATCATACATGGAATGGAAAAAAATGAAAAAATATACATCATACCACGTACTAATAATACCCCTCCCCATCATGAAAAAAATCACCCGTATAGATTATTACAAGTACCAACAACGCAGCTTGCAGAGATGAGTATTGACCCGAAATTCGTCGAACTCACGGCTGACGACGTCCTTGAAATAGTTTTATAAAATATTATGTACGAGTATTGAAACCAAAACTACCGCGCGTCAGGCGCATTTTCCTAGTGTTCAGAAATCGCACACCTCTATGATATAAATATTACCTCGGGGGTTAGTTTTTCCCATCCCATTTATTATCTACCGAACTGCTCTCACGCTCCCTCCCAGTAAAACTCAGATTCGGAGTCATATACCAGGCCCTCCTCCCCGCTCCACTCCACGGTACGCGCATTATTTTTGATCGCGAGAAGAAATCAGCCTTTTCTTCCCTCCTTGTCATCTCGCGTCGGATTGTGCCTACCCACGTTGCTAGGCGCTCTCCACAGCTGAAATGATCCCTTTCTTGCATTTGTGCGAACAAATTCAAAAACTCAACACGGTGGTGGAATCGAACTTAAGGACCAACGCTAGTTAGCGTAGTGTTCGAGGATAACCACTAGACCACCCCGGGTCGGCCGGCTCAGTGGCTCGCTGTAACATGATAATACAGGCAGCGCACGCACGCACGGCTAAGAACCCCGTGACTGATTCTACGATAGCCCCCCCCCCAAAACCAGCGAATTTATTCAACGAACGTTTCAGGGCTGCTCGACACGAGGAAGGACACTAGACTATAGATATACCGGTCGCCCCGGTGGCGTACCAGGTTATCCTCGAGCCTGGTACAGGTCAGTTTCGTGAGTTCGAATCCCCCCGAGTGCATACTCGAGTGCATACTCGTACAAATTCGTGGGGACTTTTTCTTTGTGCACAAATTGACTTGCGGAAAGCGCGAGACGAGCGTGAGTTAGCAACACTCGATGAGAAATCGACGATCTCAATGGGATTGCTCAACCCTATATATATGCGCGATGAAAATTGAAGGCAATAGAACCAGGGGGGAAGGAAGGGACGACATCTACCTGTGACCACGGCTTGTCCAGAAGCTGGAAAGTAAATGTTGTGAAAAAAAAAAAAAAAAAAACTATTGTGAAAGAGACGTATCCGCATATTTTCTTGTGTGCAACTTTGGCCTATCGATCGGTGACGTCGGGGTGTCGAGGGACACCGTGTTTCAGGAGATACGACCGGGAGCCGGTTTTGAAACCGACGATTCCGTAAAAAAAAATATGGGGGGGGGGGGCTACCATAGAACGACTCCCTTTTGAGGGAGCTGCACCAACCAACATAGTTTGGGGAAAAGCCACACGTGGAATATTTTGGAATTTAGTGCGGGAAAAATGGTTTGTACATTTTATTATAGCAGTTGTTACTTGTAGTACTGCTGTAGTTAGTACAAATGTAAAAGGGTTATTGAAGTGGAAAAACGGTTGACTTTGGAACGCACCGACACTCTTCCTCGTACTTTTTTCTCTTGTCTTTGGATTCTCTTCATTTGACCACCGATTACGCACTAGCTAGCCCGTTAGCCCGTGAGGTCCGTGCTCTGAGTTGGACCACAGGAAAACCTTTGAGCGTATTGGAGTCGAAGGTGTTGCTCAATTTATGGGGGCAATTGTGCTGCGCCACATTGATAAGTTTTGGCGTTGCCACATACTACTAATGTAGTCCGCGTTGCCATACAGGACCAGACTGCAATAACAATTCGGGAGTGGAAGAATACCTCAGTATGCATACATACAACTCGTATATTTGATGCAAAACCACGTTCAGTACTCTCAATAATCTCACCCGTGCAGAATACGAGCAAGAAGAGTAACAGGAACGAAAGTAGTAGCGTAAAATTGTCGACGCGCGACGCGCGTGACCAGCCGTACCGGGCCGTTTTGTTATAATATTTTATACTTTTCGTCTTTTTTTTACCAGATATACGACGCAAATAAAAGCGTGGGCGCGGGGCGGCGCGAAGGAAAACAAGACATTCAAGTCGAGCGCCACACCCTCAGCCAATGGCATGCGGCGCTCCAAAGAAAAAAGAAAAATGGTCTCCTCTCGTCAACAAAAAAAAATAATAATTAATTTCGGTAATTCGGACGTCAATACGTACACATACACCATAAGGGCCGGCGGTGCTATGGTAGCACATCAAATATTATAAGTCCATTCCTTGCCTTAAGCCCTCGACATAACTATTCACCTGCGTACGCGACAAAAATTTCATCGAATACTTTCCGCACGTTTCTCTACCGAGAGATCTAGCACATGTTTCTTTCCAGGATTAATAGCCAAGAGATAGGATCACCATCGTGTTTATCCCTGGTCCCAAAGCACGCGAATAAATTCCAGCATCATCTAGCCCCCCCCCACCCTCTTGGGTTGGGTACCGCTCCCCTACCTACCTACCTACCTACCAGACGTAATTTTCCATATCTAATAATTGCGCAACACAACGAAACCTCGTGTTTTTTTTTCTCGCTTGCTACGCAAGCCTCCGCGCGACGATGCCTCTAAGACGGTCTCTCTGTCTCCCCCTCTCAGCCTCCTCCATATCATTTTCCTCCATCCCCTCGCCACGTGCTGTCACCTTTAGTAGCGGTCACTATAACATTTACTAGCGGCCACCGTGGCTTTTACTTGCGGTGTCGGGTCTCTCCCTTGATAATGATAGCTACCTTGGTACCCAGCAATGGTCAATAGCATAAAATATTCGCTGATCGGCAACATAGCCGCCTGTAGCGAGTAAGAAGACTACAGCAGCACAAGGTGCCACTACGCATCACACGCCTCATGCGAAGACCCCTCCACCTTCCCCTTTACTAGCGGCCACCATCACTTCCACTAGCAGCTACTACCACCTGCTCTGGCAGTTTCAGCTATCCCCTCGCTTTTCTCACAAGCTCCTTCCACCCACCCTTCCCCAACTCGGTCATCATGTACCACCCAAGAAGTAAACGTTTCCCGCCTCGCATTACATCAATCGCCGTCGCTCAAAGGCCGCCTTCACTCATAGGAACTACAGCAGTACCAGTACCAACAAAAATGTCAAATCAGCCGGCTTCCATTGAACCTATTTCGGCGGGCAGTTTTTTGTCGCGGCAGGCAAACCAAACGCAGAGCACTAAATCATTTTCGATTCTCGCCACAAGCCACGAGCGCGCTATACTCTTCGCTTTCCCGTCCAATGCTTGCTGTCTCGATATTTAGTTATGACAGCACCCTATACACAATTTACAAGTGCCCCCTCCCCCCCGCCTCCTCCACCACCCCGCCGCCTCTTTCTCACCCCTTGGAAACCCACGCTTCACGGTGCGGTCGTTGCGCCTCGCGTTCGTAAGCTCCAATCGTAGTCAAAGGCAAAATAAAAGCGGTACAAGCAGACGGGCGGCCGACCGAGCCTAACGAAATCTTCGTTTTTTCGATCGGCGGCCGCGACAAGAACAACAAACGCGCGGTGAACTAACTCCGCGCACGAAATACTAAAAAAAAAGGGAATTTGTTTTCCCCTCTTCCCACCTAGCTGCCGTCTAAGGGACGCGCCCATCAACACTGATTCCTCGCTCCACCTGAAGGGCTTGGCAGCGTCCACACGGCAACCGGCAACCATCTACCAGGCAGATGGTAGCTAGCGGCGGTCCCCAGGGTAGTTCCGCGCCATACCCGGGGTACCCCGCTCATTCTCGCTACCGGCGGCCGCTCTCAACACACGCGCTGTGCCTGCCTGGCGCGCTTCATTCTCTCGGGGAACACCCCCGGGTTTTTTTTTTTTTCATCCCGCACGCCCTGCCAGCAAAATAAAATCATCGTAACACATATACATTTTTTCGGAGTAACGCCCTCGTGTACCCGCGCGTGTAGCAACCTCACGAAAGCGCATTCAAAACGCAACGGAGTACTTGACAAACTAAAATTAAAAAGACCACTCGGTGCATCTTGCGTGGAGCCAAATACTCCAGATTTTATGCCGCGCCAGGTACTTAAGACACGGCAGGCACCCCAAAACACGAAGTAATACTACCCTCACCCGAGAACAAAACAAAACAAAGAACAGTACGTAAGCGCCCCGCCGTTTTTTCTCCGGCGGAACAATCGTCTCGTGACAAAACAAAACTAAACAAGGTAATCGGCGAAATAAATCACGCGCCACACGACACGGACTAGCAGGCCTTTTCGACATGCCACTTAGTAGCCCGCAACTCGTGGGCAACGTAACGTGTCTAGTCGTCTAATAGCCAGCAAGACACGTAACAGAAGAGTGCACATAGACGATGGCACACACAAAACCGCAAACACGCTGGCAATTTTCAGCTCAACGGCAGGGTAAAAAAACAAAACACAACATTGTCAGGTGAGCACAAAACAAAAAAAAACTAATTTGGGTCGTTGGTCGGTCGGGCTCTTGACAGCAAAACAAAAATAAATAAAGGCGCACGAGGACGCGGAATTGTATTTCGCGCGCCGCCGCCGCCTCGCTCGCAGCCGAGAAAAAAAAATACAGCGCGGTACTTCCTCCTGCATCCGAGCTTCCAACGCATACACACGCACACCAAAAGCAGCATGCATGAGCTCGTCCACACATGTTCTGCGTCCACCTGACCCCTCCTCCCGCCTTCGGGGGGGAGGGGGGGGCTAGAGGGATAAGGGAGACTGTCATCCCATCCCAAACCTCCAACAGGGTCAGTCAATCACACTTCGCCTGGGGGCCAATATACGCGAAAGACCCAGGTTGGCGGCAAGACCTCCACTCCCCCCCGTTAAGAAGCGCGCCCGCCGCAACCAACCCCGCTATGGATGGCAGCCTCCCGTTTTCGTTCCCTGTTCCGCTACCGCCCGCGTCAATACCGGCGCACCGTTGCGGCGCAGCAGAGCGGATCCCCGACGGCTCTAGCGCAGCAAGGGTGAGCCCTTTCTGCCTGTCAAATGTCATCCCCCCGGCGGCTGCTGCAGCGGCCGCTGCAGCGCGGGCGTGCATCAACCCAGGATCCTCCCCCTCAGGACCGAACAGGATGTCGTTGAGAGCCGCGAGCTCCGTGACCTGCATATCGATGCTCTCGCTCGGGTGATGGGGAGGCATCGGCACGAAGTGCGCCGCCCGGCCGTTATTACCGGCCCCCGCAATGTACGTTTTTCCCGGGCGACCCACGGTAATCGGCGACAGGTTGCGACGCAGCATGTCCCCGTTAGCACTAGCGCCTCCAGCAGCTACTGCTGCTGCTGCCGCCGCCGCGGCAGCAGCAGCGGTGACAGCCCCGCCGACACCTTGTCCGCTCATCTGTGGTTGATTATTCATGCTCGGGAACACACCTACTCTTGTCTGAATCTTCATCGGGTTCGCTTGGTGTTGGTCCATCCTTCCGTGTAGCCTCAGCGCGGAGGACGCGGGGGGAAGGGGGGGCGCGGCCATCCCGGGGAGCCGAACCAACACCGACGACGCGCGAAAATTGCCCTGTCCCCCTCCTCCTGCTTCACACCCCTCGCGGCCGGGGCCACCACCATCTCTACTCAGGTCATCGCCGCCTCGACCACAATCCGCCAGCTCCCCCCCCATCCCCTTCATGCTAAGGCCTCCGTCACCCATGCCAAATCCATTTGCATCATTACGCTGCCAGGGGCCGCTCACCGGGGGCTCGCGGTGCCACCACGGTATCATCGTGTCCTGGGGAACGCCGCAGTAAGGCCTTACCGGACTGTGGGAGGGCGTGGGGTGCGGTGACAGGTCGTCGACTCTGTCCACTCCGAAGTCTTTCCCCCCGTCCGGGCGGGAGGTGGGGTTGTTCGGCTCTGGGGCGTCGTCATCGCTCATGAATGCGAGCTGTCGGGAGGGAGGGAGGGAGGGAGGGACGGAGGGAGGGAGGGAGACGACAGCGGCGTCAGTAACGGCGGTGGCCGACACAATAGCCACAGCGGGCGGGATGAGACGGGACGGGCAAGAAAAACTATTTCAAGCTTCTGCGGCGGACCGCGCTGCAAATAGCTCATGCCATCCATCGTTCCTCCTATGAAGCCAATAGAATCTCGTTCCCATGAAAGCAATACCATCTCGTTCCGCGGCATCACGGTAGTGGACTGACGCGGCAGAGAAGGGAACAATAAGCAAGAAAGGCTGTTGAATATGCGACATGCCGCTACATACCCGGAAGCGGCAGGTCTCTTCGTGGGAGTCGCACGGGCTGGGGGGAGCTGGAGGGAGGGAGGGGAGGGGGGTACGTCGCCGGTGGCACACGCATGTGCAAGCAAAAAGAGGGGGGGAGGGGGGTTCTGGATAGAGGACTTTTTTTTTTGGTAATCATGCACGAAAATGTTACAGAAGTATGTACCCCACACATTATATATTGTTGCAGCGCAGGAAATATTACGCGCCGTTTTCGGAACCTCGCCAATCTATAAACCATCCACAGAAGATGAACATATATTTAGCGTTCGCAGAACCACGGAGCGGGGCGCCGCGTACAACCGCAGCAGAAGCAGCAGCGCTAAAACAAAGCAACCCAGTGCCTGCTTGCAGACCGCGCTCGAGGTACATACGACGAGCCACAGCTTCAACAACGGAGACATTCGAGCGGGTACACAAGAACGTAGGCGTAGAGGGTAGAACAGTACGACAGGGCACATGCATCATTACAGACTCTCCCATGGCACCCAACCTGTGTACAGTACAAAAGGGGTTCCGCAACAAGGCGGCCGGAGTACGGCGGTATCCGCTGGCGCGACTGGGGAATTGCACTCATAACCTGGGCTAGAAAAGGCGGCTTCCCCCGGTAAAGCGGTCATATTGCTCTGGCACACCACCGCCTTATCGGAGCACCCCTACTGCTGTATGTGCATGTAACAGGAGACGATACAGCATTGTACACCCTCCCCCACGGCACCCAGCTTGTAAAATGTGCGTAGCAGAGTTTTAAGCGTGTACGCGGTCCGGCATGTGGGCGGGCCACCACAAGGGGTTTCGTTGGGCGAGAGGCGGGACCATTTCACGCTTCGCTCACATTCGCTAAAGGGCGAGGAGGAGCGGCGAACGGCCCTTGACTCCAAAATCATGCACGACGATTTGTGTTTAGCTATTTCAATGCATGTCCGAAGTCCTTAATCATACATGGCGATTTTTTTTGCCCCGCCCCATTTATTATCTTCGCACTTTTCCATTCTCCTTCTCCCTATCTTAGCAATAGTTCAGACCCGGAGTCACTGGGCAGGCTCTTCTCCCCCCTCCCCACTACGGTACACGCCGTCGTTTCTATCGCGAGAAAATTCCAACCCTTTTCTCGCCTCGTCGACTCGCGCCGATTTGCGGCTACCCACGCTGCTAGTAATAGATAGGCGCGCTCAGCGGTTGATTCCTGGTGTTTTCTTATTTTTTCAAATGAACTAAAAAAGTCCGATCCATGTGGGATCGCGACTCCAGAACCAAATATTATCAAAGTACCATTCGAGGGTAACCGCACTACCAACAAATAGACCACCGGGACGACCGGTTCTTCGCTAGTTTGATTCATGCTGTATAATCCGTGCAGGACAATTCGTCCACTTTGTTTTCGGCTAATGAGTTTTGAAACAAAATAAAACGACCTTTTTGGTTGTGATCAACCAAGGCTAAGAAGGGAATCGAGCACCGTCGAGGAGAAAAAAAAAAAAAAAAAACATTTCCCTATACTAAAATCAAGTCATTTAGGGGCGGTCACCAAAAAGACAGCCCATATCTGGCTACAATGGGCTAAAAAACTACCAAAATGGACAAAACCATGAATATATCCTCATCGAAGTTTAGTTTTCCAATAACCCCCCAAAAAATGTACTTTACAAGGAGCACGGCGAAAGGAATCGTTTCCCGCTCTTTTTTTTAAATCGTCAAGCAGAATCGACACAAGGCAAGGTATCAACTGTTTCATGCCGATATCTCCGTCAAACCGTATAATACAAACTAATAATACAAGAAAAAAAGCTCATGTTGGAATTCTCTCAAAAAGCTCCCCGAATCCGTGGTCGCAATCGAGTTGCGAAATGTGTGCCCCCCTCAAATAAAAGCTATTACGAGGCTTTCCCCGGTTTGTTGACGATAAAAAGGTAAATATCACTCGAACTAAAAAATTATTCAACACTTCAGGGGTGACCGCTTCGAGATTACCTATTTAGGCGTACTCTTGTGTGTCAGATCACCCACCCATACCCCGACAAAAGTGCACTTTGGCACGCTGCCGCTGGGAACGAGGTGAAAAATGTATCTGTCCGCATGGACCATATGTATCAGGTATACTTCGAAGTATATAATTGTAAGCCATGGATGCACCTTTCCGGGACCCTGCTACGTATGAGGCCCTCTACAAACGTTTACATGCACGAGATGCATGTGGTACAATGCTCAGATTAACGTTTTTGGGACCCTGATAACTTGACAAAAACATCTCCGCCCCCCCCACCCCCCACACGCACGTTTTTGGGACCCTGATATACAGCGACAAAAAAAAACAGGGCGGCAAAAACCGCGGCCTCGTCAACATTCCAAGGAGAGCGAATACCACCATAACAGTACGGGGATGAACAAGTATCACCGCGTCATGCGCTTTGTGCCGCTTGTGTCGTACACGCGCACAGCACGGCGGAGGGGTATTGTGCCGCTTGTGTCGTACACGCGCATAGCACGGCGGAGGGGTATCATAGCACGTGCACTTCCCCAAGGCCCCTCGCGTAAGGAGCCCTATGCCTCGCAGAGCTAGCAACCGCGACGTCGCTAAATAAGAAAAGCCCGATGCAACAACCCAATGGGCTAGGAGGGTATCCAACGAATAAGGCCGTAATAATCGCGCCGGGTTCAACTATTTGGGGCATCTTCTAAAGTGACAGGAAACCCCGTCTGTTACAAAATGGTTGGGTCCAAGGTGCAAACCCCATGGTGTATACAATGCCTCTCCAGCTTATCGCGTGTCACTCAAGCTGTCCTAACCCCTACTGGAGCATCCCGGGCTGCACCTTCCGTACGGTCAAAGCTGTACTCGTCCGATTTACGGAGGGAAAAAAAAAAAAAAAAAAAAAAAACGTCAGCTGTTTCTGCACATCTTCATGAACCTGATATTTCCACCCATCTACGACATCCCATGTATTCTCGACGGCTCGTACTACCGTCCTGTGTTCTCGACACATCATCGCCATGTTTTCTCCTCGACATCCATCGTCGGTTTTATACAAGTATTCTCTAGCTGTTGTTTTGCGGTCTGTGCTCCCTAAGCGGTTGAAGTACACCCCGGAAGGGGCCAAAACAGTGGCGATGACAGCACCGGGAACACACCTACAAGCAAGTACACTGTGTAGCAGGAACCCGGCGCTAGGAGGTGTACGGCGGTTATGCCCGAACTGTCAGCATGCTACTACTAAGGTTCGTCCTGCAGACCACTCCGCGTAGGCGGTTCGTGGGACCGCGCTTCCACTTTTTTTTTGGTCGGTGCGCCCGAGTATCAAAACGATAAACCGCGGCACGTATTATTATACACAATAAAAATACACTCCAGCTGTGAGATCGAAGATTTCATTGAAACTCATCTTTGCAAGCTGTGTGTGTGATGCCCCGATCGTGCGTATTACTGGGTGTGTCCTCAATAAGGACATAGGTCGGTACGACTCCCCTTAAAAGTACGGTAGCTTGCACCAGGGTCAACAGGGTGATGTTCATCGTATGTATTATCATATCATATGCACGCAACGACCCCCGCCAAGCACCCTCCACAAGGTTGCGACAAGCGTGAAGAAAGAGACCGCCATGATCCTCCGTACCGTGAAAAGCTGAGGAGAACAACCACCCAGAAATGCCTACGAATGTATATCACGTACCAGACGTGTCGTACGTGCCAGAGGGTATCATATCGTATAATGTCTTTTTTATGGAAAACCGCGATTTGTTTCCACCGAATCGATGACCCCCTCGCCGTCGCAACCAACAAGTGAGCCACCCCCGCTTCCCCCCCCCCCCACCGACGCCGTCGCCCCGCTTTTCCACCTCACACGTGGCCGTCAGGTGACGTTAGCCCATCGTCTATGTTTTTCTGATTGAAGCGTTCTCCCGTATCCTTACGTAAACTCCGTCGGCTGTTGAACAACGGCGTTCATCGAGTGAGTGAGTGTGTGTGTGCCCGGGGTGTTGCCGCCCGTCCTTGCAGTGTAACGCATTAATTGCCTCAGTAGACGAAGAGTTCGACCTCGGCACTCTATTAACACCAGGTACCAGGTACCACGTATATTATTAATAGTATCGTAGAGCGTCGTGACGGCGAGCGTCAACATCACGAATAGGTTGTCATGTCACGGCGGCAACGCTTCTGTGTGTTACTTGTTTTCCTTTGCTAGTGTTTCCTATTTGCACGAAAATTTCTGTTTTGCTATCGCTTCCGAACCCCCTCCCAGCCCCTCCTCAGCTCCCCGACATGGACAAGTTTGGTACACTGGCACACTATTTAGTAGCGAGAGAAATCCATCGCTATTATAGGAGACGGTGACTAAAGAAAAAAACGGTGACGCAAGGAAGGGAACAAATTGAACGAAAACAATTTAAAGAAATTATTCGCACACAGGAAAAACGAACTGAGCGCCCCAAGGTTGGACGTGTCCCTACCTACTAGCGTAAGGAAAGGTGCTGCGTCTCGAAAGGGGTCCGTGGTCAATGGCCAAATGACTAAGACAAGCAACCAACGATTACGCCCCCCTCCCCCCCCCCCCCACTTACCCCCGCGCACGAAATAGGTACACCCCCCCCTTTCCCCCGCACTGCCACCATAAGCATCTTTCTCACATCTATAACGACATCCCTCCGAGAGTAGAGCTGGCGCAGCTGATCGGCAATGACAGGGTCTCCGGATGCCTCCTGCTTGGCCTCTAGGTGGGACACCGCACGGTTAAGCCCGCTCAGCTGGCGGTGTGGCCACCTCTTCACGCCGTGGCGCCTGCAGAGCCTCTTTAGAGTGGTCACCGAGATGCACAGGGCCTTCTCTCGTCAACAATACAACGACGACGACGACACGCCGAGCGAGGCAAGCGGGGTCGGTGATCGTTAGCATAAGGCGGCATGACTTCATCGGGCAGGATATATGAAACAACAGCAGCAACACCAGCACCAGCGGTACCATGGTAGCACCAACAGCAGGAGCAGGAGCAGGAGCAGCATCAGTACATCTGGTGATTCCTATACTAGCAGCATCAGTACGATATAGCGCATACATACGATATCACACCAACAGGAAGAACCAGGGGCAGTACAATATGATATAAAAGAAAAAACAGAAAAAAGGCTTTTTGGACGGTTCGTGCTTTCGTGTTTTTTTCCAGTATTCTCGTACTATTTTCGCTCAAACTAATTTTTCGTTTGCTGCACTAACAATAACTGACTCCGGGCACTACCACCACACCGCGCTTTCGCTCTTGTACGGTCTTCATTGAATGGCTCATTGAGTGAAAGCAAATACCCGCCGAAAAATATAACAGGGTACCGTACTACTGTACTGTGTAGTTTGTGCCTGGAAGATAGCTATGATAACACTAAACCACAAGGAGAGGACAATAGTATGATTACTGGCGGAGATGACCGGTGAGGGCCCAACCCAACTCTGTACATTTAAGCTGTCCATGCAACACGTACTGATACGACAGATAGCGTACATACCTTGTACTGCTGAGAGTTTTCGTCTAAATTTGTTAATATGATACATGCGCCCAAAGAAAGGCCAAATGTTTCTTTCTCGTGGGGGAGGGAGCTTGAGACCGCTCTTGAGCCCGAAAAAAAGCGTCACTGCTGCGTGCGAGGATATACGACAATCAAGTTGTGAGCAGACAGACTATTTACCGCTCTTGAAGCCGCGTATTTGCAACAATCAACTTGTTGAGCTCAAGAGCATGTCGACAATGCTTAGTCTACTCAGTACCAGTAGGTACTCAGTACTCAGTATTAAATAGTACCAGGTACCAGGTATAAAATATTAAAATACCCGGGGTGGATGCCCAGAGGCGCATTGCCATCGCGAGATATATTGTATCTGATATATTATATACCTGGTAGTCTATAGGTGCAGGGGGGCTATGTAGCTTGAACCTTTATTTTATTCCCCCAACAATGAGAGAAAAACTATCATCTATTTTCCCTGTCGCACGAACGAGAACGAGTACCTGGTAAATCGTGTTGAAATAAATTTCATTCTGCCCTATGTGAACTTCACTGAGTTTACAGCTTACTGGCGGTTTAAAGCGCAGCGCACAAGTTTAATCCAAAAGAACAATCAACGCTTGTGTGCTACTCATCGTCTAGGCTATATCGATAGCAGTGCATCATGGGTCATGGTCTCATGGTCTTACGTATATACAAGGACATAACTCATGAATAACAAGTACCTGGTACAGAACTATACAATTTACTGCGTATACGATACCTTCATTAATAGACCAATAAGCGAAACACGCACAGACTATGATACGTACCGGTCACAACACGTAGTTCACGAAAGGATTATCACTCATGTTATGCGTACATATATCATACGTATACCAGGTATACCACATCAATAGCACTATAGTCTAACATACTACTCTGAGGTACCTGGTATGTCTTTTGCCTCGCCCTTTCTGGTTTCCTGTTGACTACGAGTACACCCGTGGGGGAGATATGGAGGTGATCATGTCGGTATGAGCATTGCCGTCGAAGATTCAGCATGTAGAGGGCAGACCAGAGGCAGCAATGCTCCTAACCCTCTTCTAGTGGCTGCATTCGGAAGTCAATTCAGCTGCTGCCCCGACGCCGGCTGGGTGGTGTCATCGGCTTTGTTGCTGCGTTTTTGTTGCTCAATTACTAAGCTTTGTTTTTCCATTCGGTACGGCGGGCGACGATGGCGGTATTGGCACCACTAAACTGCTGTCGCCAGCAACGATGCGCAGGAGACAAACCATGAGGTAATGCTCCTACTCCTACAGAGTATGGTCATTCGAAACCCAATATGGTTGCTGGCCCCCCCATCTTGTTTGGCTGGCGTCATCTGCTGTGTGTGTTGCTATTAATAGTTGCTATTAATAGTCTGTGGCTGTCTGTTGTGCTTTGTTTTTCATTTTTGTCGTGCCGTCTTTTCTTGCTTCCCTCTTTATTTCCAATTGTCTTTGTCCTCTTTATTTCCACTTGTCATGTCCTTATCGTTTTTTTCTTCATTTTTTACTTCAAATAGTCTTGTGTGCTGGCTTGCATATTTTATAAAAATATTTCAAGGACGTCAGCCGTGAGTTCGACGAATTTCGGGTCAATTTTTTTTTTTTTTTTTTATTTTTTATCCTCCGGCGGATGGGGAAAAATAAAGCTTTAGCTCACCACACTTCCGCGTATTTTCATACGCGTCGTGTGTCGTTCGGGTCAATACTCATCTTTGCGAGCTGCGTTGTTGGTACTTACTTGTAATATACTATGTGGGTGAGTTTTTTCATAATGGGAGGGGTCATATTGTTCCGTTAAAAAACAGACACATATATACGAGTATATATAGCGTACATACTTCGCGAGCTTGCTCATTGCGGTTGGTACTGCATGAACAACCACCTTGCTGTACAAGTTGAATCGCGCATCTCTGCCTTGTAGTTTGTGACCGCAGAGCGTCTCTCGATGTATGAGGCATCAGCACTGCAGCACGGAAACTAGGTTGTGCTGGCTGGATAAAGATGGGTGGAAATATCAGGTTAATGCGAAGAACAAGACCATGTTTTGGGAACAAAACTACTTGGGTTTTGTGTGGGATTTTTTTTTCAGTGGCAGAAAGAAGGGTCGGTCTAGACTAAGACCAAAATACCGTGGAAATATCAGTTTTATATGAAGAACACAGTCCGTGGTATAAATTGTACCACAGGTATATTATAAAAATTTACCACAGGTATATTATATGTATCATATTAATAGTCTACCCTGCAGCAGGGACGAGATGTCTGCGAGACACGCCCCTGTGAAGCCTGTGCGTTCGTTGTTCCCGGCAAAACAAAACCAAAGGCACAACCAAACACGAGGCAAACGCCAGCCAACTAGCTCACCCCGACCTGGGGGTCGACCACACGTACCGTCGAGGGGCGAGGTGGGCGGGGGGGATGAGGCATTCATTCGGCCAACAGCCAACGGCAACAACAAAAACTCCATGGAACACGCCATTATGACAGTGAGACCAAAGGAAAGGACAGCTATTCAAAATTCATAGGGTGATCCGGGAGACAGATACACACCCATAGGGCCCTTTTTCTTATCACGTGTTCATTATATCGTACACAACAAATATTTTCAAGGTTTTTAGTACGATACGAAAGGAGATCATATTTATCATTAATAGCCCGAAATATAAGGACCAGTTAAATATTGATACTAAAACCAAAATGGTTATTATATTTCGGGACAGGATGATACTTTGTACCAGAGATGCTATTAATACTTTGTTTTTTATCAAGTATGATATTATGATGTTTTTGTATAATGTTTGGTGTAAGGAGACGAGGGGACCCTTTTAGCTGCCACGCAGGGACCAATCGGTTCACCGAAAAATCGTGGGACCTAAGAGAAGACCTACTGGTTTCTGTAGAGTCCCGCCATGTAACGTGGTTGATTTAGCACTAAGGGTCTGCTTGCGGCTCGCGGGAGAGGGTTGCTTGCTACTACTACGAAAATAGTTTCTGTTTTTCGTTGGAGTGTATGATATGTAAACTCTGCGCTCTGCTCTGCTAGCGTACGAGTAGCAGGAAGCGCACACGAGAGCCCTCTTTGCCTTTTGCCTTTTTGAAAACCCTTTCGCCGACTTTCAACACGCGGGGGACCCTCCCTTTTGAGCGCAGATTGTAGCAGTAGAGTGCCCTCGTATACTACGCTATATGATTCTATACCCCATATATAATAAGGTGTAGAGTTGGGCTTTCACGAGCGTTGACCTCACAAACAAACAAACATCCCCGTACTAAATTTCCCACAAATATGACGTATGATATTGCCATGGACTACAATACAGAGTAGGCATACGTACATAGCATTTTTTCTCATTATTTGTTTGGTTCGGGAAGGACAGAATGTATGTCATGTGCATTGTCTTACCTACAGCACTGTAACATCTATCATGCCGATGCGAAGGGGGGAGAGGGGGGGGGGGTTGGCGTGTGGTGTGGTGTGGTGCGGTGTGGGTTGGGGTTAGGATGGGGGGGGGGAGGGGTGCGTATAACACTAAGCGCATCTTCGATGAGGCATATACCTGGTACAGCAGACCCAGGACCAACAAAAACACCAGGAAACCCAAAACGTGGTGCCTACATCACGATCACAACCACACTACATGATACTACGCAATCACATTCACAACCACACCAATATGCACTCACATCTGCAGCCGCTCGGAGCGGGTAATTGAAGTACGGCCGAATTATCTCCACCGGCACGCGTCGAGCGATGTCCTGAAGCGTCTCGCGCTTGTTCCCTTTGCGGGGGGGGCGGCGAGGCAACCTTGGCGGGTTCTCGGGGATATTGAGGGGCCCACGAAACCTGTTGCCCCCGCCCCCCATCCCCCCCCCTCCCATGCCCCCACCGCCGCCGGCGGTAAGGTCACTCCTTGGAGGCATCAGTTGCGGTGGACACGCTGCCATCATGGTTGTCTGTCAGCCTGTGTGCCGGCCAGCTTGGGTGCGGTTTGTCCTGCCCCGTGAGGCTCCGGTGCTTGGTGATGGTTGCGGTTGTCTTGTCTTGTGTTCGCACTTCCTGGGGGGGCGGCAACAAGAAATAAATCATGTACGCGAGATGATACGTGTTTTGGCCGTTGGATGGTCGTTAAACATAGAAATAATGATGATTTTGAAAAGAACGGAAAAAAACGGACGTCGTATAGGTGGATGTATGGAGAAGGAGAAAAAAAGACGTCGTCCACGAACGTTTTTGTACCAGGTACAGAAAAGCACCTGTAGAGTGTCGGTATTATACCAAACAACCTTAGGAGTATCATAGCCACTTTAAGATGGGAGTATGATACGTACATCATCGACAAAATGAAAGAGAAAAAAGAAGCTCTTCACTAATAGCGTTAACCATACGTAGCACTACTAGTCTACTGCTGTTGTTGTTGGTTGCAAGTAGTCTGGTGTGCTGGCTCTTGCATTCTTTCTTTGCCCGCGTGTTCATTGCGGTTCATTGCATGGCCAAATCACCTTGCTGTATTAGCAATGTGCATCTCTTGTATCGTAGTTTGTGACCACAGAGCTTGTCTCTCTTCGTGGGAGCGGAGACATCGGCACGGACACTGGTTGTGCTGGATGTACACGGGTGGAAAGACCATTTTAATGTGAAGAACAAACACTGCTGTTGGTAGGAAAGCAGCCAAACCTAATGTCTAGATACTACCTGCTACTATACCAGACTAAAACCTTGCGTCGTACAACGTATGCAAGATGCTCCGTGTGTTGTCTGTACGCTGCACGGAGAGAGAGTGGTTGGGGTAGGTATGATATGGTTATGCACCGCAACGTCCCTCCGACACAACCAAACGCATGCTCGGGGGAGGGGAACCTACCATGCGCGCTACTACAACAAACAAAACATGTTATCGCACCCGCGCTAAACAATAGGGCACACCGCCGCATACACACACAAACAGCGTGCAGCTGCATCCTGCTTAAGAGGCCTGGGTGTTTGCTTTTCCGCCTCTGCAAATACTATTGCTTCCTCGGCTGCGTCCCTCTGCCGGGAGAATGGCTTGGCGGCGGCAGCGCGAAAGCGCTGTGGGGTGGACTCCACCAGCGTGTATACCATGTGCAACCGCATGAGGTCCCTTCGTCCATGGCCGACAGACACAGACAACAAGTTTCGACTGCTGGTCTTACACGAATGACAGGTTTAGGTTGCGTTGCTGCTATATCGTTGGGGGTGGCGCTGGGGTCGGGGGGGGGGGGGGGGGGGGGGCAGAAGGATGGAATCGGAGGTGGGAGACGGCTTATTCCTTTCTTCGAGTAGCGAGTGCGCCTTTCTTAGGTCCTGCTGAGAGGTCCGCGTCGAGTTGTTCTCGTTCGGGCAAAAAATGACATGATGCCTGCGGGGATGGTGATGGGTGGTCGTCGACTAAACTGAAGCGTAATGGATGAGGTTCATAGGTTAGTACGCGGGGAGAGGCTGCGCCTGAAAACTCACTGACTTAGTCTATACAGACAACATTAAGACCCTCCTCGTACAACTACTACTGTCAATGGCACCGCTCTGCTATCTGCTACAAATAGTGCAACAACATACAGTACAGGTATACTGAGTGCTGTCGGTTACTACGACCGCTGGCGCTGCTATTAAATAGTGTTGGGGTCGCTATCATTCCACCATTAATAGACTGAGAAAAATTATTCGTCGCAGCCAGTCCCTCGAGGCGCAGCAAGAATTGCACAGGAGGTTCGGGAGAAAACATGATACTTTTGATGTTTTTCTAGAAAGACCCTGTTATTTCTAACATAGTTTTCGAGGAGACTGTTTATCGTCGTTCTGTGCTGATTTCAAGTGACATAAAGAAGGGCGAAAACTTTGTTTCCGCGACTCTAATTTCAAGCCAAAGGCAAAGCATGCCGCTTGTATTTTTATAAAAATATTTCAAGGACGTGGTAGGTATTGGTTGTTTGTATGCCCTCGGAGCAACACGAGACCTCGAAAGAAAAAGCCTCGACATAACCAGCCCCGTCGCAGCAGCGCCGCAGGCCTATGGCAGCAACGTAAATAACAACACAGCCTTCTTCCATCCATGCGTACACAACCTTGCTGCGCCTGCCCGCTTACCGCCTACACTGTTGCTGCTGCTGCTGCTGCTGCTGCTGCCGCTGATGCTGCTGCTGCTACTGCTGTTTGCTTGCTTGCTGCAGCTGCTTATAGGTGTGCCTCCTCGTCCTTCTACACTTTTTAAACAACCAAATATTTACTCCCGCCAAATCAAGAAGCCTCGCACGCCAAATCCTTGCACCTCCCCAACCAGCCGCAACCCAGCATGCCGGCAGACCCACTCACCACAGCTCTGACTTCCCCGGGGTGCACCTCCAACTGCGCCTGTTGCCAGAGAGCCTTCACGAATCTGATGTGCTCCTTCGGGACGTGGAGGTCCGACCTCGCTCCTTGCTTGGGAAAATCGCTGCGGTAACCAAAAGTCTACCCGTCCAATCACAGCGGAGGGCTCTGACATTTTGGACACGTTTCCGCCGAAAAAACGGTCTCCGAAAGAAATTAGATATTTTTTCGATTCTTATGGGGCGCAATTTCATCGATTTCACTGAATTTCGTAAGATTTCGTTAGATTTCATCGATTAAATCATTCTGTATGTATTGGGATGGCCCTCTTGGAATTCCCACTTAATGTATTGTCTTGCTGTTGATGTGGTTCTATTTGTTTCTCGATTGATTGTTGATTTCTTCGTGTCAAATCTGATTAAATAGTTATTGACACGGGGTGTCAGATAGTTGTCGTTGGTTGTCTCGTTTTGTTTTCGTTTGTTGTGTTGCAGCTGCTGTTGTTGTGCGTGCATTGCTTGTGGGTTGGGCTGCCTTGTACTGCTGCTGTGTGTCGTTTGATCTTTCTGTGGGAGACGGTTGGGGCGTAAGAAGATTATCCAAATACCTTCGAATAAAGACAGAAGAGAGGACGCGCACCTGCCTGTAGTTTGCATTCACCAACACACATCTATCTCTCTACTCCTCGTCCAGCTATGTATGATATATCTACATCTGTCATGTATGATCAATATGTAGCTATCTTACCCATAGTAGTAGTACTCATTGTCTATGTAGGATAATAATGGTGGTACTCTCTCACTCTTTGTGCGTATAATGCCTGTGGTGTATCCTAAAAGCATGCACGCACGGACGGGTGGGTATACGCTGATGGGTTTGGTATCACGTATAAAGTACGTCATAGACTGCCTACTGACGATCTTGCGTGTGTGGTTGTAAGTATTATAATGTATGTTTGTGATGCGCTGCACAACGGCAAACAGCAGCAGCAGCAAAGCAGCAGCAAGCAGAGAACAACAGCAGCAATGTCTACGAGCGCTTGCACTGCTGCTGCTGTGTGTAGCAGCAGAACTGACTATAACCCGTAAAAGCTGCTCCAGCACGTACGAGTACGGCTGTGCAGTACGATCCTGCCGGTACGCAGATAGATCCACAGCGGAGCGTCCCCGTTTTCCTGATGATACAAAACACATGACAATTCATCATCATGTGCATCAATATTCCATTTTTTATGTCGTGAGGTCCCACAACTCACACAATCCATGCAAAAATGCATCGATACGCGACCAAACATGATTTTTTTTGTTGTGTTATGATAAGTCTCTCGTACTTTTTCGCACAAAAAAAAAATAGGAAAATCATTTTCCTTCACTTTGAAAGTTAAGCAATTACATTATTAATACGAGTAGTATTTTGTTGACGACAATGTTTTATCCCATGTTTGACTTATTTTATAACCGTTTTTTCCACTCGCATGGAAAGTTTTATGCACAAATATCGTGCAAAGATGAGTATTGACCCTAAACTCGTCGAACTCACAGCTGACGTCCTTAAAATATTTCAACAAAATATCGGCATTGGGCACACCCTGCCTCACGCAAGAAATGGAGCCTGGCCAAAAAGATTGTTACGTACTAGTCAATACACACGACGACCACCCACACACCCTTTCCATCAACAACAATAATAAAATACGTACGATATATAACGGGTTTTATAGTTTCCGCGCACAGACTGACTAACATCACCCTGTTGACCCTGATAGCTACACTGTAGTTGCAAGGGGAGTCGCCGACCTATATCCTTGTCTGCCGGTCGCCCCGGTGGCGTATCAGGTTATCCTCGAGCCTGGTATAGGTCAGTTTCGTGAGTTCGAACCCGCCGAATGTGAAGATGTCGGGGTGCCGGAAGGTGGGAGGGAAAGGACGCAGGGGTATCAGCTTCGCTTGGAGACAGCACCGGTTCTTCTTTATAAATTTCTCATTATTGGCGTTGAGCTATGACAAGCTCGAGGAGACAGGAAGAGGAGGAGGGGGAGAAGGAGGAGAAGGAGGAGGAGGATAAGTGAGAGCACGGGGGTGGGGTGAAGCTCACAGAGTTCGCTTCACCCCAGCATTGCTGCTGTGCTTTCTTCTGGACCTTTACCTATGGAATCTACGAGGAACGTTCTCCTAGATATTCTATATTCCTATGAGCGCCTAGCGCGCTTACTTCTATCTATCTTGTCCAAAGGAGGAACGTTCGGTCACCGAGAACGCTCTTGTGGTATAAGCTAGCTAGATTCTACGGGTTATCCGCTCCACTTAGAATATTCCGTTCATGAGAATCTTCTTGTGGCCAATAGACCATGACTCTGCGGACTATCTTACCGAATCTATTGCCAGATACACTGACAATCTATTACATTAGCCCACCCTGAATAGTCGTAGATGCAGATCACCTGCCCATCAAAAGATGTCAACAAACATCCAAAATTGGAAAGGGGATCGAAGATGCGGCTATTCGAAACAAACGAAAATGAGGCTATAGATTCCCCCCCACCTCGTAATAATGAGGCTTAAACGCCTCATTGCAAATTTACAACGCCCTATGATGGAGCTCACAACCGTGAGAGCTCGAGAAAGGGTATGTGCCTGCGGTATACCAGTAGCAATCGGCCTACGAAAACACGAAGGGCGCGGCCACTGAGCGCAAGGATGCGATGCATACTCGTATAAATTCGTTGGGACTGTTTCTTGTGCACAATTTGACTTGCGGAAAGCGCGAGAGCGTGAGTTAGCAACACTCGATGAAAAATCGACGAGCAGTGGGATTGCTGAACCCTATGCGCGATAAAAATTGAAGGCAAGAACCGGGGGGGAGAAGGGATGACACTTGTGACCATGGCTTGTCCAGAAGCTGGAAAGTAAAAGTGCGAGAGAAAAAAAAATCCTTGATGAGGACACACAACCCGTAATACGCGCGATCGGAGTATCACACACAGCTTGCAACAATGAGTTTCAACAAAATATTCGATCTCACAGCTGGAGTGTATTTTAATTTTTATAATAATATAGACAGTAGGATAGCTTAAAATAACCACTGACTTGCTACACATGGAGATCTCCGACCTTCGTTTTTTTTTCGCTTCCTACACTAACTTTAAGATATTCTCTGCGGACAGCTGAGCGGGCTCGGATGCCTGAAAAAGCGCTTCTCAGCGCTTTGTTAAGGTATTATTGATAGTGGGGTATTAGTCCGTCTAAGCCTTATCACAGAGCTTCTTCTCATATTTACATATTTTTTCAAAGTTAAAGTTTAAAAATCCTTTTTGGGGGAAGTTGGACGTCTTCCGGAACGTTTTTGCTTCCTTCCCCCAAGTTTAAAATTCCTGTTTTTTGGGATAATAACTTACGGACGTATTTCGACCCCTCACCTCCTCTGCTACTACTACTGCGTAATACAGGCTATATGTTCTCCATTCCCTTCCTCGTCTTTTCCACTTTTTTCTTTTATTTTACAACGGGGTACCCGATCAAGAGCGTCCATAAGAAGAGAAAACGGCACCTACCTGGCAGGTAGAAAACGGACTTACGAGCGGTCAAATAGGTTTGTCACGCCTTGTCGTGACGCCTACACTAAAACATGTATTATAATACCCAATCCGCGATAATGAGAGCGGGACGGATTTGCAAGCGTGAACATTTATTTTTGCCTGTTCAGAGGAGCTCTTAAAAATCGGGCAGTACTCTCTTTTTTTCTTTTTCTTTTTGCTCACCCCATTTGTTGTCTTCGCAAATGTTGTCTTCCTTTTCCTCCCTCCCTAGACGTCACTCAGGTCCAGGGTCACTGAGCAGCGGCTCTTCTCCCCCCTCCCCACTACTACTACGCACGGTATGTGCCTTCCTTTTCATCGCGACGAGAAGATTTCAGTCATCCCTTTCTTGCCTCGCCGACTCGCATCGAATTGCGTTAGTATCACATGCATATGCGCAATCAGTTGGCGCACAGCAGCAGCGGGTCGGAGTCTCCAACGAAGTAGTAGCAGCAGCAGCAGCAGGTGAATATCGTCCCTACTCACGTTGATGAGGTCGTGGATTCGAGCCCCCCCGAGTACATAATTGTGCTCGTAGGGATTTTTCCTTGCGTAAGAATTGGCGAGCGGAAAGCGCGAGAGCGCGAGTGATTTATTAACAGCCGAATTCAATGAAAGTCGACGAGCATACAAGAAAAAAACTGAAAAAAGTGGCAATAATGCGGAACCCTGTGCGCGATAAAAATGAAGACGCGCACCGGGGGGGAAGAAAGGGAAGACACCTGTAACATCACGATCGTCGTGTTTTCCAGACGTTCGCTGAGGGTAAAACTTGTTCTCAGTTGATCTGGAGAGGAAAAGTGACGACCAAGAAAAAAAAGAAAAAAAAGGAAAAGTACACATTTTATGCGGTGACTCAATCAAAATATCAAAGTATCGAGAGTTACGGTAAATACTGATGCTACTCGTCGTACTCTTACCCATATCACAGGCGGTGTCTTTCGCGGTAGAAAAGAGCGCTTATTCGTCCGACCCGGGGAAAAAAAAAACAGAAAAACGGGGAAAAACAAACACCACGAAGAAAAAAAAACATTTCCGGGTCGACCTGGCGCTCGAAAATAGGATTCTACATCATCGCATGCAGTAAAAGGTGCTAAGCAAAGTTCGTTTAGAATGCATCCAAAAGCACCATCGCATTCCTAAACTCAACTTTCTCAGAGTGGGGGGGACTGAGGGGGGGGGGTGTATGGAGAGGGGAGGTGTACGGAGAGCGTCGCAGAAAGGGGGGGGGTGCCCTGGAAAACCGGTAAATGCTGCGGCGGCGAGGTAATCGGATACTGCAAGAACACGGGTTTGAGTCGAAGCTACCCGTACCAGCGGTATGGTATGCGCGGAGGGCCGAGAGCATTAGTTGGGACCAAGCTGTGCGAAGATTATTTCTGCCTTCTAGTGGAAGGAAGCGGCATACACTCGAGCTTCCTAGGCTTCTCCAAGGTTCCGAAGTCCTGTAATGGAGATATCAGAACCTTGGAGGAACGTCTGGCAATCACTGCGTGTTCGATAAACATGGGGCCCTGAACTCGAAGAAAAATAACAGGTGTCACGTATTCATTGCTTGCTTCGTTTGTAGACTATAACACCTACGCCACACGCCTATGGCAACCTATCACATCGTCCCAGTCGAACAATCGCTTTGGATTCGCTGGAAAGTGGACCTTGGAATTGCCACATTCCGAGAAGTGGACATTATATCCTCATGATATACGAGTTCGGGATACGAATATCGAGGATCAGAGGACAAGTGGATGCCACCTAGACCTGCAACGAACTCAAACTAGAATCGTCCACCATGTATAAATCCCTAGGAATAGGATACGGGAGTTACGTATGGCTCGGCAGGCTTGTTCAGAAAGATGAGCAGGGGACATATGAGTGTTATATGGATTCCCTGGGCTCGATATTTTACCCCGGTAGCAGATAGCACCTTCACATTTGGCGTCGTCTGCACAAGCTTCTCACCTCTTCTTTGATCAGGCTTCTTCGTGACCTGAATAGTATACTACCAGCTGCACAAGTGAGTGGCAACGACGACCTGCTCAAAAGGGAAACCTGGCAGGAGACACTCCTTGTGACATGACTGTTGCAGAAGCCCCTTTACAACATGGCGTAGTCGGTGGGACGAGAACATACGGTTAAGTGATCGCCATGCGGGCACAGAGTATCGCGCGTGGTACGCCGACACTTCGCTCTTTCCGATGCGCAGTGTCAAGTCTCCAAAATAATCGTCGTTGCCGATTGCACTTGAGTGTGTACAATGCGTCCGACATCGTCCGCCAAGGCGTGAAGGCGGGCACGTGTGGAGGCTTGGGACATCCTCTGGCACACCCACGGGTTTGGTGTGTACACGGAGGCTTGCATGCTCCTGCTCGTACCTCTCAAGGATTGGCCCCACCGCTGCGGCTCCATGGTGCTTCCAAATGGTGCTCACGTTTGATACAACAGCGGCGATGGTCCGTGACGGCTGTGGATACTCAGCGCAAGTAGGACTACGGATGTATAGAGAGCGCCCTTTCCGGATTGATTTGGGACCGATCGCGCTTCCTACTTCTCCAGCGCACTACACGGACTCATACGGGAGCTGTGCGGGGCTCTCGGTGATTGCAAGCCCATTTAGCTAACTAGCGCGCACGCTTGCGGGGTCCAGCGTTACGTAGGTTAATATCGAGGAGCGGATGTGGTTGGCTGATTTTCACGCCACCGCTGCGGTCGATCGTTTTCCGTGTTGTTTGGCTTTGGGGGGTCGGGACTACCTCGTATGATCTCCTTTTTATTTTTTCTGAGCTACTGGAATCGGGTTTGGGGTTGTTCGTCGCTTGTTTTTCGTCCTGCCCAACCAACACCGCGCCCAGAACCGGGGGGTGATCTGGGTAATCTGACCGCTAATATCACGGCACCGGACTGTGATTTCACGTTGTCTTTCTCTATCTTCTGTTCTTTCCTGCCGACTCCTCAAGCGGCGCAGAGCCGGGGGCCGATCAGGGTAATCTGGCGGCTCGTATTGTGGCACTAGTCGTGATTTCGTGCCATTTTTATCTTTGTTCCTGCCAATCCTCCTCCCGATATAGGGCCGGGGGTGGCCTTGGTATTCTGGCTACCCATAATATGGCACAGAACTGATCGATTTTCGTATTCTGCTTGTTCAGTGACACACCCGCCCCTTCCCCCCGCAAGCAACAAATTAGTACGCCGCCTCGCCAGGGATGTGGTGTGTCGTGGGTTTCGGCATTCGTCGACATGTTCTCCCACTGCTCCCCCTCTTGGTGGTGATATAGCGGTGTTTTTCGGTGCTTGACGTATCGCTAAGAAGTCCTTCCTTGTCCCCTTGTCTCGGTGTTTCTTCGCGCCTTCGTAGCCTCGCCGTTTAGAGGTGTGGAAACGAGTTTTGAGGCGCCGCATCTTCTGCCAATGGTCTTGTTTGCAGAACCGGTATCTCCCCGAATCTCCACTTACACATCGCTACATGTACGGTTCATCAGGGTGGGCTGGTGTTATGGTATTTATTGCCATTGAGGGCCAGCAAAACCCTCGGAATATGATACGGGAACAGGTTGCGTATGATCTGCGTCGCGTGTTCTGTTAGGAAAACAGGAGAGAGGTGAGATAAGTTTCTTACGTCCCCTTTGAAGAGAGTTCTTCGTGATCTGAAATGGATTGTGAAGCTGGTGTTCTTCTATTCCCCCCCCCCAATGCACGAGTGGCTGATATCAAGGACCTGCTCAATAGCCAAACCTGGCAACAAGGAGTATTATGTATCTCCATTGCACTCACCTAACAAGACCGCCTCGCCAATCGACTGGGCGTCGTCGTTTTAAGGGAGGCAGAACGTTACAAAGCAACAGTGATCGGACCAAAACTCCATGGCGCGGGGCCTCGAAGAACTCGAGTGCGGCAAAAGAGACACCTACTGTAGAACGAGCAGGTTGAGATAAAAAAAAAACTTGTGGACTGGTTCTACGATAGCCTCCCCCAAAAGCAGCGATTCATTTGACCGACGTTTCATGGCTGCTCGACACGAGGAAGGATACTCTTGGAAACGTATATCTCGTGTATTTTCTTGTTTGCGAAGGGCTATCGAACGATGACGTCGGGGGTGGCAAAGGGCGCTGCATTTCAGGAGACACGGTCGGGAGCTGGTTTCAAAGCCGGCGACTTCGTTAAAGAGTAGTTGGGGGGGCTACCGCAGAACTACTCTGTGGAAGATCGTTTAAAAAAGCAGAGGGAACGTGGGCGAGGCGCGGCGGGCTCGGAGTGTTTGGTGTATCGGAGGCTTGCTTCATAAAATTATCATAATTTCGTCAGCTGTAAGAGTTTTGTTGTGCTCTTAGCCAACAAAGTACCTCGCTGGAGCTGGGTACAAAACGCATGGAGACCCGGACCCAAACCACCTCACTCAATCGTTTGACAACCTTCACATAAACAGCAAAATTGGAAGCACCCTGATTTGCGGTGTAATAATTTAACACCCCAATGGAGGGAGGGGGGTGATTGATACCCATCTTACTGGGTGGGCGGTGTACTCAGTTTGTGCATGGTCGTGGTCGTATGACCATAGACCCTCGCATCCCTACTGTGCCGGGACGGACCACGTCGGGTTTGCACCAACCAGGCAGACATTGCTTGCACCAAGCGCGAAGCGCCGTGAGGTGTTCGACGAGTCTCACGAAGGGTGAGCTGCATCCTTCCAACAAACGCTCGAAAGGCGGACTTCGGCACCTTGTGCCTACTTTCTTGCCTATGAATTGACAGCGACCAATGAGTTACTTTGTTTTCTGGTGTGGCCACTCCGGAGACAGCAATGGGTATCACTATGTAACTGCCTCGTGGGTGCCTTACCATATTCACACTACGTGATGCCGATAATTCCCCGTGTGCGGAGTTAGGGTTCTTCACCCCGCACAATATGATCCAAGTCCGCAACCATCATAGTGACCGCCAAAAAACGAATAACGGTACCCTGGTTGTCCACTTCACGCAGTGATTGGCATGTTTTACAGCGTTGTTGCCAACCAATGCCAACCCCAATATACATGTAATGTTTTACCGTGTCGGTGTCAACCGAGGCCAACTATTATATATACGGGGGGTAGATTGGGGGGGGGGACTAATATCCACACCCACCCCCCACCCCGCGTTTTGTCATCGCGTTTTTTGCTCTTGAAACTCGTGCTGCACGTTGTCGAATACCAAATGAAGTCATAACCGTACACTTTACCTCGGAAGGCGCCTATACTGTGGTGCTGTATATTTTTGTGCATTGGACCCCGTTCTGTGACCGCGGACTAGATCACGGCCACGCAACACCAACAGCAACAACAATCGGTAACGCACTTGCCGTATATAGTAATACCTGGCACAGTTGATAGTCCAGGTACCGGTAGTATCTTCTCTCAGGAGGTGGAATATGGCTATGGTGCCGAAAGCCGACGAAGCAAGCTATTCGCTAAATTAGCCATTGACTTCAAATCAAGCTACGAATATTATATACCCAAATTGTGTATATATCATCACTCTCCTCACCCATAAGATCCGACACTGTAAAAAATCATACTATACTACAGAGTAGCATACTTGACGACACAACACGACACCACGTGTGTTAAACTAGAGGCGGCCAAAACGCGCGCCCGGTGCGATGATGCAGTCCGCGTGAGCATGCGATACGCACACATCCGTTTTCCGAAAACCCGAACCGCAGGTGAACCAGTACAAGCCAACCGCACCTCCGACCGATCTGTCACATGCTCTATGCCTTGAATCTTGCCGAAGGCGGCTTGACCGCCCTTTAAGTCGAGAGGCTTGAAGAGTGTAGACGAAATTCTTGCATTAATTGATTTCACAGCTTGAAATGGCGCCGACGGGGGAGCATGATATCACACACATCACACAACCTACGGACGCAGAAGAAGCGTCGTTCGTCGACATAGTAACATAAAATAAGCAAGGTACATTGTCACCAGACGTATTGATTCGTTTGTAGTGCACAATTTTCGAGGCTGCCGAGTTGTTGTAAGTGGGGATGTTTTTGAGGAGGGGTGAAGAGTAGCGGTAGTAAGAGTTGTAGGAGATCTCCGTTTCCGATTGGCTAACACAATATACCGTTAATTTCCGTATCTGATTGGCTAACATGACAGCAGCATGATCTGGCATCAATTTATACAGGCTGACGAAGTTGCTTAACCGGCTTGGGATCCCCCACGAAGTCGTAAGTGGAGAGTCCTTCGCGGCAAATCCGAACCCCAGGGCTACATATTCGGTCAGCGCTGACTGCTATGCGGCTCAGCGGGTATCATGGTTTACGTCTGGCCTGGTCGCCAGGAGAGGAGATCTTCGGGACGCGCCGATCCTGCAGTACCGCGACAAAATCATCCTACTGTATACAGCCCACGCAGACCCGCAAACAGGCGCGGGTACACGTGCGAAGCGGCAGCGCTGACTGCGTCGGATCAACCGCCTCTATTCCCGAGCCGCGCTCGAGCAAACACGTACTACGGCGCCAACGTGGTGAATAAATTTGGAAATGCCCAGTTTCTTCTTCCTTTTGATAACGTTTCATGAGCGGTGGACGTTGAAGCTCATGCCGCACAATTTTTGGATGAGACAAACAAACAGAAGAATATGAAAAACGTACCCACCTAAAGAGTAAGTCTTACCAGATACACCTGCGAGGGGGCAAGCGCTGACCACAGCGGATTAATGAGCTGCCTCTCTACCACCGGGCTGCGCAAGCGTTGACACTACTGAGCACACTCGTCCGGAATCATGAACTTGCTGTGATACCTTCGCGGTGGAAACGTTTAAAACATATCTGATGACAGATCATGATTTAGTGTAGATAATCCAGATCCTCTGTCTGTACATGTTGTACGGGAGATATGTAGTACATATATATATCCGAACAAGAAAACATGTGCTAGAGCGTGCGGATCATAGAGCCCCTACCCGGCAACACGATCTAGCCCGTGCAGTTCACATAGACCAGGGATATATCTGATCTCTGAGAGACATAGATCATGAACGGGGACCTATCTGATCTATCCGAGGTGTAAAATGTTTTAGGCGTGTCGGGGCTAGAAGGCAAAAGCTTCATCGGCGACCTGGCGGCAAGCTAGTTGTAGCAGAGGGGGGATGTTATGGAAGCGTAGGGGGTAATAATAGATGGAATGCTAACGAGGAGTAGGCTAGATTGTAGCTCTAAATGAAACTATGTGGGAAAGTGAAATAAGGAAACGGTTATCATAGAAGTAGGAAACGGTTATCCTGGAATAGATACTACTCTCTACATGACGAAAGAATAAGCGATTTGCATCGGAAAGGCATCTGCGCTACGTTATCGGAGGAACAAATGTAGCAACATTTTATAGAAACAACAATAATATAGGGTTGCCCCACCGACGACATTGTTCGTGAAAGTGTTGGAGGGCATGTGGTCCACCGGATTAGAGTGGGAACCTCGATTTAAGAGCGCCTGTAACCAGAGCATTCGGGGCTTAAGAGCGGTCAAATCGGCGTGGCCCGCCGTACTGAAAGCCATACATTGCCCGCGACAGATAACACAATCCCGCCGTACTGAAAGTCATGATACATTGCCCGCGACAGATAACAGAAGAAACTTTGATGTACTAAGATACGTCCGACCGTCGCGTGCGCCCCAAGTGATCCTGCGCATCGTGTTCGTGCGGACAACCACAAAGGGGGGGGGGGGGGACACTCGCTGACGATTTTGAAAGGCGTGTTCTTTTCGTACCTGGGGGTACTCTCGGTGAAGTTTTGTCACGTTTCCGACATCGCCATCTATGGGTAAATAAATATTCGGTTGTGGGGCGGCGCCGACCAGCATCCAAAACATTCAACAAGTGAGTGCTGCCCGTACTGTAGCCCGCGTCAACGAGGGAGGGAGGGGAGTCCTCTGCTAGAACATTCATCGGCAAGGAACGCCTCTGTGACCACGGTCGGTCCACACAGGTACGAGTAGCCATCTCGAGGAAGGTGTCTCGACTCAAACTCAAATTATTTGCGGGATCGCCAGAAGGATGTAAGTGAGGGTGGGGGGACGGGGGACGGGAGTGTATTCAGCTTGTGCATGGCCGTCGTCGTATGATCATAGACCCTCGCATCCCTACTATGCCGGGATGGAGCACATCGGCTTTTGACTTATTAGACAGACATCGCGTTCACCACAAGCGCGAAGCTCCGTGAGGTGTTCGGCGAGTCGCATGAAGAGTGGGCTGCACCCTACGAAGAACCACTTGTGAGGCGGACTTTGGCACCTTGTGCATACTTTCTTTGGCAGTGTGTGGGATGGAGGCAGGTCACCTCGGGTACTACGCACAGATACGGCCATCTCGAGGAGAGGAGGGTGTCCCAATTCAAACTCAAAATGCCAGGAGACTATAGGAGGGCAGGGTCACCGACCGATACATGAATTATCTGGGAACGGAGCCCAGACACAGCTTAGGAGACAACGCTATACCAATGTAGAGCGTAGGTTCATACCTCAGGGATTTGATGTAGTTTGTGCATAGGTTTCCTTTTCAATGGGTTTCCACATTTTTGTTTTCTGCTACCTTCTGAGAATGTTTATTAGTGATCAACGTTGAAGCTCATGCTACCTGCGCATTGTCGGATGGCCAACATACCGATAATGCCACACTCGGGGTCCCGCGTTAGTGCGATACCCTTTAGTGCGGGGTCCCTGTTTAGCGCTGTGGAATTTGGCAGAGCTTTTCGAGGGTCATCACCCGGCTCGCGGGTCGGATCAGGAGGTTTTTTAAAACCTCGCGGGTCGAGCCGGGGGTTGGGTCAGATCTGTGGGGTCTCGGAAATCTCCGGGCTGGATCGCGTCGGGCCAAGAGGTTTTCAAATCTCACGGGTCGGGCCGGATCACCCTGACCCCGATCCGACCCGCGAGAAGTGATCTGACCCGTGAAAATCCACGGAATTTCGCGTGTCCCGACCTCGTCCTGCAGAGTACACACATAATCGGTGGACCACTTAAGTGCCGAGGCCCGCCTTACATGTTTAGTGCGGATATTTTGGCCTAGCAAGGCATACCGCACCAACAAGAGGGACCTTGAACTGTATGGCATGTATGTGTAGCAGAGAAAAAAAGCCATAGAAAAGGCGACAGGATGAAGAGGAGGTCCATTTTTTTTGGCCGGACGGAAGCTGGAGAAGGCCAGTGTACAAAAAGGTATTGCTCTGCTGTGTTGTGCAACAACACAGTAGTAGCAGTAGTAGTCGAAGGAGTTATGTGAAAGTTATAGCTTCCTTATGCCGTTAAGGTTTTCTTTCTCTTTGCTCTAGGTTGACTACCAAAAATGTACTTCGAAGTATGATGACTTGACTGCGTGATGGTCGTTTGTGCCGAGCTGACACACTCTATTACTATAACATCATCTCGGAGGGCGAAAATACCCCACCAGGTATGATATGGTCGTACAGTGATGTTATATAGTCTAAAACTACAGTAAGTAACCATGATTAGCTACGTCTAAAACCGACTAACTGTATACCAGGGAAAGTTAGTAGTCAGTGTCGTTTAATAATTTTTTCGATCTGGCAGAGCTATGAAAGTGTGTTGTTCTTTTTTTTTTCTTCTAATTACACAGCAGTGTCGTCGAAAAAGTGTAAAACCAATCAGCAACAACAACAGCTTTATATACATGACTTACAACAGTTCCTCCTTGCTATAAATAGCGCAACGAATGGGTTTCCGTCGGTAATCTCCAATATTTTGTAGAATGATTATGAAGGATTGACGTTGAAGCTTATTCATGCTGCACAACATATACATATACGTAGATAAGATGTCAAACATCATACTTTAAACACATGGTTAGTGTATAGGATGCCAAACATCATAATCAATAGCAGTAGTAGTGTATTGCCTATGCTTGTATATTTTGACAGGACAGAGGAAGAATGTTGTTTGTATTGCAACATAGTCGTCGTCTATTCACGACGAGGCAAATCAATCAGCGACGACATTATGAAAACAATCCCGCCGTGCGCCACCCCCCCACTCACTCACCTCCTCAGAAGAGACTAACCCGCCCGGCAACCACAGACAGACAGGCAGACAGAGAGACAGAGACAGAAAGACAGAAAGACATAGAATGACAGACAGGCCGCATCATCAACCAGCCAGAGGGTTTTTTTAATTCAAAGGTTTTAGTTTTTCGTCCCACTCCTCTTCCTGCTGGCGAGGAATATTCGTTCCCTATTAATAATTAGTAATAATACTAACATTTTTGAACGTTTGTGGGGGTTGGCCATGTGTGGTCGTCATACTTTTTGTCTTTGACCGGACAGAGGTACAGCTAGTGTAGCAGTGCCATGTGAATGTATGCTTTATGTAAGGAATAAATCACCCCGGGTGACAACGTGATACCTTATTTTCGCGATATACCACAGGTTTGTTTTTTTTAATTACCCGGGTTGGCTTCGTGTGTATGGTCGAGTGGTACGTAACGAGCCCCCGCGTGACAACGTGACAACCCATCTATGTACTTTCGAAGTATATATGTGATTTGACCTCTCTTTTTTTTCTCGTGATTTCTTGTTTTTTGTCATTGCGAGGATGGTTTCCTATGGTGAAGTGGTATAGATTCTAAGACAACAAACTGCGTGGTATCTCACTTCAAATACGTTATACCAGTACCCACCCCCGATCGGTGGTTTTTGTTTATGTTTTCGTTTTCCGCGCTCACCATCTCATTTATTACTGTATACATACGCGCTTTTTCTTTCTCCTTCTATCCCTCTCCCTTTTGACGTAATTCAGATCCAGGGGGACACTAGTAAGCAGGCTCTCCTTCCCCCCTCTTCGCTACTTGTTGTAGTACTCCGAGTGGGGGATGCGTGGTTGGTCGGTGTTGGGAAGCGTGCTCCTCATGGGTTCCGGTGCCCTTGTTTGGTCTCGCCTCATGGCTCGCTGGATAGACTCAAAAGCTTATACATTATTTCCTCTTCATTGGACTCTAAAAGACAGACAACACAGGCCTAGCCACGATAGGGCTGGGTAGAGCAGGTAGAGCGGGAGGAGCAGGTAGCGAGATGTGGGGCGTCCTGCTTGTCCCATCATCGTCACCTACATTATCGCCAATCTATGATGGCCTTGACGTGAATGTGGCATCTAAAGTCACGTGGTTTCACCTCAACCATGACATGGCTTCACGTCGAATCTATAAAGCTATCCTTCTACGGAGGGCACTCCATTACATACTACTAATACTACTACTACTACGCTACGGTATACGTGTGCCTTCGTTTTTGTCGCAAAAAGGCTTAGTAAGCCCTCTTTCTTCCCTCGTCGACTCGCATCGATTTTATACCGTGGTGTATTATATGATGTTACATACTTCAAGTATATATATATTAGGCTTAGTTTGGGTAAGCAATCGTTGCCGTCTCGACGCCATTAGCGGGGTATTTGGTAATCCGTTTGAGACGCGCGCTACAAGATAAAGGGTGCAGCACTTTTTTTCGGGGTTTACCTCGATCCCTGGGAGCTCAAGACACCTCTTCTTCTCCCAAAAACTTATATTCATTCATCATGGAGAAACAAACAAAACTGCGCTACGTACCCCGGATGAAAAATTCCATGGCCTTTTTAGGTCTAAAAGTAGAATAAATCATGAAGAAAAAACGGCCAATTTCCGACGAGTTTGGGTTAAGGTGCGCCGCCATTTCCCCCCCCCCGAAAAAAATTACTAAAAAGTGTTACTTTTCTATCTTGCAGTCTTGTAGCATGCGTCTTTCTTTGTGACCACTTACTTGCAAAATGTTAACCGATTGCTTACCCAAACTAAGCCTTACAAGGTCTGTTACATAAACAAAGGCAGTTGTGCATTAATGCGTATTATACGAGTATGGGTCGCACGTATTATTATTACACTTGACACATTGTTGAGGGGCTCCTAAATAGTGCTGATTGAATAGTGCCACTGCTCTCTGTAGTGCCGATGAAACCGCTTGTTGTGGCACGACTACAATTCTCCGTAGTATACCATGGTACCTGGGTAACCCACACAACAACACAATAGTGCCGAAGGTGCGCCCTGAATAATGCCAGTATATGTTGGGCTGGCACATATACCGGCAATATTGGGAGCCCCCCACTACTAGCTGTATGTAAAACACTAAATGACTCGTAAATGTATTTCTCTCTTCCAATGTATTTCTGTTGCTGACGTATGTATGTTGTGCCTGTCGTACCCAGTACTAGGGCATGACATTGCGTTGTCGAATGCATTACGATGCATTATGTCTGTGTCGTAGCTTGTGACCACAGAGCTGATCTTTCTAGGGTGAAGAATCAGTACGGACACTGGGCGTGCTGGATGTCGACGAGTAGAAGAACGGTTTAATGTGAAGAACACACACACACAAATGCCACGTATTGTTTTGCGGGAAAAGTGTAAAGGTTAGTTTTTTTTTGTTTTTTTTTATCTTCCGGCGGATGGGGAAAAATAAAAAAAAGCTTTAGCTCACCACACTTCCACGTATTTTCATACGCGTCGTGTGTCGATTTAACTCAGTTGCTTTCGCAGCCCAACGCTAGCTGGGGCGCACCCTTCGGGTTAGTCTAGGTACAGAGCAGCTCTCAGTACCATTTTTTGCAGCAGTATAATATGTATGTTACAAAAATAAAAATACACTCACTCGATCGAGCTGTGAGATCGAAGGTTTTGTCGAGACTCATCTGTTGCGAGCTGTGTGTGTGGGTGATGCACTTCGATCGCGCGTATTACTGGTTATGTATCCTCATTAAGGGTATAGGTCGGTGACTCTCCTTGGAACTACAGTGTAGCTTGTACCAGGGTCAACAGGGGTGTGATGTCAATCAGTCTGTGCGCGGAAACTATAAGACCCGTTCATGAGGGGGACAAAAATCTGACAGCTGTGTGGAAGGAAATGCATCACTTTATCAAGTGTATCCTGTAAGTGGTATAACCGGTGAGGGGAGGGCGGAGTTTTTAAGGTCCTATTACGGGGGACCCTAGTAAATAGGACCTACGGTGGATACAAAAACCCATATATCATTTATTTTTACTAACAATATTTGGTCCTATTTACTATCGTCCTCCGTAATATGTACTCCGAGTATATTATAAAAGATGAAAATACACTCCAGCTGTGAGATCGAAGATTTCGTCGAAACTCATCTTTGCAAGCTGTGTGTGATACTCCGATCGCGCGTATTACGAGTTGTGTGTATATATGACATGATGAGAGGTATTATTGATAGTAGACCATCTTCGTTGTTATTGTTGCCGCAATTCGATGCGAGTCGACGAGGGAAAAGAAAGAGCGAGCTGAAGCCTTCTCGCGATAACACTGAAGAAGGCACGTACCGTGGTGGGGACGGGGGAGAAGAGCCTGTACGAGTGGCCCTGGATCTGAGTTATATACGGCTAGGTAGGGACGAAGCACAAGAAGAGCGAAAAAGAAAAGTCCCACGATATAATAAATGGGATGAGCAACAAAAAATATGCCGATATTTACTTGATAACAGAGTGTACAAGTACCTGGTGGTACAAGATACATGAGGGTCATACGTACAAAATTGCTCGCATCTATGTTAGAGGGCAGATTAGATCCCTATTGATGATCTTTGTGATCTGTGTCATTCGGGGAAGACAGATCCATCCTTGGTCCTATACGATCTGCATCATGGCCTGTATTGTAGATCATGTTGCCTGGTGATCTGGTGGAGGATCTGGTGGATATGGCTTTTAGTACATGTTTCCTGGGTTTTGGATCTGTGCAGCACAGATCCCGGACACAATACATATCTTAACGACAGATATATGATCTAGATCTAGATGATCTAAATGATCTATGTAGATGATGTACATCATCTATATCGCGATCTGCCAGACGTGTGAAAATAAAACTAAAAATGGACAGATAAGCTTTTACCCCTATTAGACTATAATAGCTTACCTGACAATTCACCATATATATCTTCACCAATAATACATGAATAGCTACACATCGAATGCTGGTTTGTGGTGGATGGAGATGATGTAGATGCCATCATATGGGTGGAAATATAACATCTCGGTTTAAAATAGCGCACGCACACGCACACGTACACACACCAATAATAGTCAGCCAAATAGTAACGCGCGACAAAACTATTAATATTAATATGTATTATGGCTGATGACGGGTAAACGAGAAGCCCTTGTTGTACGGATTATTTGTGTTCCCAGGCAAGGAACAAGACGCCCGAGAGTGGGGAAGCCAGGTTAGCAAAACATTTTGTCAAGCGCGGGGCGCGATTCTAAAGCCAAACCGGAGGGCGACCAATTTTGATCGCGTGGCCCGAGTACCGGATCGCTATTTACTCTTCTTGGAAACTAACTAACTGCTGTCCCTCTTGTAATAAAAGGGAATGCCTGAATTATCCGGAACAGCGACAGGAATGGTGATCTCAGAGTGACGTCTCACCCCTGTGACGCCTACAAGGAGCAATATCTTGTCGTCGAGTTCACCCCTGCCTCCGAAGCTCACAACTAAAAAACCCGAAACTCTGAAATTCCCCACCACAAGAGACAAAAGAATGGAGGACTCGACCAAGTCACCACCCACCCATCCAATCACGAAGGGTCAGTCTACAGGATCTAGACTTCTTCTTCTTCTTCTTCTTCTTCTTCTTCTTCTTTACCGTCGTTATGGTTCAGTTTGAGTGTCGGCGCAGCAAGCAGCACAGGACACAGGACACTCAAAACAGTCCTATTCGCGACGGTGATGGCAAAACCGCCAGCCGCGGGAGGTGATGATGCCATTATTTTCGACCCACACTATACCGGAGGAAAGAACAGGCGCGAAGATACTGCTGTATTTATAGCGGTGCAACCCTAGAGCAGCCAGCAGAAACTATGTGAGATATTTATGCAAATAAAGAAAATGTCACACAAACCAACACCAAAGTACCACCGCCGGGTTGTATTAGCAATATAGTATATTAGCATACACCGCAGAGTTTGTATGAATGAGCGAATGAACAAGAAAAAAAAGAAACTATTATATTCGAATACGTATAGTCTATGTGTACATTATAGTCTATATGTCACCCTGTTGTTGACCCTGATAGCTATACATTGTAGTCACAAGGGGAGTCGCCGACCTATATATCCTCTGACTAAAATCATCCTGTTGACCCTGATAGCTATACATCGTAGTCACAAGGGGAGTCGCCGACCTATATATCCTCCTTTGTGTGACCACGGACTCTAGATGTTTGACAAGAGTTAATGTGAGAACAACAACAACAACAACAACAACCCGTATTGCGCGCGATCGGAGTATCACACACACAGCTCGCAAAGATGACTTTCGACAAATTATTCGATCTCACAGCTGGAGTGAATTTTTATTTTTATACACGACGTGCACGTATGTACATAAAGGTAACTAACTCACCACCACACCTATTAATAGCAGCACGAGGTAACAAGGTAACAAGGTAACAAGGTAACAAGGTAACAAGGTAACAAGGTAACAAGGTAACAAGGTAACAAGGTAACAAGGTAACAAGGTAACAAGGTAACAAGGTAACAAGGTAACAAGGTAACAAGGTAACAAGGTAACACAGGCGCCCGGTAATAATCGAGATCCCCAAATCGTACCAGATAATCAACAAACTGTTACTATTACTATTAGTAATATTAGTAGTAGACCTATTATTATATAATTATTGTCATGTAGATCCTAAGCAACAACCTTCTTAGTTAGTTAGGGCTATACCTTAGTAACTTGATGATATGCCCCCTCCCCCCCCCCCCTCCCCCCGTCACCCGCCCCCCCCCCCCCCCGTCCTCCCCGGGCGAGGGGACTGTGCCCTTACCGTGGGGGTCGGCTGGGTCAACGGGTCGGCTGGGTCAACGGTATATATATAGTGAGTAACGGCAGTAGTAGTCGTAGTAGCAGTAGTAATAGTAGTAGTAGTAGCAGCAGTAGTAGTAGTAGTAGCAGTAGTAGTAGTAGTAGTAGCATGTTTGGGGAGGGGTTGCGGAAGGTATATAAGGGTACAGGATGAGGGAGCGACACGGCAGGGACGTTTTTTTCTCTTGTGCAAAATCAGAAACAATAATAGCAGTATATTAGACCACCACCACCGCATATCCTTCGGCGCGTCGAAACATGCGCGCGTTGCAGTTACACATCAGCCATTTTTGCTATGTGGACAGCGGGTTTTTGGCTTATACTTCGTTGTAGATGTTGGAGGGGGGGGGGGCTCACAGCAGTTGCTATTTGACGGATGAGATGCAGGGGCACATTTTGGCATTTTGTGTTTTTTTAGGAGGGTTTTTGTTCGTCAATCGGTTTGGGATAGATGTCGTTCTTTTACGCGTCTTCTTATATAATAGTCCTACAGTACATTCATTCTTTGTTTTTCGTCTCTTTTTGTTACCACTGGCACACGTACACGCTGGATGGACCTTTGTGTCGGATAGCACACGTCACAGCAATAAAAACAATCGATGTCGAGCTTAAGCTTCAACGCCCGGGTCACCCACTAAATATCCACTATTAATAGAATCCGGCACCACGACTCCTTCACACTCGGACAGAGAGAACTGAGCGCTGCTAAGCGCGCTGCAAAAAACCCGAGACGAACAAGCGAGATTGCACCATCCCCCACGCGTGCTACGATAGAGCTCTACTACTTGCACTTTTTTCGTCCGAAAAGGTTTCTGAACGACGGGAGGGCTCCTTAACCCGAAATCGTTGGAAAATACGCCCCCTTAATTTTTGCATGATTCTCGTTATTATGTACCTGGGCCAGACCTGAGGGATTTTTCATCCAGGATAAAAGAAAAGCAGTTTCATTTTTCTCCCCCCAGCAAATCAGTTTTTTTTTGGGAGAGGGGGAACATGTCTTAAAAAGCTCCCAAAAGTTGAGGAAAACCCCCAGAAAAAAAACGCGGTGCATCTCTATCGTCGTACGCGTCGGTCCCTCGCTTGAGGAGCTCAATTGGGCAGAGGGTATACCTTTTTTTGGCGCGAAAAGTGCAAACCCCTACCGACTTTTCAGCACTCGCACAAGTGTGACTCTGTGCTTCACGGACAAAAAAGATTGTTTATGTTTTGCTTTTAAGGCGCAGCGTAGCTTTACCATTTCCATTTGCGAATGACCATTATTGCCATATTTCAGCGCACGAAAACTTAAACACCGCACAAAAGGAGCACGGGCGGAGGGGGGGGGAGGGGGGAGTGTACTCAGTTTGTACATGGCCGTGGTCGTATGACCATAGACCCTCGCATTCCTACTATGCCGAAACGGAGCACGTCGGGTTTTCACCAACCAGGCAGACATCGCTTGCACCAAGCGCGAAGCGCCGCGAGGGGTGTTCGGCGAGTCGCATGAAGGGTGAGCTGCATCCTTCCAAGAACCGCTCGTAAGACGGACTTCGGCACCTTGTGCCTACTTTCTTGCTTATGGATGACAGCGCCAATGAGTTATACTTTGTTTTCAGGGGGGGGGGGGGGGGGGGGGGGGGGGTCACTCGCGCGAGTGACACCGACACCTCCGCGGCAAAAAAAAAACTCCCCCCCGAAAGCCCCCCCCCCCCCCTACGTAGGCTTGAATCACACACCTTGTGTACGTCTGACCCCACCGTAATTGCCCGGCGAGACTAGGCCCTCGGGATAACAAGGCAAGCACTTTTCACCGTCTCGCGTCTCTGGCGCACGAGCATATCGGCGAGAGTGCCTCGACGATCGTTTGCGCTCTCGTCGTTTGTCTCAATATCAATCATGACGAAAGTGCTTCAACACTGCTGTGGTACATTTACCACCGCCAAGTTGATTGACAACGAGCATTTTATCTCGCTCTGTCGTACTACGCGAAGACGGCGCTCCTTTTTCCGCCGTAGGTTCCACGCCGGTTACCAAGGGCGCGTGAAGCTCCTACCATAGTCTCGGTGCGGCAACGCATTAGAGCTGGGGACTTATTCCGCCGATAACACGAACTACACCCCGGAGAATCGGGCAAGCTCCCCGGCTTTCGCGTCTGTGACGCACGTACGTGTCGGCCTACCACACCGTGGAGTGCCGACGGGCGCGCACATACATGCCTTCAAAGGTTATCGAAACCGTTTTATACCGTATCCGCATCTCCTGGATCCTATAATACCTTTCTTAGGCTCCCAGGGCTAAACACCATGTCACAAACATCCCCACGAAGAAAGAGAAAGAAAACAAAAAATGAAAAACCAAAAAGAAACGAAAAGGTAAAAAATAGTTGAATCCCTCACCGCACGATACAAACGAGCGCGCAGTCTACAAAAAAATCAAAACCCCCGCCAGAAAAATAAGCACCACACAAGGTACCCGACTTTGTGATATATCACCTCTTCACCTTTCCAGCCATCCGTGCAGTAGCTCCGATTCCTTCACACGGTCTTCAAGTTCAAATCAACCTTCTCCCCGCACCCCCTTCCCCGCCGCCCCTCCTTCCCCGCCGCCCCCACCATCGCCTACACCTGGCCCCACCATGGCCTACACCTAGCTCCAGCGGTATTGTAGTATCATACTCCCGTTTCCACCGCCGGGTATTGAAGTATCATGACTCTGTGCCTCACGGAGAAAAAAAACTTTAGGCGATTGCTCTTGGCGCAGCGTAGCTTTTACCCTTCCACAACCGCAGCAGCAGACTCAAAATCGGAAGAAATTAAAAACAGCACAACGCTAAGCTTAATTAAGACCGCAAGGTAATAGAGAGAGAGAGAGAGAGGTCACTCGCCCGAGTAACCCCAAAACAAACCACCACTGCAAACAAATCCCCGATAAGCGACCCCCCCATCGTACCCTTGGTCTGCTAGGAACAGCCCCCGTACATTGATGCGACCTAGAAATGCTGGAACTCGCCCCCCCCCCCTCTCCCCTTTTTCAACCCCCCTCCCCTCCCCCCTTGTTCAACCCCTCTTCCCCCCCCCCTCTAAAAAACCCCGCCATCCCCTTCACCGGTTATACGACTACATGATGATATACATAACAGACTGATGCTTTTCCGCACAGCCATCAGATTTTTGTCCGCCCTCTCAAAAACCGGTTTTGTGTAGTTTCCGTGCACAGATATGATTTAACATCACCCTGTTGGGACCCTGCTATTGATAGTACAGCTAGTTTTAAGTAAGGGGAGTCACCGGCCTATATCCTTTAAAGAGGACACACCTCCCCAGTGATACGCACGGTCGGAGTAGCACTAGTAGCACACACAGCTTGTTGCAAAGATGAGTTTCGACGAAATCTTCGATTCCCACAGCCGGATGTGGGGTGTATTTTCATTTTTTACGATACTATTAACCGTTACAATTCGGCGCGAGTCGACAACAAGAGGGAAGAATAAGGGCTGAGTGTTTCCCGCAAAAAAAAACAGAAGCGCGTACCGTACCGGTGGGGGGAAGGGGGGGGAGGGGGGGTTGAAGAGCCTGTTTGTAGTAGTGACCCCGGATCTGAGTCACGCCTAGGGAGGGAGAAGAAGGAGCGAAAGAAAAAAAGTGCGAGGATAGCACACGGGAAAAGTCCCCCCCCCAAAAAAAAATAACAATAATAATAATGAAAGAAATGAACCCTTTTTTCTGCATACTTACTTACAGCCTTTTTTTTGTTCATCCTCACACTATCAATCTTCTCATATTTTCTTCCCAAAACTTGGGGTGCAACTCTATATATATGGTGTTTTTTTTATACAAGTATTCGAAATGTTGTGATGAGTCAGCGTGGAGCGTGGTATCGCTGGGGGGCGGGGGGGAGGGGGGTGGGGCGAGCGATTACCAGTAGGAGGTGTGTTATAGTGTGATATAACAATATTGACCCTGGTACAAGCTACGCTGCTGTAGTTTCTAAGGGGAATCGCCGACCTATATCCTTAATGAGGACACACACCAAGTAATACGCGCGATCGGAGTATCACACACAGCTGGCAAAGATGGCTTTCGACGAAACCTTCGATTCCCACAGCTGGAAGAGTATTTTTATCTCACAATATATATGTATATGAGAGTACGTTCGTACATTTTTTGCCTTTTTTCGTTTGTATTAACAATATGGAAACTTTTAAACTTATGCCGTCATTGTTGTGTACCGTAAACAAAAAGGAACTTTCGAAATATGAGAATACATCAAAACGCTGAACGTTGTTGTCTTGACAAGAGGGACCATTTGAACAAATCAAAACTTACTTGCGTTGTTTTTGCGTTGATTTAAGGAACAAAAAGTAAATCACAGCAGCAGTAGCACTCGGTTTGTTGTCACAAGGCTCACAGGTTGGGTAGGCAATTTGGTCAACCTTTTGGCAGTGACGAGGCGGACTAATACCCTATAATTCCCTAACAAATGGCGTCGTCGGCAGGACCATGGTTTTTGGGGGTCGTGGGTTTCACCAGATCCACCAATAATAAATTTTTCTGTGACTTTCCCCAGATGTCGAAATCGAAAAAAAATACTCTCACAGGTTTCCCCAGGAAATGGAACCGCGTGGATATTGACACGTCCGACCCCGTGTATCAGGCCGACCTGCTGTATCCCGCCGGTTCAGGGGGGGGGGGTAGGTGTTAAGCTTCAGTTTGGGTCAGTAGGCAATTGGCTAACCTCATACCAGTGGTCAAACGGACTAACACCCTCTACTTTCCCCCTAACGTTGTTTGCTGCGGTATTATGACGCATGTTCGTCTTCATTAAAGGCCGAGGTGACAGGACCATAAGTTTAGGAAACGGAGACCTCAGCTTACCAGTTTTTACACAGCATTTTTACGCTGAAAATAATATTTGTGATTTCTTGCCCCGCGAGCATCGAAGAGGGGGGGGGGCGGGGGGCGGGTGTACTCAGTTTGTACATGGCCGTGGTCGTATGACCATAGACCCTAGCATCCCTACTGTGCAGGGACGGGCCACGTCGGGTTTTCACCAACCAGGCAGACATCGCTCGCACCAAGCGCGAAGCGCCGTGAGGTGCTCGGTGAGTCGCATGAAGGGTGAGCTGCATCCTTCCAAGAACCGCTCGTAAGACGGACTTCGGCACCTTGTGCCTACTTTCTTGCTTATGGATGACAGCGCCAATGAGTTATACGTTGTTTTCTGGTGTGGCCACTCCTGAGACAGCAATGGGTATCACTCTGTAACTGCCTCGTGGGTGCCTTACCATATTCACACTACGTGATGCGATCCTTCCCCTTGTAAGGAGTTAGGGTTCTCCGCCCCGCACAATATGATCTAACTCGGTGACCATCCCGGCGACCGCCAAAAAAGAAGAAAAAAAAAAAGAACGGTACCCTGGCTGTCTACCGTAGCTCACGCAGTGATTGGCATGTCTTACAGCGTCGTTGCCAACCAACGCCGACCCCAATATACATAAAACGTTTTACAGCGTCGGTGCCAACCGAGGCTAACTATTATATGTATTTTATAGGGGGACAAAGGTTAAGTTTGGGTAGTAGGCAACTGGTTAACATCATACCAGTGGTCAAACAGACTAACACCCTCTACTTTCCCCTTACGTTGTGCGCTGCGGTATTATGACGCGTGTTCGTCTTCATTAAAGGCCGAGGTGACAGGACGATCATTTCAGGAGGCAAAGACCGTAGCTTACCAGTTTTTACGCAGCATTTTACAAGGAAGAATATTTGTGTTTTGTGTTTTCCTGCCCCGCGAGCATCGAAGAGGAAGGGGGGGGGGGGGGGGGGCGTATACTCATTTGTTGCTTGCCTTAGTCGTTTGACCATTGACCACGAATCGCTTTCGAGACGGAGCGCCGTTCCTACTCCTAATAGAGATACCTCCAACGTTTGGGCGCTCAGTACGCTTTTTCCATATATTACATAAAGACTGTTTGCTTATCCTGTCCCCGTCCTGTTTCGCCGTCTGCGGCCACCATCTATCTCCTATTAATAGGAAAGCGACGGTTTTCTCGCTACTCTCAGGTCTACCAAACTCTTACGTTTCACATTCATCTAATTTCCTCATCTCCTCCTCTAGCGCACCCCGTTCCTCCTTGTGTATTTCACATTATCCTACTACGTGAGTCCAACTCTCTATTGTTGTGTCACACGGCGGGCACATATGTGCATCCACGTCCTCCTCCTCCCGACTACTGGTACTGGTATATCTCTTGCTTCTTTCTGGTAGATCCAGGTCCCCTCAACGAAATCGCAGTATCAAGAGGGGGCGGGGGGGGGGGGGGGGGGGGGCAGGTGAAAACCCTCGGGGCTGACCCACACACAGCCTGTCACGTTCCGGTACCCGCACACACGCAAACCAACCACCTAACCCCTCCATCCGGCACACACTCCGTATACGCCGGCCTCTAACTCACCACGGTCGTTGACGTGGGGTGTACGCAGGCTATTCTGCATTCTCTATCCTCCTTGCCCCTTCAGTCTGTACGTCGTGTCTGGACGTGCTTACTCTCAGACATTTTATCTCTGATCGCCTGCGTTTTTTCGCTCCACGCAGTCCCTTGCTCTCGCTGCCTCCTTCTGCGACACTCTACTTCCACCTACCATCATCACGCCGGACACCGTAAGGGCATCTCTCTCGCGGCCATACGCAACGCGCGCACACACCCCTGGTGAGCCGCGACGCCCACTATTGTGTTGGTTACTTTACCCACTGAGAGCTACTTAGCCACGTGACTCAGTCAGTTCAGTGGATAGCGCTGTATAACCCACACTGGGTTACTCAACATTACAACAGTGATCACGTGGCTCAGTAGCTTAGTGTGGCTCGGTGGGTGGCGCTGTATAGCCCACTGAGCTACTCACCACCACAACAGTGGTCACGTGACTCAGTAGCTTAGTGGGCAGTGCCGTAAAACCAGCAGAAATATCTCATCTGTTTTCGAGTGTCGCTGATTGAATCACGCCGATTTCGATACAGGGATCTCCGGGGCTCTCCTCCCGCGACTGGAGACAAGTGCCTAGGAATGCTATAGCAAAAACTTCGAGCCTTCCCCCCCCCCCCCGATAATTTCTGGATTCGAAACCCCGTAGACCAGGCTCAGAAGCGAAAAGTATACCATGTTGGTTAAATATGAATAGCATTACCCGATGAGCTACGGAGTCGCACGGCGTTCGAACCTCCGCACACCACAGGCTCAGAAGCGAACAGTCTACCATGTGGGTAATACAGCACTACCCATTGAGCTGCTGAGGCACGCGACTCAGTGGTGTAGTGGATAGACTGTTCGCCTCTGAGTTCTGGTGCATGCGCGGGTTCGAATCCCGGTATCATCGGGGGAACAAAAATAGCTCGAAGGTCCGAATCCCGGTATCATCGAGGGGGGGAGGGGGGGGGGAAGCTCGAAGGTTTATGTATGCCGTGACTAAGTAGCTCAAGTGGGTGGGTAGACTGTTCGCTTCTGAGCCTGGTGTGTGCGCAAGTTCGAATCCCGGTATCAAATCATCATCGAAAAAACAAAAAGAGGCTCGAAGGGGCTTATGCATTCCCAGAAGCTTTGCCTCTCCCTTCTGCGGCGAGGGGATAGCCCCGGAGATCCCCCTGCTACACGAAGTCGGCGATGACTCAATCAAAAGCACGAACCCGAAAACGACAAATAGATGTTTTTGTTGGTCACACTCAGTAGTAGCTCTCAGTGGGTAGGGCTATATATGACCTGATCACATTTTAGCCCTCGTGCTCTTCAACATCGCCGGAGCCGCACCCTCGGACAAGCGGTAGGTGCGTGGCACACCCCCCCCCCCCCCTCCCCAATCGTTCGAGAGAGTGGATGCACGCTACCGTAGAGGCGTACACCACTTTTCCCCCTGAGTTTTCGTCACCTTTAGAAAGGACCTTAAGACATGTCTTAACCCCCAAAAACCGATGTTTTTTTTGGGGGGGGGAGAAAAACAAAACCGCTATGATAGGTACTGGATAAAACTTTCCAATGCGCGGCCTCTAGGTATGCTGCAACGAGAATAGATCACGCCAAGAAAACAAAAAAAATGTTTCAAAATTGTTTTGCTTTCTCCGGCGATTTCAGGTCAAGGAATTCCGTCATTTCGGAAAGCGTTTCTCAGACGAAAAGTGCTTGCGTACCTTCTCTGTTCCATTGTTAACAAGATGAAATTTCACGAAAAAAAAAAAGGGAAGCATCATCGCCACTTTATACGCGAGCACTATCCTGCGCTAGCTACAACTGTGTTCGATCCAGGCTCTGTATGCTTGGCAAGACCGGCCAACGAAATAAACTGTAAAACAAGCGCTTTTACACAAAGCCGCGGGGGTGCTTTTTTGCCCCCGTTGTTGTTTGATAATTCATCCTGCTAACGATGGATCTCCGTAATGGTAGTAGCACCACGTCAAAACGAGAGAAGCGTAAATGCCCCTGCGGCTGCACTCCTTCCACGCTGACGATGATGACACCACACCTTACGTATCTACCTACCACAAACGCAGCGCCGCGCTCTCACAGAGCACGCGCGCGTCCTCAAATCAATCGCCTATTCGGCACACACAAAAAAAACAAAATGTTTTCACACGCCGCGGACAAATCTTGTTCGCCCTTTCGCCTCTGTCTGCCCAGAGGATCTCCACCAAGCTTTTACTCTGTCGGCAGCACGGTCACCGTGGTCCGGTCCTCTTATGCCAAACACGCGAAAGGCAATAAACCGGCGCGCGACGCACGCTTCGACAGAGAGAGGTCGCACTTTTTGAGCTAAAGTATTTTCTGCAAAAAAAGACTGATTTCTACGATAGCCCTCCCCCCCCCAAAAAAAACAGCGATTTTCTTTTCACGAACGTTTCGTGGCTGCTCGACACAAGAAAGGATACTATTGAAAGAAAAGTACATCCACATAGTTTCTTGTGTGTGCAAAGACCTATCGATCGATGACGTCGGGGTGTCGAGGGACACCGGATTTCAGAAGACACGACCGGGAGAGCTGGTTTAGAAACCGGCGATTTCGGTGAAAAAAAGTTGGGGGGGGCTACCGTAGTAAGACTCAAGAGTTGACGGAGCTCCTTAACCCCCTAATTGTCGCAAGATGTGTCGTTTTTGTTTTTTGGCAAGTTGAATATTTTGTATCCCTACTCTAGAGGCCGTGGGTTGTTTGTGCATCGGGTTGTGACCTTTCAATTATCTCAAAACCAGTTTGTTTGTTTGTTTGTTTTTGGGAGGGGGGCGGAGGGCGTGCTCATTTGTTGCTTGCCTCTAGGTCGTTTGACCATTTGACCAAGCATCCCTTTCGAGACGGAGCACCGTTTTTTTTCCTGGGGGGGGGGGTATGATACATAGAGCTCCTCAAGCAGGTCACCCCTTACTTAGAAGGGAAAAAAGCGTGCACGTCTAGCGTACTATAGTTTGTTGGCATGTATCGCGCACGCTTACGAAAGCGACGCGTGTATTTTTTGTGCATTGCTCTGTATGTATATGTTCGAGCAGCCTTAGGTCCGGCACCTCCGGAAAATTAACGGAAAGTCCAAGAAACTTACCAAGCCCAAAAAAACACACCACGAAGTAAGCACAAAGCTAGAGCGAGCAGAGAAACGACAGACTTTATAAAATATTGCACCCAGCACTTTGGGCCTTACGCGGGCACAGTATCTTGTCGTACCACGTGTACCATCGTGTGTTTCTTGTACATCTTGTGAGCACACGTGGGAAACGGCCACTACCGCCTCGTCGTGTGCCTCTGCCGAAGCCTCGAGTATCAACGGCTTACACAACGAACGGTGCAGTAGCGCACGCGTCGCGTTCTTTTTTCGCTAGAGATCGGTTCGGTTCGGTTCGGAACGACGCACGCGCGGGCTCTCTTGGCCCGCAGGTGCCTTGCCTCTGCCGAAGATGATACCAGCTCGCCAAAGCAGAGCACGCACATCCTCACCTCCCCAACCCGCCTATTCGGGATATAACGATGACGGGGGCACTTTGACCCGTGCCTCCGGCGAAGCTAAGAGTTAGCATGATGAGTCATCTCGCGGGAAACAGGTAAGGGTGCAGCGGGAGTTTCGGGAGCTCCTATACCACGCGAGGAGCTCAATGTCTCGCCCCCCGACACATGACTTCGAAGGCGTTCGTGTCGAGCAACCCGACCGACGCTTGTGTGTGCCAATAGACTGGTCCTATTATTAATAGAACAAACACACACTCGTGTGAGCGTACAAGACTAAAACCGGTAGCTCCTCGGTTTAGGATCTCAACCGGAACGTTCCCAGGAACATTCCCAGAAACATTACCAGGAACATTACCAGAAACATTACCAGAAACATTCCAAGGAACATTCCCAGAAACGTTCCCAGAAATGTCCCCAGATACATTCCCAGAAACCTTTTTTTGGCCCACAAAGTACAAGAGCCCTGCTGTTGTTGTTGTTCTCACATGAGCTCGCATAATAATCAAGTCCTCCGTGGTCACACAACAAACCGCTGTCTGCCGTGGGGCGACTCACATTAATTAACATATAACATTGACCAAAACACCAGAAGTGCGCGACGTGGTCAACCGTCCACGGGTAGCGTGAGCGAGAGAGCAGCAGCACGAGTAGGGGCCATGCTGCACCCGGCCCGTGCGAGTCTCTGCATTGTTGTAGTTTTGGACTCCGACTTCGTCACCGCCAACCAACCAGCAGTGATCGATGAGGCCTTACTGATCCCAAACCATGTATTCAAAAAAATGAAAACTACACTTGAGATGTGCGTGTCTGTGTGTGTGAGGTCGACCAAAAAGGTTTTCTGATCAGAACTCAGCTTTGAAAGCTGCGTGTGATGCTTCGATCGCGCGTGTTACGGGGTGTGCATACCCTCGTAAAGGATACAGGTCGGTGATATATACTTCGAAGTATGAGCTAAAAAGAGTCGGCGGAACGTTACAGTCAGTGTTCTCGCCAATCTTTCGTCGTCGTCAATTTTTCCCTCCGTTGTGGAGTCTCGAACGGGGCTATTATATGGTCGATTCCACAACCGAGCGACGCGGGCACCTTTTGGCCCTTCCTTGCCTCTCTGTTGAAGATGGTAGCTCGTCGAACGGAGCAACAAGCGTCTTCGCTAACCGATTCGGTACCCACAGACACTGCGCGCGCCCCCCCGCCCCTGCCTGGCCCTTCTTTCCTCCTCTCTCTGCAGAAACGCTCAGACACTCTTTGAAACTCTTGAAAAAATACTTCGAAGTAGTTCAGTTGATGTTAAAAAAAGCGATGCAATACATACAACATTTTAGTGCGACATTAAATATTTATTACTGTGCACAGCGATCGATGAAGGATTTGTATGCCACCTAAACACGTGAACGTGTGGTGAGCTAAAGCTTTATTTTTCCCCATCCGCCGGAGGATTAAAAAAAAAAAAGTCAAGATCATCACGGTTCGTTGCAAGCTCTCAACGCCCCCATTATCGCTAGATTTACAGTAAGAAGTTTTGACTCATCATGAAATACTTTCTTTAAACGGACGACCGGCGCATCAACGCAGCTTGCAAAGACGATACTACTATCGACCCTAAATTCGTCGAATTCGCAGCAGACGTCGTTAGAAGTTTAGAATAATTTTACATATAACATAAATTGGATCGTGACTAGAGAGTAGTTATGTCGAAGATACTACCAGCTCACGAAACGGCGCATTTTTTCTCTCTTCCCCCCCCATTCATATTCGGCACAGAACGACGCGGGCATCTTAACCCGTGCCTTTGCCGAAAACCACCTAAGGGCCCCGTTCTTAACGAATACAAAAAAAAATGTCAGGAGATCGCGACCAAAAACAAAAAAAAGAAACGTGTGGGACAACGTTCACGAATCGTGCTACGTACATAGATACATAGAGTAGATTTGTCCACAGGAATCCGGACGCGTTTGAATCTTCTTTTTTTTTCAACATTTATTTTACAATTTGAAAAAAGTTGACGTTCCAGCGCAGAGTTCCTGGTAAAAGAGAAACAGCTTGATTTTTTTTTCAGCAAAAGTGTGTTCAGAGCGGTGCCCCTACCTATATCATAGCAGGCTATCTCCTGTAAATGGTTGTGGTCGGGAGGACAAACCAGGGGGGGGTCGGTGTCTCGGGCCTTCACGGAACGAACTCTGGGGCGAACCTCGCCTGGTGACCTTGAACTTGAAGTATGAATGAGGCGGTACAATCTTGGGGAGAAGGGGACCTGGTAGATCCACAAACGTGACGTATCAGGATTTAGGAATCGTGACATTTTTGTCAGAATTCGAGTGTGTGTTTTGTTGAGTTCGTTAGGAACGACTCTTAAGACACGAAAACGGTTTACATGAATACACGTCCACGTACTGGTCATCTCGGCACAAAAACCGATTGCGGGGGACACCTTTGGCTCGTGCCTCTGCCGAAGATACCACCCCACCTGCTCATATCATCGTCCCCTTTTTTCCTATACGCAATGCATTTCAAAGGCATGTGTGAAACCCTTTTATGTCCAGCCGTACCCCATATCTTACGCCTTGTTAGGCTCCCAGGGGAATACCATAACACTAGCCCACCCGAGCATGCCTGCGTCTTGAATCGTCGATTCGGGCGCAAAAACTACGCAGAGTGAGGTCTCCTTGCCTCCGCCGAACTTACCCACTCTCCTGAAACCGCTCTTGACAACACATACATCAGATCGTGCCTAGCTGCCAAAGATTCTGGCTGGCTCACAAAAAAAGCGTGGAACGCGGCATCGTGTTGGGGGAGGGGGGGGGAAGAACGAGTACTCCAGTAGGCGGTGTGGTATAGTATAAAAAGCGTACGTACACGCACACACGTGTTCGCTTTTGTTTACATTACGTATTTTTTAGAACGATGCACGTGAACTTTTGAACTTTTTATCGCGTTTTTTTTGTGTGCTGTAGATTCAAAAGGAAACTTCGAGAAGTATCGAAAATGCACCAAATAAAAAGTGATAAAAACGTTTATTAGTTTGGTTATTAAAAGGGACCAAACAGATCAAATCACCCTTTCTTTGCGCTATTTTGTCTTGATTAGATTAAAGGCACAATAAAGTTGAAGAAAAAAAAACGCAAAACTCGGACCTTTTGTGTTTTGCGGTATATTATACGGAGTACGAAGTATGACGCATTCGTCTTGATGATTGAAAGACCGAGGTGAACTCGGAAAACAATTTTAGAAAACAGAGACTTCCAAGTCCACAGTTTTTTATGCACCAAATATTACACTGAATAAATCATATGGCTACTTATTCGCCCCGCGAACCTTTTTTTGTCGGTATACACTGCCGCCGACCCTTTCGAAAAGGAAGAGCTCCCCACAAGCAACTCGGCCTAGACCTGGTACAAAAAAAAACAGGGAGCTTGTTGCACGAGGATCGGATCACTTCTCGCGCGGGTCAGATCGGGTCACACGGTGGGAACAAACCACTTGGAATCAGCAAGGGGTAATTTTAGCAGTACGACACCAATACAAGGGTACATTATAATCCCTTTTGCAACACCTCCCACAGATCAAGATCTAGATTATCTAGATGATCTGTAGTATCTGTCGTTATCTGTCGATATTAATGAACAAAGCTACGGTACGGTAGGAGAGTCACTTTTTGAGCCTCTTTTTTTTTCAGTGTGGGTCGGGGACACTCGCGCGTGTGACGCTCCCCCCCCCCCCCCCTCCCCCCTTCCTTGTTGCTTTGCGGTCTTAACGCCTCAAGAGCCCCGAAACCCCTCCCTATACTGAACCCAAGTATTTTTGTCCCCGAAAACGAGTTTCCAGTTGTACAGGGGCGTTAAACCCCTTTAGAGCCCCCCAAATCCCTTCCTATACTAATTTCAAGCAAAATTGTAAAAAAAAAAGGGGTTTCAGTGCAGTGAAGGCTTCCGTGTTGGTTCTTTGTGCGGGTACATGACACTGCCGTGTGTGGATTGATTAGCTACGCCGCGCCAATCGAATCGCCCGAAGTAAACAGTCGCGGCGAGGTACAGAATTCACTCTAGCGCGAACGGCCCAAAATCTCGTGCAACAGCAGTGTGACAAAAAAAAAAGAGTGTAAAAGAGGGTGTGTTGTGCAGCAAGGATCTGCGCACCGCAGTACAGATCAAAACCAGAAAATCCGCGCGCGCGTGCTAACACTACCATTTTTTTTATAGAGAGACCATGCAGATTAGACGGCTCTTCATCCGGCAGCATGATGTGATCTGACGCCTTCTACGATAGAGGAAGCTGAGGTATACATTTTTTTGGCGATTGTGTTTTGGGAACGACGGGGCTCCCTAACCCAACATATCGTCGGAAAAAAAAAACGCCATTTTTTGTTTGCGTGATTCTCATTGTGTACCTCTATAGACCATGGTATTTTCCATAGGGGATCCGGGATCAAGAAGCAGATTTCATTTTTCTCCAAATCAGTTTTTGGGGCGAGTGTCTTTATAAGCACCTAAATTGAGGGGTAGTGTTGAGAAAAAAAACGTGGTGCACCTCTATCGGTAGCACATGTCGTCTGTAGACCATGCAGATCAATCGTAAACGACCAGCAGGGATCTGTCTGCCTGGGAAGGCGCAGATCACACAGATATATCATCACGAACAAGGACCCCAGTCGCAATGCAGATCATACGACCCTCATCCGGCAGCATGACCTACACACCACATGCAGGTCAATCCTAAACGGCCGCCGGCAGGGAGATCTGTCTGTCTGCCTTGAAAGGCACAGATCACACAGATCATCATGGAACAAGAGGACCTAAACTGTCCGGCGTGTGAACCCCCTTATGTTACTAGAAACTGCATCCACGCTTTTTGAGGACAAATTATACTCGGAATCATTAGTACATATATATGTGGGATAATTTATTAAAAATGTTTCAAGGACGTCAACCGTATGTGGGATAATTGTTCACAAGTGTTAAAGAGTTGTGTTACCCTTTAGAACAACTGCAGTATGTTATGGTACTGGCCTGGGGGTCTAGGAAGGCACAGGACGTTTCTGGGCCCCACTTGAGCTATCTTATACCAGGTAGTAAGTATATACGTAGTCTAATACCCACATTTTTTTGGGAGAAACCACTCGGAAATACAGTGTGGTGTAGGACCACTTTTTCAGAGCTTAAAAACGCTCTGGGCTTTACAGGTGGCGGGGGGGGGAATGACGTGGATAAATTGACGATTGAAAAATGAGTCTTACTACGGTAGCCCCCCCAACTTTTCTTTAACGAAATCGCCGGTTTCAAAACCAGCTCCCGGTCGTATCTCCTGAAATACGGTGTCCCTCGACACCTTCCCCGACGTCGTCGATCGTTAGACTTTTGCACACAACATAATATGTGGACACTTTTTTTTCAACAGTATCCTTCCTTGTGTCGAGCAGCCACGAAACGTTCGTTAAAAGAAAATCGCTGGTTTTGGTGGGGAGGGCTATCGTAGAAATCAGTCTGATTCCAGAATCCGTCGCTTGAAGCAGCCCTTTCACGCGGATAGATGGTGGTGGGGGGGGGGGGGGGGCGTAGCCATTTGTTGCTTGCCTGTAGTCATTTGACCGTGAACCACGCATCCCGTTCGAGGCGGAGCAAGGTAGGGGGTGGGTGGGGGGGGGGGGGGGGGGGGGGGGCGGGGGGTGGTGTGTTCACTAGTGTGTTCACTAGTGTGTTTTACTAGTGTGTTCACTAATGTGTCCACTAGTGTATTCACTAGTGTGTTCACTCTAGTAGTGTGTTCACCAGTGTGTTCACTAGCCCTAGATACGACACACATGCTCGTACGGTCTATCTAGAGGGTGTCGCTCAACCTTTTTTGCCTTCCAAGAGAGTATGCGCTGCTTGAGCTGTGAGGGAGCTCTATATATGTAACACTGGTCACACCCACAAATAGATTTATAAGTAGACTGAAACTTTCACCCGATAAACAAACCAATCGCCAAATCATAACCTCTTTTTTTCTTAATCCATTTATTGTCCTCGCACTACCCTCGCCCTACCTCACCCAGGAGTGGCTCAGATCCGGGGTCACACAGCGAGCCCTCCTCCCCCCTCCCCACTACGTACACGCGGTACGTGGTCTGCAAGCCTTCATTTTTTATCGCGAGAAGAAATTCCAAGCATTTTCTTCTCCCTCGTCGACTCGCGCGTCGAATTGTAGGTGCGTGCGGACAATAAAAAAAGCCTGAAACGTTTTTTCTTATTGCAAAACAAGACTTGACATTTTCATTGGCCGACGATGATTCTTGGGCCAAGGAGCCCCCTTCATTTGGAAAGCGTTTTAGTGAAGCCAAAAAGTGCTGACCTCTTGTCGTACCACGCGTCACAGTGTGTCGGACAAGAGCGCACAGAGCGCGTTCGCACGCGCGCCGACAGGCCGATGTGAAGTGTCTGTCACATGGTTCGTTTGGTCATACTTGGTTACTTTGGAGCACTTCCAGGCATCCGCCGTTGCAAAGTTGTTGTGCATGACACCACCCAGCAACCCCCAAATCTGAGGTTCTCCCTGTCTGGGGGCTGTCCCAGCATCAGGGGTTTCCACAAACGTCAAATTCAGTATGTTTGTTATTCCGCTGCATGCGAAAACGCTCTTTAGTTCTGACCGCAGGAATTCTGGAGTTTGTCGAACGGTGTACCAGGTATTTACTGAAACTTAATATATAAGGAAGGCGTGCTGGTTCGGGGACACCTACAAACCACTTAAAATTAGCGTGGGGTTATTTTGGCGGTAGCAGAAACAGGGTTAAGCAGGCTCATCGATGCCGACGTACCGCTGTATTTAAGCCCCAGTAACGAATACGTTTGTTACCCTATTTGAGTGTTTTGTAGCGTTCCAATACCATCCCCACCAGCTCAACAACAAAATATAGGCACGAAAAAAGAGAACGCAAAAATCAATCTAAAAGCTGAAAAAAAAAGACTACGCTGCACGGCTGGCTTCAGAGCTTATCGCCGAGACTTCAAGCGATGCCTGCCCTCCTTCCCACGGGGTACACGACGCACACGGTAACTCCCTGTTGCTACGGGGGAAACACACGCTAAAAAAGAGTCGGACACCGCCCTGCATTGTCCGAGACCTAGACAGGTGGGGTATACTAGAACCAAGTCAAAACAAACAGAAATATGCAAGTTTTTCTTTTAGTCTCTAGAAGTTGTGTGGTGTGGTCTTTCTTTTTGTCGTGGCCCCTCTGGCTGCTACTACTGCATTTTTCCGTGTCGTCAAGGCACCAACCTCAAGCCACCACACAGCTTCGAATTTTCAAGCTACTGTACCTGGTATTTATTTATCAAGTCAGACAATGGAACATCAATCCCAACTTCTTTCGCCCAAACTAAACGACAGACTACGTCGCTGCCGTTTGTCGCTAACATGCGGCATAATAATCTCTATTACCTAATATAAGTGAAAATATATTCGTACCAGGCATATATGTAGACTACAAATACACCTCTCCTTAATAATTATCAATCCGTGGCCGCTGTATGGGAAAAACGAACGCATCACAAACCACCCGGAAAACCAAAACGCAAAAAAAAAAAAAAACACCCTACTCACGGTACGCTCCACACCCGCCTTGAGGAGGTTTTCGTAAAAATGCGTGTCCCGAAAAGATCACCACAAAAAAAGACGTACCAAGGTACAGAGTAGTGGTCCCTCTACAGTGCCAGCCGGAAATACCGGCACTATAGCGGAAACCGGAAGTACCGGCACCATAGCGGCAACCGGAAATACCGGCACTATAGCGGAAAACGGAAATACCGGCACTATAGCGGCAACCGGAAATACCGGCATTATAGCGGAAACCCGCACTACTCCGCATACTGCCACTACTGGTTGTTCCCATCTGTGCCAAGCGATTTCACAGGCACTATAGAGGGCAACTGGCACTACTCCGCATGCCGCCACTACCTGCTGTTTCCGTCTGTGCCAAACGATTTCACAGGCACTGCAGAGGGCCACCGGCACAATTCAACCGGCACTGATCAACGCGCACTATAGAGGGCAGCCGACATTGCTCAACCAGCACGATAGAGGGACCACACAGGCACTGCAGAGGGCCACCGGCACAATTCAACCGGCACTGATCAACGCGCACTATAGAGGGCAGCCGACACCACTCAACCAGCACGATAGATGGACCACTTCTGTTGTGTTCTGTCTGGCAGCTCTACGGCTGTGATTCTTGCTCAACCAGGGTGATAAGTGACACCAATTTTGCTCGGTATCGTTATGCACCGCAGCAATAAAAAAACCAGGTGTATTGCGGGCTATGTCGCTAAGAAAAAGTTTATTTTTGTATTACAACCAAGAAAAAAAAACATTTTTCATGCGTATGACAGCAAAAAAAAATACCAAGGATATATTTTGTATTTTGCAGGGTATATATATACTCTGGGGCAAATGTGTCGGTTGACGGCACTCTTGACCTTTGACGGACAGCCGTCAAGGACAGGGACGCTTTATACCAAAACCAGTATGTTATGTCTAACGAGGCCTTGACAGAATAAAACTAGACCGTCAACCGACATCTTTGCTCTGGGGTACCCGGATGCCGAGCTTGGTTGTGTTGGTCATGCCGGGGTAGATACCCGGGTATATCCAAAGTATATACCCGGGTGCATCCAGAGTGTATACCCGGGTACGTCCAGAGTGTATACCCGGGTACATCCAGAGCATACCAGGTATGCTTCGAATTACCTCACTAAACAGACCTTTGAAAATGTCATTTTTCTTGCCACCATAGCCTGTAGCACCGGTACATACGCGCAGAAGCAAGGTCTGTGTCAACTTTCATCAGACGGGTAAACCAAAGAAAAAAAAAGCACGCACGCACGCACGATCGTACACATGTATCGAACACTAACAGAAACTATTGCATTATACCGGTGCGTATGGTGGCATTATGACATCTTGGTATCAAATCACAACCACCCCCGCTCTCCCGCACGTTTGTTTGCTCAAAACCCGTCCACAATTACGCCTCTCTCTTTTGCATTTTTGTTTACCCGCATCCCCGACATCGCCACCGCCTGGCAGGTGTTAGGTAGCAGCTGGTGGCTCGGTCGCCCATCTACTTAAAACCTTGTTACTGCTGCAAAAATTATCCCACACTAACTTCAAGTGGATTGTCCCCGGAAACGAGGATGCAGTGCCAAACAGGTCAAGTCTGTTATAATACTTCGCCACAGATGTGTTCAAGGACCGCAGCAACACACACATATACGCGTCTCCATCACGCCAAGAGCAAAAGGTGACGGCAGACATGTAGCCGGCCAGGTTAACCGCAACAAACCGCAGAACGTCCCACCGCCAGCAAGTATCAGAAAAAGAAAAAAACAAGAAAAAAAAAACAAGAAAAAAAGAAAAAAAAGAGGGGCAAAAAAACAAAACGGAAAAAATACACCACACAAACGTTCGGCACAACCACACCACAGCTAAACAGTAACACTTCGAAAAGTATTCTCAGAACAGAACCCATGACCAATGACCCAAGTGCAATGCCGAATTGATTTCGCGGCCTTCTTGCAGAGCACGCACCAGACACACAAAAAGGGTTTGTCAACCAAACCGCTCGCGTGTCCACCTCTCCCAACCCATGTAACTCGTGGAGCAGCTAGCGAAGGAGTCACTCGAAGGTCAGCGAGGCTGCCGGCCGACGCTACGCGTCTAACCCATAAAAACCCTAAGTTGCTATGATAAAACAACGAAGGCCACTGAGTCATCCCACCGTAGGAACCGCACTTCATGGGCCCAACGCTTCCGACCGGCAGAGCTCCTCGAGCGCGGACCTACCGGTTAGTATAAAAAAATCACGAGTATAGCTGGTTTAGGACTAGCTCACAATAAATGTTGGTCGGGCTGCGCGAAGGAAAGTCTTCGAAGGCATGTTTCGGGTGGGGGGGATATTACGCTCATCATGCTCGGAGCTCAGAAATTTCTCAGAATCTGCTGCACTCCTAGCGTGTGATGACCCCACTCGAAGATCAGCGAACCTGCTCATCGGCACCTCCTCGCCCGTGATCCGGAACAGATCAAATAAGCCACCAAGTTCCTCCAAGGTCAGCGAGACTGCTTAACCTCGCTTCCCAGGCCAAAAACCGGAGCAGCAGTGACACCCGACGCAGTCACCTCGCTCCGAGGCAATCGAGGCTGCCTATCGACGACCTCCAGCCCAAAATCCAAAGCAACTAAGCGACGTCGTAAATCACGCCAAGGTCAGCGAACCTGCCTGTCGACGCCCCCCAGCCCAAAATTCAGAGCAGCTACGATACCCGACGAAGCGAATCACTCGACAACCATCGAGGCTGCTTATCCACGACCTCCAACCGATAATCAGGAGCAGCTAAAATGCCACTTCAATCCAACATCAGTGGCCAGAATGCGAATGAGTATACGATGAGCGACGGAGTCACTTCGGAGGTCAGCGCGACCGCTCATCCACGTTTTGCCAGCCCCCCCCCCAGAAAAAGCCCGGAGCATCTATGACAAAGCGACAAACTGATTTTCACTCAAAGAGCGAGGCGTTGATCGCAAATTTAAGCTCCGGATCTTCCTGCAAATCATCCAAGACGGACCCTTGCCCTAGCCCCAGCGCAGCTTCCCCCGGCGACTCCCCCCCGTCCACACCCATTCTTGACAGCAATAACGCCCTTTTCAACTCCTCATCCTCGTCCCCATCCAAGACGCCTCCAAGGCCCTCCATAGCGCCGCCTAGGCCGTCCACGCTACCCCCGAGGGACAAAGTTTCTCTGATCTGATCAGCGGCCGGAGATGCTACCCCCGCGGCCGCTGCCGCCGCCGCTGCTGCCGCTGCACTGTCGCCTGCTTGCGCACCCCCCGCCCCCATCGCGGGCCCACCAACAGCAACGGAGGCCATGGATTCGGCAAGAGCTCGTCGGACCAACTCTGCTTCGTCCTCCGCTGCGGCAGCGGTTTTGCAGGAAGCTTCAAGGGCGTTTCGCATCTGCTCTTCCTCGCTCTGCGCCTGCGCCGAGCGAATCATCTCCTCCTGGGGAGGTGGAGGCAGAGGCAGCGGTGATGACGGCAGAGGTGGCGGCGCGGGCACACGGCAGCAGGGGCGGTTTTCAACGATTAATTCGACGGAGCTAAGGAGCTAAGGGGGGGGGGGGGGTACTCAGTTTGCGCATGGCCGTAGTCGTATGACCGTAGACCCTTGCACCCCTAATATGCCGGGACGGAGCACGACGGGTTTTCGCCCACCAGGTAGACATTTGCTTGAACCAAGCGCGAAGCGCCGTGAGGTGTTCGGCGAGTCGCATGAAGGGTGAACTGCATCCTTCCAAGAACCGCTCGTAAGATGGAAACCGGCACTTTGTGCCTACTTTCTTGCTCATGGATGACAGCGAAATTGAGTTACTTTGTTTTCTGGTGTGACCACTCCAAAGACAGCAACGGGTATTACTATGTAACTGCCTCGTGGGTGCCTTACCATATTCACACTACGCGACGCGATCATTCCCCTTGTGCGGAGTTAAGGTTCTCCACCCCGCACAAAATGATCAAGAGTTACTCGATAATCATCATGGTGACCGCCAAAAAAAAAGAAAAAGAAAAAAATAACGGTACCCTGGCTGTCTACCGTACCTCACGCGGTGATTGGCATGTTCTACAGCATTGTTTCCAACCAACGCCAAGCCCAATAGACATACTTCGGAGTATAACGTTTTACAGCGTCGGTGCCAACCGAGGCCAACTATTATATATAGCGGGGGGACGGCGGAGCTAAGGGGGGGAGGTTCTCGAATTGGCCGATTCGTAGGCAACGGGAGACGTAGGTCGCGGTAACTTTCGCTGCTGTCGCCGCAGTCGGCGGAGGTTGCGGCAGCTCGCGCTGCGTTTGCCTCTGCCTCTAGGATATTGGTGCTACATGCAGACTGTGGCTCACGCTAAACGTCCAAACTATTTTTTCAGCGCCCAAAGAAAATTCACACGCCGTGTTTTTCGGGAGTCAAGACCCTGAAAAATTGCACACGGCGTTCCATGCGCCCCTACCAAACCGCTACCGAACGACATCTTTGTGTTTGTGTTTAGTGTTTGTGTTTGTGTGTTTTGTGTTTGTGTTTTGCGTTTGTGTTTGTGTTTGTATATTTTTTTAGAAGATATTTCGTAATTCGTTGTTTTTTCCTGGGGTCCATCTTGTAGACCCAGTTTTTTTCGTCGAAAAAAAACTCAACAAAAAAAACAGGCGCATCCTACGAAAGGGCCGTAATACAGGCTGGTTCGCGCTAAACGTCCAAAATTATTTCAGCGTGTCCAAAGTTCACGCCGTTTTTTCGGAAGTCAAGGCCCCGAAAAATTGTACACATGTTCCATGCGCGCACTGCCAAACCATTTCCGAACGAGGTGTGTGTTTGTGTGTGTGCCATTTTTTTCGGCAGATATTTCGTAATTCTTTTTTTCGGGGATATTTGGGTCACCTCCCTTAGACCCAATTTTTCCAGAGAAAAAACAAAACAAAACAAAAGGGGTTGTGCTCCGTTTCGCTGAGACGATCAGGTGCATGGAAAACCTCACAATGTTTCGACGTTTTGTACAAGCCCGCTCCCTCCCACATGTTTGTTTTCGCTCCGCTCTCCCGCCCGCTGTACATCATCAGTCCAATTGTTTTTACCTTCTCTGCTGCCTGCTGTTTAGCAGCAGCACTCTTTAGAGACAGCCACGGACGGTGTTTCTGTGTGTATGCGTGTCTGCCTCTGTATATGGAGTGCGTGCTGTCACAGGCACACAAGACGATCAACAAGAGCGTTGTTTTTTTTCTTGTTCTTGTGTAGAAGCGGCCGCTCAGCCTTGCTGCTACAAAACCAGCATATACAGCAGTACATCAGCAAGCGATACAACCGGCAGCCGTGCTCCAGGCTCTCGCCTTTGTGCCAGTAGCCACGGTGTACGAGTGTGCGTATGGCTGGTGCACAGCAGCAGGAGATCGAACCACGACATAATCAACACGTACAATGCATTAATAGTCAAACACACATAGTCACCCCTCATGCTGCCAGGTACACGAAGCATACAGCAGCAGCGGCAGCAAAAGCAGTACTTGTAGTTTATACACGCACATATCATTGGAACGCCTCTATACCTCTCCCTTTTCGACTTAAGACGCCCCCGGGGCATCAATTTAATCCCACCCCGAAGGGGAACCTGGTATATGCATATATACATATATTCAGAAAATGGGGGGGGGGGGGGGGGTTACAAGGCAATTTCTAGATCGCATAATGACCAGGAGCTAGTGCACGAACGGTGCTATAGATGACCATTGGTGAGCGCGAGTTGAGGAGCTCCGTCAGCGTTAGATGGTTGCGCTGAAAGTGCAAGCCCTACCACGACACGGCCCGTCGCGCCTTCCTCACTAGCCATTCCCGACCCCGTCGGCATCGAGGGCGCTGTCAATCTTGCTTGTGAGACGGGGAGGGTTGTGAACGTCTGATCGCTGATTAGTTGCTTTGTTTTCGCGTTTTTTTTCTTCTGGTGCACTGCTATTGTTCGCTTCGCTCTCCGGGTATATTTTCCCCCCGTTTTTTTTGCTTCTTTGCACTGCTTGTTGTTCGATCTTCGGCATTTTTTCGCGTTCTTGTGTCACACATTATACACCATTGGTACGGGTCTTCGGTATTTTTTTGTTTCGCCTTTTTTGTTGCGCACTGCCATTTGTTGTTCGGACTTCGGTTATATAACCCCTTTGTCGCTACCGCGAAACGTATCCTATACTAAATGCAAGTGGTTTGTACCCAAAACGCGGGTGGAGATATCCAAGGAGAAAAGTTAAGAGCTTCCCTCCCACACCGCCCCTTCGACTCGTACACCACGGAGGGCGGGCCCAACTATCCCATCCTACAGTAAACACCGATATACCCCTCTCCGCGCATACGATAACACAGCCTACTGCTGAGAGCGCCTTGTATAGCAGCGTGGGTAGACGCAAAAAATCGATGCGAGTTGACGAGGGAGGAAAGGGGGATGAAGTCTTCCCGCGATAAAAACGAAGGCGAGTACCGTAGTGCGGGAGGGGGGAGAAGAGCCCGCTTAGTTGACCCCGGATCTGAGTCAGGCCCAGGGAAGAAGAAAGAGAAAGAAACAGCGCGAAGACAATATACATGAGATGAGCAAAGAAAAAAAAGAGGGGGAGGGGGGGGGGAGGGGGGGGGTCTCCGATTTTAGAGCCCCTCGGACACACGCCACGAGGCGGTAGATGTGCACCAACTATGTTCTGATGCTCCTAACCCCTTGAGGAGCTCTATACTATATACTAATAATAGTATACCTCACCCACCCAAAAAGCTGATTATAACCGAAAATACAACACACCCACCCCATGAACATGCCCACGGCTTAGGTACACAAACAAACAATATTGCAGAACAAGAACGACATTCCGAAGATTTTGGGTCAAGAGCCATCCATCCCAACGGCGGGGGGTTGAACTTTTGGGTCAAACGTTTCCGTTCGGTTGAGCTCCCTAAGTTGTGTCGGAATGATCGGTTAGCCTGATATTTCGACGAGTATGTTAGTTTCAGGACTACGGGAGTGGCTGACACGATTGGGATTTGTAAAATCATGGAACTACCCCTATAGCCCTATACCCCAACCCTAACCCATTTCGACCACGATACCGGTCGAAGCGTCCCCTACTGACGTCGCTGGGGTAAAATGGTTGAGAAAACAAAACAAAACAACGCGCATCCTGATCACTGGAATACAGCAGCGCACATAAATGCTGGTCGGGTTGCGCGAACGAAAAGTCTTCGAAGGCATGTTTCGGGTGGGAGATAGTGAGCTCCTCATGCTCGGAGCTCAGAAACTTCTTAGAATCTGCTGCACTCCAAGCGTGGGATAGCTCTTAAGGAGACCCGAACGTCACAAATACTACGCCAAGTACGAGTCCTAAGTGTTACCGCTCTTATCTCAGCGTATAATGCAGGTTTTAGTGTAGGCGTCAGCCGCAACCATACGTGGACCTGGCAGGTTCTTGTCTTAGCTGGGTATCATACCATGCAGGTTTTAGCATAGGCGTCAGTCAACATCATACACCTGGGATAAAGGTTATAGTACAGGCATCACAAAGGCGTGGCAAGCAAAAGCCGAGTTTGACCGCTCTTGAAAACCCGTTTTATCTTAAATATGGGCGCCCTTAAATCGGATACCCAACGGTAACACCAAGACGCCTGTCCAACACACATTTTTCGAATTATGTACGGAAAATCACGCAGGTAACAAATGACGCGTGCTGAGATAGGCACACGCACCTTCATTTTCTACGGCGCTTGACTTGCGGAGCTCTATACCTCCCCAAGCAGCTGAGCTTGAGGGAAACAGAAAGTGCTGCGATGGCATATATGATACGAAGGCGACAAAAACAATCCCATGGCCTCAAGTAGGTACAACAGTACGAATAGTGGTTGGTCCCTCGAGGGATCCAACTTGAGGAGCTTCACACCTAATCCTTTACTCCAATTTTGGTTGAATATTGCTGGTTGCCCGCGATAGTGCCCGTGAAAGCGCTTGACACAGATGGGAACAACCAGCAGCGGCAGCATGCGGAGTAGAGCCGCTGGTCGTTGTAGTGCTGGTCGTCCCTGCTGTCACATCCATACCGGCATTATAGAGGGACCACCACTTCACAGAACCAGTAATATTGTGCAACACCAACAGCTTTCCAACGGTATTGTGCACCAGGTATCTTATCAGTCGGGGGTCCCAGCCAATGAGAATGGGTGCACAGATCGGACAGATCAAGATCTAGATTATCTTAGATACCTATATATGCAATTCATTATTTTCCGTCGTCGAAAGCAGACGATATACGGGTTTAACCAACGCGGGGACACGCCCGGGAGTTTATAAAACTATTCTAACGACGTCAGCTGTAAGTCCGACACATCTAGGGTCGATACTCATCTTTACAAGCTGCGTGATACACGATTGGTCGCTCTTAGCTCCCGAAAGCTCTTATCTTGGACTATCTTATCTCGGGTGCTCTTAAATCGGAGTACCTACTGTAGCAGTTTTTTTTTCTGAATGACCAGACTCCTGTTAAAAATTCAAGACCTTCAATATCTTCCGTCGTCGAAGGCAGACGATGTACGGCTTTTACAAGCGGGACACACCGATTTGACCGCTCTTAATCCATTTAGCACCCCACCGCACTACCGACACGGGGAAAAAACGCTTGGAGATAGACTAGCATAATTTTACGTATGATGGGAGTTGGAAAGGAAAGCTCTTATCTTGGGTGCTCTTATCTCGAGAGCCTTTAAATCGGGGACTGACTTGGCTCCTCAACTGAGGGACATGGCACGGTAAAGGTGGACCATTTCTTTCTTTTTAAGGCTCCTCACTTAAGGAGCTCTGTACTAAAATTAGCTCTTAAAATTCCCGAATGCTCTCATCTTGGGTGCTCCTATCTCGAGTGATCTTAAATCGGGAACTGACTTGGCTCAACTGAGGGACACATGCCACGGTAAAGGTGGACATTTTTGTTTTTGTTGTTTTAAGGCTCCTCATTTCAAGAGCTCTGTTCTAAAAATAGCTCTTAAAAGTCCCGAATGCTCTTATCTTGGGTGCTCTTATCTCGAGAGCTCTTAAATCGGGAGCTGACGTGGCTCCTCAACAGAGGGACACATGCCACGGTAAAGGTGGACCTTTTTTTGTTTTTTTCAAGGCTCCTCACTCAAGGAGCTCTGCACTAAAAATAGCTCTTAAAATTCCCGAACGCTCTTATCTTGGGAGTCATCCCACGATAGGGGTTGCACTTTTAGCGCCAAAAAAAGGTATACCCTCTGACCAATTGAGCTCCTCAAGCGAGGAACTACCGTTCAGACAGTAGACAAGTAATTTCACGAGAGTACATATTGTTGTAGGACTAAGACATAGAAGCTTGGTCGGGTTGTGCGAACGAATGCCTTCGAAGCCATTCTTCGGGAGAGATACTGAGTTCCTCATGGGAGGAGCTCAGGGACCAATGCTGCACCCCTACCGTGGGATGGCTCTTATCTCGAGTGCTCTTAAATCGGAGTACCCACTGCTGTAGCAGCTTTTTTTTCTGTTGTGACTTGGCTGCTCAACTAAGGGACACATACCGTATATGACGGTGTATAGCACACCCCCCATCCGACGAGTTTCGTATGCCGATTTCTCGACGACCGGCAGTCTAAACGCCGAGCGACAAGTCTATGGAAAGATCTGGACGACATCCTCCCAAAGCCGCCACCGTTTTTAGTCCTGCCGCGCTGGTGTAGGAAGAAACCGGCTCAGCATTTCATCCCAAGGGGGGGTGTTATACACTGTAATATACGGTACCAAGCGAAACGTGCACCGTTTCTTTTGTCCGAGACTCCCTTCGCTCAACCCTCTCTGGAGCTGATTATATCTTCATCATAGCATGAGGACACCGAAAAGCGACGAGCGCGATCGATCAAGATCAAGCGTCTACGAAAAACTTGAGGAAAACTGTACGAGCATCGTCAGGACTCACGCTTGCCTGCCTCACAGCTTCCTGCGTTGCAGTTCGAACACAATCTCCTACATACACCAGCAGCTCGGTTTATCACTTCATGTGGCCGATACTGCAATCGACAGACAATTTTTTTCCGTCAATTTTTTTTCGTCTCAAGTCCCAAGAGTGTTCAAAGAGCTGTGCACCTCACCCCCCAAAAAACATCATGAGTAAAACTGAAGAGTGCAGCCCGATGACCAACCCCATGCATGGGCTAGGTGTAAAAAAAAGTGAAAAAAAAATCATATGGAAAAAAACAAGAACCGGCGTCCCGACGATTTTCGGATACATAAGAACCCTTTCGAGACATCAGAGGGAAAAATCGACGACGAAAAGTATAAATACCAATACTTACCATTATAGTGGACAAAAAATAAGGCACCTCCCAATCAAAACTCACTCATATAGTATATTACGAGTACCAACAACGCAGCTTGCAAAGATGAGTATTGACCTGAAATTCGTCAAACTCACGGCTGACGTCCTTGAAAATTAGTTATAAAAAAAAGTGACCATGACAGCGTCGGCCACTGCTGGTTAGCGACGACAAAAATACGGTGTCCGAACGACAACAATTAAAAGGCTCCTGCGCAGGACGGGCGCAGCGCGATCCTACTCGCACTGCTGGGCACGCTCACGCCACTGGCGGGCGCTTGAAAAATATCGCAATCGCCGTGTTTTTAGTCTCTGCACACGGGCCCCCGAAAGGGTTACAACGTTATAACGCCTTTACAGTTGGAAACCCGTTTTTGGAGAAAAATTACGTGGGATTAGTATAGGGAGGGACCCCCCCCTCCCTCCGTCACTCACAAAGTTAGTGCCAGGTATTGCAAAAAAGCACCACTTCTTTCTACCGCAAGCACGCGTCGTGGAAGCTGCCAAAATACCGTTGTGAGTGTCTCGTGTTTTTACCTTCTACAGCTGGGCCGTTGGATTCACTCATTGGGTTGCAAGCCGCCCAGTATCGTTGGGATGCCTTGCGCTTTTGTATTCTACACCTGGGCCGTCGGCTTACTCATTGGGGCGCGCTTCCATTTTTTCTTGAGGTCAAGCGTGGGTGGGTGGAGAGAGGTGTGGATAAGCTTCTCCCATGTGGAGCAGCAGAAAAAATCACGTGCTGATATAGAAATTGGCTGTTGATGTTCACCCTGACAACATCCGTAGGACAAACGGGCGGCAGGTGTATCACGCAGCTTGGCAAAGATGAGTATCACCCCTAAAATGTATCGAACTCATAGCTGGCGCGTTTTTGAAGATGGTTCTCAAGATATACCTCCATCGTAGCGTGCGTCATGTCTTGACTTGTGCTACGAAAGAGGTACTCGTACCCCTCTTTGGCAAAAAAAAAAAAAAAAAAAACATTTTTTGAACGACGGGGGCTCCTTAACCCAACATCGTCAGAATCTGACATTTTTTTGTTTTCGAAAAACGAAATTTCTCTTGTATACCAAGGGCATGGCTTCGTTCATCGAGTTGTACCTTCGGTTTTGCTCAAAAATAATCTTTTTTTTTGGTGAGGTACACGGAGATCCTCAAGCAAGGAGCCCGAAAAAAAAAAGGTACACCTTCACCGTAGCACGTGCTGCAAAGGTGCACCTTTTCCGCAGCACGTGCCTAACACACAATTACCGTTGCCGGGTTATGTATCAAAAAGCAGAGACCCGATAACTCTTTCACGGGTGGAGAAAAGAGGCACTTTCACCTCGTACCATGGGACTGGCTGGGAACCGCTCGGTACATTTGCGGATTTTGCAAACTGCCAATGACGAGGGATCGGAGTTGGCTGGGCTTGACTTAAACATTCTCGTATGGGTACCCGGTACCCCAAAGTATGTACCTCTACTAAACACACATCGGTGAACTCCATGGTTCTTGCTCGCGCGAAAGCTGCACAACAAGCTCCGTCAGCCGACCGAGCCAGCGGGCAAAAAGCCACACAAGGGGAAGAAAAAAAAAAGGAAGAAAAATACCAAAGCAAAAGACAAAAAACGAAAACAATCGCCACTTACAAAGAGAGAGCAAACAAAACAAACACAAAAGATACGAACCCTGACCTGCGAAAAAGAGAGCGAAAACAACAACAACAACAACAACAACCCTGACCTGCAATACGACGAGCTCGCTATCCCGTGACGCGGCTTCAAGCGAAATGAGGTTGGACTGCTCCATGTGATCCACGCTCGCGACCAAAGCGCTGTCCAAATCGGTGAACTGCACAAAGCACCCAGAGCACGTACACACCACGCATACACAAAAAACAAACGCGCGCGTCGGCGTCGGCAACGGCGACGGGGAGGGGGGGTACTCCTATCAGGCGTAAGGGAAGGGGTGGGGGGGGGTGGGGGGGGGGGGTGTCCTCATTTCTCGCATGGTCGTGGCTGCATGACCATAGACCCTAGCTGCGCTACAATGCCGGGTTTTCACCGACCAGGCCATCGCATCGCGTCCAGCAAGCACGAGACGCCGTGGGGTGTTCGGCGAGTCTCATGCATGAAAGGGTGAGTTGCATCCTACTAAGAGACACTTGCGAGACGGACTGCCTGCCGCACCTTGGGCGTACGTTCTCTTGCATATGGACTAAAGCTTCGAACCAAAATATGTCGGTTGACGGCACTCTTTGAGTTTTGACGGACAACCAGCCGTCAAGGACCGCTTCACACTATTAATAAAACCACTATATGACGCGCGCGCTACGATAGAGCTAGCACCTCTTTCGTAGCACGAGTCAAGACAGGACGCACGCTACGATGGAGGTATATTTTGAAAACCATCTTCAGAAACGCGCCAACTATGAGTTCGATACATTTTAGTAGGGTTGATACTCATCTTCGCCAAGCTGCGTGATACACCTGCCGCCCGTTTGTCCTACGGACGTTATCAGGGTGAACACCAACAGCCGATTACTATATCAGCACGTGATTTTTCTGCTGCTCCACGTAGGAGAAGCTTTTTTCGTGTGAAATGGTTTCTGAACGACGGGAGGGCTCCTTAACCCGAAATCATCGAAAAATACGCCCCCTTAATTTTGCATGATTCTCGTTATGTACCTACTGCTGTAGGCCGTGGAATTTTCCATCCGGCAGCTCCCCCCCCCCCCCCCCACAATCAGTATTGGGGGAGAGGCCTTAACCCCTTTCGAGCCCCAAAATCCCTCCCTATACCGTACTGACTTCAAGTAAACTTGTCCCCAAAAAGGGTTTCCAAGTGGCAAAGGCGTCAAGCTCCTAGACTGAGGAACCTCGGAAAAAAAAGTGGTGCACTTCTATCGTAGCACCCGTCATATAATCATATCACGCATGGCTGCAGTCCGTGAGACCGTAAGACCCTCGCATCTCTCACAATGCCGGGACGGGGACAACAAGATTTTAGCAAACGACCGCGCGAGAGAGAGCAAGGTGGACGGCAGCCAGCAAGCGTGCGATACGGGCCAACGAGACGGTACATACGTAGAAAGCCGTCCAAGGGCAAAGCAAAGCAAGGTGCCTACAGTAGCGAGAAAGTAAAAGGATAAACGAATATCGTACACACCTGGTGGCCGTCCGGAGGGAAAAAAAAAAGAAGTTCATAACCGACGGCTCATAACCGGCTGCCACCCCTGGATAAAAACGACGCCGACAAGTGAGCACGCCGACCGGGTAGCAGGAGACAGGTCCAGCGTGCCACGGCTGCGTTGACTTAACTAACTCGCGCGCGCCAGACGAAAGCTAAAAAGAGACGCCCTCTATACCACATGTTCCATGGTGCCATCCAAAAATCCACTGGTTTTCACAACACAGGTAACGCCAAGGCCACGTACCCAACCAAGTCTTAACGCCTCTACAACTGGAAACCCGTTTTTTAGGGGAAAATAATTGGAATTAGTATAAGGGAGATTTTGGGTAGGGGATATCTTATTTTACTCGTACCGTGAAACCAGTCCTACTCTCATTCCAAGTATTGTTTTGACTTCAAAGACGTCGGTGCAGCTCTAGCGGGGTCACAACCCAATTGCGTGGGGCGGGTGCTACGATCGAGGTTGCACTTATTTTTTTTGGCCAAACCCTTTCCAATCCACCGGGCTCCTCCACTGAGCAACTAAACAACAGTGTCGTCACAGCGGCCAGCTCTTCCCGTGGAAGATCGCCCGTGGATTGAAAACCCAACAGAACATGACCGAGACGCTCCAAGGTCAATACTTTACGGCATCATCCCTTGTGTACTAGGCCATGGGACCGCTCATCCGCTTGCACTTCCCTTTTCGTATTTTTTACTGGTCAGGTTTTGGATTTGGTGTGGACCTCCTCAAATAGGAGGGGAGCCTCAGGAAATTAAAGCCTCTACAACTGGAAACCCGTTTTTTGGGGGGACAAAACTACGTGGAAATAGCATAGGGAACGATTTTTGGGGCCCTAAAGGGAAATATTAAGGTGCGCACGTCTATCGTAGCAAGCTTCGTGGGTGCAACTCTACAGAGGTTATAACCAGGTGTTTTTTACGGGTCGGGTTCGTTAGGATAACCCGACCCGATGCATAACCCGACCCGAGCGATTTGGCAAAACCTCCTGACACGACTCGACCCGGCCCACCACGTGGCACCTCCTGACCCGACATGGCTCGATCCGCGGGGGTTTTAGAAACCTCCCGACCCGGCCACGCGGGTCGGGTAACGACCAGAGAAAATAATCCCTGCAGGTAGCTCTTTTAGAACTGCATATTTACGTCTTTAGGGATAAAAACACTTGGAAACAGTGTAGGGGACTATTTTCCGTTGTAAAAAAAGGGTTAACCCACCGAAGACAGACGTCGCAAAACAAAAACACCGACACCAAATCAGGGGCGTGAAGGAACGCAGATGCATCAAATAACCGGCCCCGCAGAGCTCAGCAACAGCCAAAAATGGGCATTGCTGGTTCTTCTTCTCGAGTGGGCGAAGGGTGCACGTCCCCATCCGTTAGCGCGAGAGTTTCCACGTGGAGACGGGGGAAAAGCTCGCGCATGCAAAAGGAGGACGTGGTTAAGTTCGCGCTGGTATGCGATGCACGATTGTGCTTCCCAACAGCTCCACCAGGCTGTGAGCTAGGCCCTGCACCACAGCAGTGTGAGAAAGGGTCGATGCCTAAACCCTTTTAGACTTGCTTAAAGTATAGCAACCAAATACATGACAAAGGCGATGCCATGCACCGTCTCCCCCGTCAGTGCGCAAGCAGTACGAACGGGATCACGTCGTGCGTCTTGTTCCTACTATTTCAGTTCGGACAAGAAGCGTATCACCACTATGTATTCAAGCAGCCCGCTTTGCCTCGAATGGTCGATCTCGCAAACGTCAGTTTTATTGCTCCATGTTTCCCTCCGAAATTTCAAAGGGGATGACCCCGCCCGGCTCACCCATGCCTCGAGTTCGCTACTGTTAAACGCCAACGCAAAAACTACAGGGTCGCCTAATCATCAACAAATATTACGAAGCCATTTGTAAACTTACACGCTCCCTCGCTCGCTTACCTATAGCTTCGAACCGGGGGTAGTCGTCTAGGGCACCCCCTACCTTCACCCCCAAACCACTACCCGGCATTCGTTACTAGCAGGCTTCCTAGGCATCCTCGCTGCTCACCTGTGCTTCAAACTCGTTTCTACTAAACGCCAAAGCCTCGTCCACAGGGGTCTGTCCCGACGGGCCCTCGTCGTCTCTCCGCAGCTTCATCTCTTCCAGCCCCCACCTTTGCCCACGAAGCCGCCGGGTCGCCAAGGGAAGAAGAACACGGACAGCCGGTGGGGGGTGCCAACGGTGAGATCAATCAAAATCAACAGAAACGCCGCGCAGTCAGCGATAAACTCCACCTTAACCCTTCCAGCACTGGGTCCGCAGTCTTTGGGCAAAAACTACTATGAAATTAGTGTGGGTTAATTTTTGTAGTTCCAAAAGGGTTTATTCAACTCCTTTGCGACTTGAAGGGTGAAGCAATTGTCCCAAAAAAGCAGTTTTTTCACGAGTTTTATAAACCCGACCCGTTACCTTACCCGACATGCAAGGAACTTTTGAAAAACTCGCGGGTCGTGTCCGTGTCCGGGTCCGGTCGGGGCAAGAGGTTTTCAAAAGGTGACCCGACCCGACCCGACCCGTCCCGACCCGTCCGGACCCGACCCAACCCGATCCGACCCGACCCGACCCGACCCGACCCGACCCGACCCGACCCGACCCGACCCGACCCGACCCGACCCGACCCGACCCGACCCGACCCGACCCAACCCGACCCGACCCAACCCAACCCGACCCGGCCGGGCGCGAGAAGTGACCCGATACGCGAAAAGCCGTGGAAAGAAGGGCTAATAGCAGCATCGGTCACACGTATTAATAGCAACCCGGGATGTTAAGGTAGGGGGTGTATACACCTCAAAACACTGCAAGGAGGTCTTCCGCTGTATACGCAGCATGTGCTAGGCGCGCTAGATGACGGGCAACGGCGTGTCTGACACAGGCTGACGTACGACATGCTTTAGCTATTGCGACATGCCAGGTATGCGTGTACCACTCTCTGCTCGTTGGTTTGTTTTTTTCCTTCCTGGGGTGTTCTTCCACGCCAGAGTGACTGGTGCATGTCGTGTGACCACGGACTTTATTATGCGAGTTGTAATGTAGGAACAACAAACAACAACAACAACAACAACAACAACAACAACAACAACAACAACAAAAACAACAACCTGACCACCACAGGATACTTCGGGATCCAGGTACACGAGTATAGATATCAACCTAAAACAAGACAGAAACGATGTTCCCGGTCTTACCAACAAGCACTTTTTCGGCCAAAACCGTTTCAGAATGACTGGGCTCCTTAACCCCAAAATCCCTCCCTATACTAACTTCAAGTAAATTTGTCCCCACAAAGGTTTCCAGTAGTGAAGGCCTTAACCCAAAACCCGCCGGGAAAGTCATTCTTGTTTAGCAAAATGATGGTTTTCGTATGTCAACGCCACGGAAAAGTTATTATTGTTTAGCAAAATTATGGTTTTCGTATGCCAACGCCAGGGGTTTGTTCATCTGGTTGAAATTTCAGTTTTGCTCATAATCAGCTTTAAGGGGACGAGGCACATAGAGCCTCCGAGTGAGCAAGCCTCAGAAAAAAACGGCACACGTCTGACGCACATAGCATATGCCCTACCAGGTATGTTTTAAGCCACGTGCCCATGCGTCAAGAGCTCCTACAGACAGGGGCGCTCGCGCCCCCCCTGGTTTAGATAGAAAAGCTTCTCGGCTTTTTACGGTTTAGCCTTATCTTAAAACAGTTCCGTTTGCATATAACAAAGGGACAGCCATCAACCAATCTGCACACAGAGACACACACACCTGCCACTGCTAGCCTCCGCCGCTCTCCTCCGCGATCGCTCTAACGCCTCATCCTCCAGCTGCCCGGGTTCCCGAACCGGCTCAGCGACACCACTCGCGGGTCCAAACGAGCCACCACCACGCCTTCCACGACCCACCCCCTCCTCTCCCACGGGCGGATTTCCCGAATACGGCTCGTCTATGGGAGACACGGAGTCATAGTGCCCTCCGCCGTAATAGCTCAAGCGCATCGGAGGACGTCGGGACTCGAGCGACCCACCGGTGGCAATCCCAGCAGCTTCGTGAAAAGTGCGCAATCGCTTCGCACCGAGCTTCGCGCGCGCGCCGGAAGAAAAAAAAAAAAGAAGCGGAGAGCGAACAAAACAAAAAGTTGGGGCGGGGAAGAGGGAGTAGCAGCAGTTGGAAAAAAACGCATGCCATGCCACGACCCCCCCCCCCCCCCAAAAAAAAAAGTCTTGAGGCCCCACTTTCTCACTAGAGCTCTATACCTCGCTCATAAAGTGGACTTGAGATTACTCAAACTTGTACGCTTAACGCCTTAGAAGCTGGAAACCCGTTTTTGGGGACAAATTGCTTGGAATTAGAATAAGGAGGGGTTTGGGGGCTCTCAAGAGGTCAGTTCGATCAAAAGAAAAGATGGACCATATATATATATATACAAGGTAAAACCACTAACAGTGCAAACCACAAACGGGATTCTATTGATATTGAGCACTTTCTCAATGAAGGAGCCCCGCCAGGCGGAATGCAAAATAATGCTAAACCCTTATATCCCCTGTCGCCGCACGCCTCTGGGGAGGGGGGGGGGGGGTACTCATTTGTTGCTTGCCTTAGTTATCTGACCATTGACCACGCATCCCTTTCGAGACGGAGCACCGTTCCTACTCCTAGTAGAGACACCTCCATCATTTGGGCGCTCATTACGCTTTTTCCATACATGACATAAAAACTGTTTGCTTATCCTATCCCTGTCCTGTTTCGCCGTCTGTGGCCACCATCTATCTCCTAGGATAGCGATCGTTTTCTCGCTACTCTCTAGTCTACCAAACTCTTCCATGTCACATTGGGGGGGGGGGGAATGCTACCCCCATCCCCCATCGTAGCACGCCTTTGCGGGAAGCAGCCCCGAGAGCCAACAACACCAACGGGAGACGAAAGGGGGGCCGGCAGAGGGACCAGCGATTAAGGGAAGCAAGCCCCGGTATCTTTTCACGCCCAGCAACAATAATAGCGAGAGGCGATGCGATTCACACGACCGCGCTGTGATAACCGCCCATCGCCCATCCGCGAGCGTTTTGTTTTTCTTGGTTTGTGGTCAACATCGTAGGCCTAGATCTCAACCAGCCTAGATCTCGACCAGCCGCCCTATCATCGCGCGTTTTAACGGCTAATCTTCACCCCCACACCATGTCCACGATTTTTTTTTCGTTTGTTCTGTGTATGGTTACCTGCTGATTGTATGCCCAGATTTCCGCCGACCTGTCTCAGATCTTGTAGATCTCGCTCTTATTTGGCGGCCGCGCTAGCGTGATATAATTGCTAACCCTCCCTCTCCCTCCCATCCGCGAGCACTTGCGAGTGTGTTGTCTTCACGTTCAACCCGTTCTTTCTACCCAACGACTTCATCAAAACACCTGTCTGCAACCTGATTCTTCATCCTAAATACAAATTATATGGTTCAGACTGTGGAACAGCAACAAAAACTGTAATCGCAGATTAACAGTTAACAGTTGAAAGGAAAATGAAAACGTCAGCATATGGTGTACCAACAACACAGCAAAAGAACAAGCCAAAGTGTTTCTCTTGGTTACATGTTTTTCTTGTTAATATGATCGCCTGCGAATCGTATGCCCCGATCTCCGCCGGGCCTATCGTGCATCTCACTCTTTTCGCCGCCACAGTACTACCGCTTCTTTACTGTCAACCCGCCCCCTCCCATCTGCGAACGTTTCGGTTACTGTCGTTTTTACAGAGTACTATCCCCGAGCGTTTTCGTTTATTCGTTCAGTTTTGATACAATTACCTGCGGGTCATATGCCCAGATCTCCGCCGGCCTATCGTAGATCTCGCTCAACGCCTGCACCTCCGGGTCGTCTCCCCACACTGCGTTCCGCCTCTTAATGCCCAGGTAGCTCAGGAACGCGGCCATGTCTCCCTCCACGTACGGCTCAAAGAAGTGAGCCTCGCTCTGACACGGGTAACAAAGACAAATAGGGGGGGGTTAGTAGATGATGGTGGCCCAATCAGGAGGGGGAAAGGGAGGGGGGGGGTGGGGGCGGAATCAGCCTCGCCCTGGCGCGGCGTCACGGCGCGAACTAAGGCGGGAAGGCGCGCGCGCGCGGGGGGGGTTATGGTGAATGCTCGAGCGCGACTTGCTTCGTCTAACCCTTTCACCACTGAAAAATGTATCCCACTCTATTTTCAAGTTGTTTGTCCCCGAAAAACGTGGGTGGAGGTCAAGAAGGGCTAAATACGCTATCGATTGCCGACGACGCCATTTGCTAAGGAATTAGCGAGCATTAGCCCGTTTTGACCACTGGTAAAAGGTTGACCCATTGCCTACCCAAACTAAGACTCATAACACGGGATCCGATCCCGCTCGCAAACCGCCATCGTATCATATCGTACATATTCGCAAGCATCTACGTCTATATTCGCAGACAGCCAACGTCCATTCGCAACCGCGTACGACGTGCATAGTCACAAGCAGCCAACGTACACATTTGCAAGAAGCCCACGCATATAGCAACGGAGGGAGGCGCGCGCTGGGGGGGGGGGGTCGTTCCCCCTTTGCGGACAACAGCCGATAACTTTTGCACCGCCACGCTTTCGAAAAAAACTATGGCGCAAAGAAATACTGGGCACACACCCCAACGGCGCCGCCCGTAATGCGCAACGCACCCCTCCTTTACCTCCACGTAATCCACGCATGCAGCCACACTTTAGTACACCTACCTCTGTTTATGGTCTGCCGCTGCTCTGACCGACAGCCTTCCCTGCTCATACAAACTATCGCAGCGCCGATGACCCACGACCATTGTGCGCATGCACGTTAGCTACCATGGGTATACAAAGAACAATCCCACCGTAGGGAAGGGTGCAGCAGCATCAGTCCCTGAGGTCCTTACATGAGGAGCTCAATATCTCACCCAAAAAACATGACTTCGAAGGCATTCGTTCGCACAACCCGACCAAGGTTCTACCAGGTATGCCTTAGTCCTAAAACAATTACTTCGAAGTATGCACTCATGAAAATACTCCACTAACCGGTAGTTCCTCGCTTGAGGAGCTCAATTGGTCAGAGGGCATACCTTTTTTTGGCGCAAAAACTGCAACCCTTACCGTGGGATGACTCCAAACGTGATCGAGTTTGACTCGGAAGGCCTGCAAGCGTCCAGAATGGAGAAATTTTCGTGGCGCTACGCTGTGCCTCGCGCGAAAATGCAATCCACGCCTCTCTTACCTCCATGTAATCCATGCAGCGCGCCCGCACCAGCCTGTGGTGGCTGTCGTCCCCGTATATCTGATGGCTCACGCTGCGGAACAAACAGTTCCCGTCGCCCTCCACCGGTACCACGCGCAACCCTTGGCTCCTCAAGGCCGTCCTGTATTGCTCGTATCTGATGCGTTCCGTCGACGGGCGAACGTGTACGCACGTCGACAGGGGAAATGTACAACCAAAAAGGGGTGTGATTTGTCCCATTAAATATGTATGTATATATATATATACCTGGTACACAACTCTCCCCCAACACACATCACATTCTAACCAAACCCAGAAGGGGAACACTTGACACATTAGACAGATCAGTTTCCATTTCATGGACAAATCAGTTTCCATTTCATGGACAAATCAGTTTCCATTTCATGGACAAATCAGTTTCCATTTCATGGTCTGTCGTGCGGGGAAGATATATTCCTGACCTATACCAGGTATATGCTATGCACGATCTACAATAGGTCGTGCTACCGGACAGGAACCGTACTATCTGCACGAACTAGAACAAGTATCCTGGGTTGGATCCAACACAGATCCTGCGCACTGTATCACAACATGTAGATATATAATCTGCAGCAGATGATCTAGATCGTGATCTGTCGGACATGTGAAACCTTGGGTAAGATGTAGAACGTAGGAAAACCGGGGTTTGTGGAGCGGGAATGGATCCCAATATATTTGGAAGACATGTTTATCAGGGGATACATACGAGTATGAGAGAGCGAGGTTGGTGGAGATGAGCTGTCATCCAGCAGGGAGAGATAAAGACACGGTGGGTAGAAGAAAAGCAAAAACATAACATTTCGGAATCGTGCACAGATCCCGCACAACATATCGTCACCGCTGCTATGGGATGTAAATGATCTACATCGTGATATGCCAGATGATTGGAATCTTGTAAATATTTCAAACTCGTATCAATCACAGATCCCGCACAAAATAACATAACCACAGGTAAAGGGTCGAGATTGTCTAGATCGGGATCTGTTTGTTGTGGGGAGCCTTGTACAATTTTTACTGGGTTGGACATGCACGACACAGATCTTGCACAACATATCACAAGTACTGCTATGGGATGGAGACTATCTAGATTGCGATCTGTTCGTTGGGTGGAACCTTGTATATACGCATTTCGGATCGTCGTGGCACAGACGAGCATTTCGCATTCCCACCCGCTATCCCAGGATATAGATGGTGATCCCTAGAGCCTGGTATCGGTATACTCTTACCCTATAGATCACCCCCCATACAATATGATAGCGGTATACCCTTACCCTATATATCACCCCCCACACGATATGATATCTCCATACCTTACGTCAGGTTTTAGGCCCATGTGATATAAATATCATATCGTATTACATCGCTATACCCTTACCCTATATATCACCCCCTACACGATATGATATCTCCATAGCTTACGTCAGGTTTTAGGCCCATGTGATGCAAATACCATATCGTGCTACATCGCTATACTAGTGGTACTCCCGAAGTATGCCTGTTGCCGGCTGGTAAGGCGGACAAAAACAAAATTGGTGCTGTATCATCTTCTGCATGTGAGTACCAAAACAACAAAATAATAACAGGGCAGCAGTACGGCAGTGGAGCAGTGCGTACGGTAGTAAAGGTATCATCCTCTCTATGCAAGTGCAAAAAAAACAAAATAATAACAGGGCAGCAGTACGGCAGTGCAGCAGTACCTGCGGTAGTAAAGGACAGAGGAGTGCAGCAGTGGGGACGGTGGTGCTCCCAAGCACCAGTGAGAGGCCGGTATCTTAGAAACAAAAAAAAGGTTAATCTCCCACAGGACGACATAAGACTCCCACGTACAGAACGGCCCACGCACCCACCACGGACGACGCAGTGTACACTCCGCCCACCCACCGACCAAACCTTTACTACATACAGCAGTACAGCAGTGCAGCAGTACGTACAGCAGTACACCTGGTACGCGGGGAGCAGTTAGTTGGTTGGTTCTTGATCTTGAATGAAACAGGAAACATACGGGGGGAGTTTCAGTTTTTGACGATACTCGGCCATCTCGGGGAGCGAGCGAGCCACCGTCCACCACCCACCCACCACCTACCATCCACCCACGGACCTACCCAGTACAGCAGTACAGCAATGCAGCAGTACGTAGAGCAATACACCTGACAGGCGAGCAGCAGCCGATTCGTTGGTTACAATGCTCTCGGGCTGGGCGGGATTGGCAATTGTTTACTATTTCCCGCCACGCCGGAGGCCTAGCGAAAAGCGCTCGCGTTGCCGATTCTGCGCACGGCGAGCGGCGACGGCTGGATGCTGCTGTGTTTGGTCCTGGTGTTGTTGTGCTTGCTGTTGACGCAGGCGCGCTTGTCGTCTCGTGTCCATGGCTCTGTCCATGGCTCAAGTGGCCAAAACGCAATTCGAAAGCTTAATATAGTTGGAGTTCGAAAAAAAAAAATAGCGGGCAGCGACGAAGAAAAAGCGGGGGGGGGGCAAGCGAGCCGTCCCCGGGAGGGCGATTTCCACGCTTCCCCGTCGCCGAGGTGGGGCACCGACGGCCGTTCTTTCGCCGGCACGTCGTAGTGCTGCTATGCGGATGGGAAGTGGCGGCACCGCGAGGCCGCCGGTGGCCGAGTGGAGCTCGGGAGTCGCAGCTTTTTTGGGGGGGTGTTACATGTTTTCAAACATCCGAAGAAACGCCACGACCACGTTAGCGTATTATATAATACGAAAGGATATCGCGGTTTAAGCAAGAACTGACGAGGAGTATAGTGTGATACACTGCGATGTGATATACGGTATACAAAATATCATGACCGATATCAAGTGATATATCTGCCTATATGATGTTATATGCGCTATATAATATACAAAGCCACACATTTTCCCGATATGTGGAGAACCGTAATGTCCTCTGTCAATGCCCCAGTCCCCTTGTGTTGCCCCCCCTCCCCCGAACGGCCGAAATACGGTGAAAACGCTATTATCGCCGGAGAACGATTTTTTTCCATCTACTTTGACCAAGTCCACCCTACCTCAATAGTATCCCCGGGGACATCTCGAGTATCAAAATTAACCGCCCTCTCCGAGGGACAGCACGCAGAAACGATGTCACCCCAGAGGAGGAACACATAAAGTACACATGTGGGTATTCCATTCCGCCCTACTGCGACTTATATGCAATGAGCAGTGCGCGTTCACGAGCCGCCGAAGGCCGCCGAAGGTCAGACGGGGGCTTGGGGTACTCCGGAGTTTTGGGACTAGAGCCTGGTATCGGTATACCCTTACCCTATATATCACCCCCTATACCATATTATATTTCCATACACCCAGTCGTGTTTAGGCCTGCATATGATATATTTCATTTGATATATATATCATATCGTATTATATTGCCATCTCGTATAGTCCTATCTATTGGTAACATATTGGGCATTTTTGTGATATATCAGGGTATGCATCACTTACATACAAGATATCATGGCGATATATGGAATAATGCGCACGACACCTATATGACTAGATATGTCAACGTACAGAGCTTAGTCATGTTTTATTGGGGAGTACATATCACTATCATATACCACCCCCGTTTTTTACTCTATAAGGCTATAGTCTAGTGGCCACGGAGGGCGAAAGGAAGAGGATAAGATGATGAGATATCAAAAAAAACTCTAGTGTAATACGGAGAAAAAACGTGATGAGCTCCCAAACGTTGAAGCTCTCTTTAAACAGGAGTAGGAACGGCGTTCCGTCTCAAAAGGGATGCGTGGCCAATGGCTAAAAGACTATAGCAAGCAAAACATGAGTACACCTCCCCACCTGCTGCTCAGCTCGGCGATTTGCCGGACGTGCTGCTGCCCAGGGGCAAGCGACGCTTGTCGCGCGGACGTTTTCCCCCTCGGCATGGCGCGATAAGGTCCAAACTGCCGAACCCTTCCCCCGCCTGGCCGCACCAAAATGTCTGGCCTGTTGTCGCGCCGGACGAACTTGACGAGGGCCCTGCCATCCGGGTGTACATCCGCCACGAAGGCTTGCATCCACTAAAACGCCGAGTGGTAGGTGGTGGCAGTGGCGGGGGGGGGCGGGGGGGGCGGGGGGGGCGGGGGGGGCGGGGGGGGGCGGGGGGGGCCGCGGGGGGCGGGGGCGGGGGCGGGGGCGGGGGGCGGGGGCGGGGGCGGGGGGCGGGGGGCGGGGGGCGGGGGGGTGGGGGAAAGAGCGGTGGGGGCGGGGTGGAGGTTGGGAGGAGGGGTGGTGGTGGTGGTGGAGGTAGTGGGGGTGGTGGCGGTGGGGTGGTGGCGGTGGGGTGGTGGCGGTGGGGTGGTGGTGGTGGTGGTAGTTGTGGTTGTGGTGTTGGTGTTGGTGGTGTTGGTGTCGGTGTTGGTGGTGTTGGTGTTGGCGTTGGTGTTGATGGCGGTGGTGGTAGTGGCGGGGGCGGGGTGGTGGCATCAGGGGTGTGGTGCAGATGTTTAGAGCCTTGGGAGTAAAACATGTCAACCGAACGTGTCTTGGGTGCACCATAGGCCACACGAAGTAACGCGGACTGCTGGATAGGGTCATGGCAAGTTTAGTCCCTGAGTCACGGCGCAAGGAATTGCACGACACTGCTCGTACTACCCCGCGCTCACATATTACCTCTCAGCTGGACAAGACAGTTGGCAAGATCGCACTTCTTTTGTTTGTATCGTCTACGTACCTGGGCCGAAACAGCGCTAACACCAAAAAGAGATTCCTTTTATTTGTTAATGGACTGATTTCATACAAATACTACACAGTACGAGCAGAAAGATGTGCCTCTTGAGCAAACGTATGGTATTAATATACTGTACCTCTCGTGGCAACTCTGTATCTCTCGTGGGAACTCGGGCTACTAATAGTGGATGTTTGTCACTACCGTCAACTATGTGCGTGGGTACAAGTAGGAGGAAGCAGAACACACCGTACACGACGCACACAACGGTTCAACATCAAGAATCGTTTTTTCGGGAGATCCTGGTGGCCGGGCGGGGCACGGGACATGGAGACTCAGGCACACGAAGACGACGGCGTCAAGTAGAGTCTGATAATCCCCCTTGGCTCCTAACAAGTAATACCTCGCCATTGTCGTCCTGCGCTTCGATGCGATGCCCAACGCAGAGGCGACCGCCGTCTTGGTAGGTCTTTGTCTTGGGAGGGGCCAGACGACGAGAGCTGATTTTCACCCACTCGTCATACTGTACGCAGAAAAAAAAAGCAGAAAAAAAAAGCATGGCGGGGAAATATGCATGTGACGGAGTGTCAGCAGTGAGCGAAAAACCGCGAGAAGCGCACAAGTTGGATAACAAAAAAGGAAGGTGGAACGCGCGAACGCGTGAGTGATTGAGTGTACCGCGGTACGTACAGCAGTATTGGCCTCATTGGGACTTCCGAGAGGGAACATTCGCCCAACAAAATTGAAAATTACGTACATCATCGGCCACGCGAAGGAGAGTTGCTGGGGTAGGTAGCAGACATCCAGAACAATGAAAAAAAACAAAAAAGCTTCAGCTGTGGGATTGAAAACCTTGCCATTGATAAAGCAACACGCTTCAGCTGTGAGGTCGAAAACCTTTTCATTGAAACTTCACTCAAAATTTACAAACTGCGTGTGACACTTCGATCGGGCGTACGCCCGAGATGCGTCGCAGGGAGCTGCAAAGACACGCGTTTTAGCAATGACGCCACTCGTACTGCTGCCCGCTCCTCCCGCAGTGGACGCTTGATTTTACCTCGCTCGTAGATTTTTTCGGTTCGATATGAATGTGTCCTCAACGGGTAGTCAAACCCAACCCATCCCAAACCCAAACCAAACCCAACCTCACCTCCGACGAGAGAGGCACGAATCCAGCCGAGGCATAACCCTTCGGGAAGATTGACTCTTCGGGAAACCGACAGGTATTGACCTCAAAGCTAAAAGACGACAACTTTGGTTCTTATCTACCGTCTACTTGCAGGGATATCATCTTAACAGCAGCCCAAGTATTATCATGCCGAGCGCGTGTTATATATAGATGCATGCCAACACATGCTACGCTATCGCCCCCCCCCCCCCCCCCCCCCCTCCGTTCCCTCCCCCACCCCGAGGCTTCTCAACTGAGTAGATCTAGAAAAAAAGTGCCACCTGATGAACAATCCCAGGGCCTATACGGAGTTATACTGTAAAAAGAAGGAAAAAAAAGAGCCAACTGATGAACAATCCCATGGCCTACACGGAGTTATACTATTACTATACGACGAAAAAATACTGCACAAAAAGGAGGAATAAAATTCCGACGATTTTTGGGTAACGCCTTTCCAACGGGAAACCCTTCTATTCTACTAATTTACTTGAATTTAGTATAGGGAGGGATTTGGGGGCTGTAAAGGGGTTAAGGAGCCCCGTCGTTCCGAAAAAAAAAACAGCCAAACTCTGCTACCTCTATCGAAGCGTGCGTCTGTCCCTACGTTGCACATCGAACGCGTCCCCTACCTAGGCAGCCTGGGTCGCTTCGTGTGGCCAATATCGTAACCGTAAGATTTTTAGTCGACAACAGTTCTCTCTGAATTCCCAAAACAGTTAATTGTACTACTAGACGAATCGTGTCGCGGCAGGGAGGTCAAGAGGCAGCGAACACGTGTGAAGCCAGGTGTGATGTTGTGATACTAGTATAGTAGCAGCCCCTGTATGGTGCGGGTACGTGCCCGCCGTAACTACCTGCACTAAAGCGGCAACCCGCGCTACTGCCCATGCTGCCACTGCTGCTTGTTCCCCATGTGTGCCACGCAATTTTACAGGCGCTATAGCGGGCAACCGGCACTATCACTACGGTACTACCATAAACCATCGCGTGCCTGGATTCTCTCTCTACACACGGCAACCTTTTCATGAGCATCAAGAGGGAAAAAAATTCGGGACCCAGTTCCCAGCTCGCAGCACCAATGGGCAAAACAAAAACGGGCATGACTGTCGGACCAAGTTGCTCCCTTCTTCGCACCGCAGACATCTTCCCTGATCGCTACCATACAGCAGTAGTGGTCCCTCTGTAGTGCCGGTTGCCCGCTATAGCGCCTGTGAAATCGCTTGGCACACATGGGGAACAACTAATAATGGCAGTATGCGGGGTAGTACGGGTTGCTGCTATACTGCCGGTAGTTCCGGTTGGCATATACCGGCGCTAGAGAGGGGCCACTACTTTTTTGTCTTCTATTTTCAATCATCACTCGTACTCTCCAGTTCAACCCTCAACAGGTTTTTACCCTCAGCAATTTCCTGGGCAGGCTGTGGTCACAGGTGTCTCCCCTTCTCCCCCCAGGTACTCGTCTTCATCACCATCGCGCTTAGGGTTCAACATTCCCATCTTTTGTATGTTGAATGCCGATTTTCATCGATTTTGCTAAGTCACGCTCTCGCGCTTTCCGCTCGTCGATTTTTCCGCAAGAAAAGCTCCCTATGAGCATTAGTATGCGCTCGGTGAGACTTGATTCCACGACCTTGAAGTTAACAGGGACGAGGTTTGCCTACTACCCCATCGGGGACGCCGACAAACACCCCGTACCATGCTTAACTGTTCCCACTAAAAAATATATCTCACGCTAATTCTAAATAGGTAGTCCGTACAAAAGGGGGCGCAGCCGGGCCGCCTATGTATGAGGCATTTGTGCACTAAACGCCATAAAACCATTTCCTAGCGTGAACCGTAAACCCAAACCCTTGGCCGACTTGTATGCACAGTATGAACGTTGTCCTCGGGATTAATTTCGGAAAAAAAAAAAAACTATCGGAAAAAATGGCCATGTTACACTTCACATGTGATGAGTTTTTTTCGTAACTTCCACACTAAAAACACCGTACGTTACGGGCCCCGCACGTACTACTGGTGCAGTTTTGAACACGGGATCCAGGTTCTTCAAAAACTCCTTGATGCTCGTACTGATGCCGTCGAAGAAAGCGTTGACATGAAGCACCGGTTTCTCCGGCGCCGCGGGCAGAAATTTGTAGGAATAATCTTAAGCATCAACTTCGGGCGCTGGCTCTTTGGCACATACTGGTACGCCATGAAAACAGTACGAGGATTCAGATATCGTCCGGCGCGGAGTCCTACCAGCTATACATCGTCCGGCGCGGAGTCCTGCCGGCTATACACGAGTACGTGCACGGCCAGGCAAACAATCGGGCGCTTACACTGCCAGTAGCTAGAGCGATGAGTGGTTCTACTTTGATACTGTGTGAACCAACACCTACCAGGGTATCACATCATACCCTGGTACATCATATCGTACCCGGGTACCATATACATACCCTGGTACATTTGATTGGAGAGCCATTCTGCTACTCTCGAGTATTGTTCGAGTACTCGTACGAGTACACAAAGAGCTTTTTTGTATGCACGAGTATTGATACAGTCGACAATGCACCACGGAGGTCATGACGAACGACGATCTGCGGGGCTGGACAGGACAGGAGGACACACAAAAGGTACTGGTGTGGTGGTAGTCCACCCGGTCAGGACAATAGCCGTCAGCTACGGTGCACTGCACTCGTATCTCTTACCATGGTGCTATTCGTATGGGTGAGGTGCACGCGCTTTTCGTACAGTAGGAGCCCCGGAGTAAGACGGTGGTGTGCCAGAGCAAGATGACCGCCTTGACGGGCTTCCCACCGGAGACTGACCCGACCAGACCCGACCCGACCCGACCCGACTCGACTCCACCAGACCAGACCCGACCCGACTTATCCCGACCCGACCCTCATTTGTTCCAGGTTCTGAGTGCACTTCCCAAGCCGCGCCGAGCGATTTTGACCGCCGGATATCGGGATACCACCTTACCCAGACCGCTTTATTGGAGGACCCTTACTGTATAGGCATAATACGTCCGTGTTGCCCGGTGACCTTCTGATGTCGCTGCCGCAGGAACGCGAAAAGGCTAACAATCCCTTTGTTCGAAGCATCACCATCAGTACTTCCCCGTACAGTATACCAGTAGACCCTTTCTCCCTCTGTTGTCAGCAGCACTACTACAAGTACTGCGTATAATACTATGTACCAGGTATAAAATTGACATTTTTTCGCACTTCGGCATTTCTTCCTCTTCCGGCCTCTGGGTTCTTCTCTCGTGCTCTCCGCCGCGGGGCCCGCAGGGGACCCGCATGTACACCACAGCGCAAGTGCGGGCCCCGGCCGAGGTCCGTGGGACGTGCGTTGAGCCTTCAAAGCCGGGAATTCTGGGAAATAACCAAGGGGAGACGTTTGGACTTGCCACGACTTGACACCGCCTCGCGGCTGCCATATAAAACCTCTCGTGCGACTGTTTTTTCATCCGCATGAATTGTGACGATTGTGTTTTTCTCCGCCGCACAACGGGAACACACAGCACGCACCACGCACGACCTGTCGTACGACTGTTTTTCGTTTTTTGTACGCATGAAATTGTGATGTTTTGTTTTTGCCTCGCCGCAGGCACTTCCGTGTGGGCTGTATGTACAGCAGCTGCATGATATGAACTTCGAAAAAAACTAAAATGTCAACATATATATCAGGATCCTTTTACAGCATCACTAGTAGTAGTGGCAGCAGCAGCAGTAATAGTAGCAGTAGTAGTAGCAGCAGTAACAGTAGCAGCAGCAGTAGTAGTAGTAGTAGTAGTAGTAGTAGTAGTGGTAGTATGACTCCTTTTTGCTCCAACATGGGCCACGAGGGTGTTCCCTGCGTGTACCTTTTCAACTTGCGAAACCCCCGGGATTTCACGTAACCCATATCCCGAAGGGGAACCTTGTACATGATACCCCTTCTTACTTCTGGTTGCAGCCGCACTACGCGTACGAGTACAGCAGTAGTAGACTACCAAATGACCAGGTAGACTTTCAAACGAGCAGACTCTTAACTTGCAGCAGTACGTACTGCTAAGAAATAGTAGAGTGCGCCTTGCTCGTGGTGCTGCACGTAGCACTGCTTCTTGCCCTTTGCTACCAGGTATAGCAATGTGTGTGCTGTCTTCACATTGCATCGTTTATATTATAAAAATAAAAATACACCCCAGCAGTGAGATCGAAGATTTTGTCGAAACTCATCTTTGCAAGCTGTGCGTAATAGCCCGACCGCGCGTATTACTGGGTGTGTGCCCTCATTCAGGATATAGGTCGGCGACTCCCCTTGGAACTACAGTGTAGCTTGTACCAGGGTCAACAGGGTGATGTTAATCAGTCTGTGCGCGGAAACTATAAAACCCGTTTTTGAGGGGGACGAAATCTGACAGCTATGGAAGGAAAGGCATCAGTTCATCAGATGTATCCTGTAAGTCGTATAACCGGTGAGGGGAGGGCCGACATTTTAAGGGCGTGGGGGCCGGGGTTTGAACAAGAGGGAGCGGGGTGTGTGGGGGGGGACGGGCGGGGCAACTTAATCTGGGCGCGGAAACTATAAATCCTTTAAGGGGACAAATCTGACGGTTGTGGAAGGAATGCATCAGTTTATCATGTATATCCTGTAAGTCGTACAACCAGTGAGGAGAGGGTGGAGTGTTCGAAAGGGGGAGGGGGGGGGGGGGGGGGGGAGTGGAATTTCCAGCAGCTTTAGGTCGAATAAATGTATATCTGTTTGGAGCTTGCTATACGCGTGGTGCTAGGCGATGGTGCGGGTGATGGGGAAGGAGGGGGCGTTGGGGGGGGGAGGGGGGGGATGAATTGGAGCTACGGCATGGATAGCTAGAACGTAGTGAGGTGTGTGGACAGTGGAGCACCAGAGAGTGTGTAGTGTTGGTGAGAGACACGACAGTTGATCTTCTTGGTGGTGATTGACGGTTGAGGATCTGATGTGGTGTGTGAACGTTATTTAGATCTGAAGAAAACTGTAGTAGGGGTTTCTACTTATCCTCTTCTGGATTCTGATATGGGGATTCGGGTATGAAGTTGAGATCGCTTGCTTTTTTGTGTTCGGAGCTAATGCAACAACTTCTCTCTCCTTTCCTAGCACCTGAATGGCGCCGACCAGCCTCCCTCAGGCCAAGGGGGGATACTTTCTGGTCAGTAGACCTTGCCTAGCTTAGGCGTGTCTACAATTGTCGATAATTCTGGTGAACACACTAAAGTTAGTCAAGGACTTTTCGGTAAGGATAGATACAGCAGCTACGGGTAGCTGCGAATTGCGCCGCGTCTCGGTAATACAAGATCGAGAGAAGAGCCGAGACGTATATAGATGACGAGGGATCGCCGCAGGATATGTCCCAAAGTCGCTCCCAGCGTGGAGGAGCGGCAGCAGCAGAAGGCGGGGGATCGCAGGGCCCCACGTCTGCTGATCGTGAGGTTCGCATCGGGTTGAATGACCTCATATTGGGAAATGGTCCCGGCGCTCCACAGTATGGACGGGTTTTCTCACAGGCAGCGTCGCTCCGCTTCTATACCCAATACGCTGAGAACGAGCGGGCGATGGAACTCAGCAACAACGTACAGTCTATCTCGCGCCCTGTGCTGTCGGTTGCTCAGCTGCTGCGTCAGTCCATCCGTTCGTGCCTGTCGCGGACTTATTTTGATGGGACTGAATTACAGGAAGACGACTCACGCGAGGCGCTTGCGAAGCACGCAGAATGTTGGACCGACGATTCTGTCGACCCATCTATTGCAGCGGCTGAGGTGTGCCGTCAGGTGACCATGGGGTCCGAACCTACTGCTGTAGATCGGATATACGCCGTCCATAGCCGCCTTGAACAGTACTTTGAAAACCCCAGTGCTAAACGCGTTTTCCGTGACACGCTGGGTGCTTACAAAAAAGGTCCTGCAGTCGTCATTAGTAAAGCGCTGGTGGCTGGGTTGAATCCCCCCGAGTTCAAACTTAAGGTTGAGCATCAGCTCGAAATGAGAGGGGCCTGGAAGGACAAACCACAGGAAGTTTTTTATCTTGTGCGGGAGGTGGCGGTCGCATGGCGCGCGGTGGAGATGGCTGATAAGCAGCGGCACCAAACACGTACTGGTCGGGTGAATTCGCGCGGGCAGTCGTCCGCGAAGCCGTTTCCCGGCGTATCGGCCGGTGGAGCGGCCGATAAGGCCTCTACCGCGGTGGTTACCTATTTCGAATGCCGTAAGCCAGCCCCCCTCAGGCCAAGGGGGAATACTTTCTGGTCAGTAGACCTTGCCTAGCTTAGGCGTGTCTACAGGTGATATCAACTGTCTGGTAGTGTTTCTTACTCTGGCAGATTTTGATTTAAGGTGGGGCGGCGGGAGAGAACAAAACCAGGGGGGGGGGCGATGGGGGGGGGGGGGGGCAGGGGCGGGGAAATCAAACCCCTTTAGGTCGCATGAATGTATACCTGGGAGGAACTTTACTATACGCGCTAGGTCTAGGCGATGGTGCGGGTGGTGGGGAAGGAGGGGGCGGGGGGGCGGGGGCGGAAATAAATGAATTGGAGCTACGGCATGGGTGGTTGGATAGGTAATGAGGTTGGATAGGTAATGAGGTGATATCACCTGCCTGGTAGTGCTTATTATTCTAGCAGATTTGATTTTAGATGGGGCGGCGGGGGAAGGGGGAGGGGGGGGCTGTTTTTGGCGTGTGTCAGGCGAGGGGGCGGGGGGGGGGGGCAGCGGCCTTTTAGGAATCTCCCGTATATTCCAACAACCAGGCCTGGATATTTATACGAACGACCTTTGGTTTGTTTGTGTTTTTTCGGGGGGTTTTCTCAGCTCCAGAGTGACTGGAGCCTGCCCTGTGACCACGGACTTGATTATGCGAGTTTATTTGAGAACAACACCACCATGAATACAAGATAAAAATTTGGAACAATCATGTAGAACTATATTATTAAAATAAAAATACACTCCAGCAGTGAGATCGAAGATTTTGTCGAAACTCATCTTTGCAAGCTGTGTGTGATACCCCGATCGCGCGTATTACGGGTTGTGTGTCCTCATTCAGGATATAGGTCGGCGACTCCCCTTGGAACTACAGTGTAGCTGTCAGGGTCAACAGGGTGATGTTAGTCAGTCTGTGTGCGGAAGCTATAAAACCCGTTTTTGAGGGGGGCAAAATCTGACAGCTGTGGAAGGAAATGCATCAGTTTATCAGATGTATCCTGTAAGTCGTATAACCGGTGAGAGGAGGGCGGACATTTTAAGGGCGTGGGGGCCGGGGTTTGAACAAGAGGGAGCGGGGTGTGCGGGGGGGGACGGGCGGGGGCAACTTAATCTGGGGGCGGAAACTATAAATCCTTCAAGGGGACAAATCTGACGGTTGTGGAAGGAATGCACCCATTTATCATCTATATCCTGTAAGTCGTACAGCCAGCGAGGAGAGATAAAAGAAAAACATTTGGTTTGTGTTTTTTTGGGGGTATTTCTCAGCTCCAGGGTGACTGGAGCCTGTCTTATATCAGGTACCTGCTACTGTATATGAAACGAGGAGCCAAAACAACAGCAGTAGCGCGCTTTCATGTCTCGTTACCTGTTTGGTACCACCGTGGTATTGTATCGCCGTATCATACCTTCGTACCAGCAGTAGTTAGTACCTGGTATAAATTCGTGGGGACTGTTTCTTGTGCACAAATTGACTCGCGGAAAGCGCGAGAGCGTGAGTTAGCATCACTCGATGAAAAATCAACGAGCAATGAGATTGCTGAACCCTATGCGCGATCAAAAATGAAGGCAAGAACAGGGGGGAAGAAGGGACTTCATCTGTGACCACGGCTTGTCCAGAAGCTGGAAAGTAGATGTGTGTAAAAAAAATAAATAAATACTGCTGTGTTGCTCTCACCTGTTGTGCCCAGTAGGTGTAGGTCACGAGCACAGACGCCCCTGCCTCATCCACCGCAATCACCGAAGCCTCGCACCACCTCCGTACGGTATCCTCCACATCCAGCTTAGAACCTACCCCTAGCCGGCGTCTCCACCCTTCCCCACCCTCCTCCCCTTCAACACCCCCCCAACCCATGTCGGGGGTAGGGGCGTTGTTCCTCGAGGCACCCTGTTCCCGATTCTCGTCACTCGCTCGTCCTGAAGATGGCATTTGCTGCTGCTGGCGATCAGCTAATACTGCGGGCGCCTGTGTCAAACGCTGCTGCAAGCGCTGCTGCTGCTGCTCAGGCCGCCGGCCGCTGCCTGCTGCTTCTGGGTTCTGGATGGTGGGGTGGGTCCCCTGCTGCCGAATGTTTCCATCGCCCCACGCTGCTCCTGAGATGTTCGCTGTAGTCGGCCGAGCGTTTTCGTTATTGACGTTCCAGTCGTCTTGAGGCTGCTGTTGCTGCTGCTGCTGCTGCTGCTGCTGCTGCTGCTGCTGCTGTGCCTGGTGGTTATTTTGGTTGTTTCCTTCCGCTGCCTGGTTCGAGACTGAAGGGGCGACTCTCTGCTCTAGCCATTGCCCACCGGCGTCGTTATCGCCGGCGGGTGGAACGACGGGCAGAGGAGGCGCCACGTTTGCTTCGCGCTGCACAGGGGCTGTGCTTCGCTCGCGAGCGCACGCACAAGAAAATAGGAACTCAAACAGAGCTGCGCTGCTTCTGCTGCTGCTGCCGTGACAGCAAGTTTGGGAACTTGGAGATGTTCCACACGGCGGTGTTTCCTCTTCAAACAATAAAAAAAGGATATATTGTTTTGCTGTCTCTATTCGTCACTTTCCCTACTTGCTCCTTCTAGACATCTGTATGTCTCGTGCCCTGGTCCACCGTTTGCGTACCCTGGAGTCAGCAGTGCATTGTGCAACAAGCAGTGAATCAATCTCTAGAACGCTTTCTTTGTCAACCAGGGGTTTCATATGAAATTGTGAAGGATTTTGCTTCGGGACCAGGGGCCAGGAAAGCAAGTAGGGCACGGCATGCTGGCAGAACATCTATCTACCATCTCTGGACAGCACGCTGATGGTCAGATGGGCCGCGAGAAAGCCTTGGCGTTTATTACAATTTGCTCGATTGCTGTTGTTTTCGTGCTGAAGACCGTCAGCGTATTGCACTCGGAAGAATCGCCCCTTCAAAATTCCAGACACCATCGGGAGCCAGTGGAAACCTCACGGACTGGAGAGGTATGGTTGGGCTCGTTTGGCTGGAAGGGTTGCGTACTGAGTATCATACCGGCAGCAAGGAGGCGCGCCATTGTTCATTTGCTACTACTGCTGCTGTGGTGTCTGGTGGTTAGGGAAGCTCTATTGGCTGGCAGGCTAGGCCGATCGCGTTTGCATGTCAGGGACATACTGCTGCAACACGAATGGAACGGATAGGACGAAACGGAAAAACTAGACATCATATTGCAAGGCATATCATATGTTCTTCTGTCTTGAGCAGCGGTTGAAAGCATCTCCAGGACCGCAGGTGCTCGGTACCTGTCTGGTATCCGTACCCTACCCTACGAGTATGATTACGAGGAGTGTACTGTCCGTGTGCTTTTTCACAGTACCACAGCGATGCAAAACATATCAGGCCAGCCAAGCTGCAAACCTCCTGCTTATTAATCTGTTACAGCAATAGTCCCCGGACGAGGGCATATTGATGGGTACCAGGTATTAAGTACGAGCTGGGCCAGCCTAAAATCGGCTAGATCAGTGGATTGACTATGCCCCGCTCAATATTACGAATTGGAACGTGAGGTTTCAACACGATGTTTATAATGTATTAACCAACAATTGAGAAGCGAGCTTTTTTTTTTTTTTCCTTTAGTCCGAGAGATATTACCAATATAAATATCCAAAAAAATACAAAAGTAGACATAACTTTTGAACAAAAGAAAAAGAAAAAAAAGGCACGCTTGTCGTTTGTGTGTACATGCAATTTAAATACGACGTTAAAATTTCAGATCAAACTTCACAAAGTTGAGCGGGGCATCGCAGTTTATCGGGTCCTTCTTTTCGGGCGTATTCTGAGGGAGGGGCGGAAGACCTTTGCAGCACGTAGTACTGCGACGCTGCGAGCACTCATCTGTACCTCGTAGATTAATATTAAGGTCCCGAGCGATGCGGTTCAATTGCTCGCGATAAAAGGCCACCCAAAATGATGTGTTGCCATTCATGGCGACATAATTATACGCGTGTAGTATTCCAGTGACACTAGGGCACCAAACATCGGCACGGATCGTAACAAACAAAAAAGTGTCAGAGCGCGACACTTCTACCAATTCCTCCCATTTCTACCCCTCCGTACGTACCAACGGTGCTGTGCCATCAATACGAGAGTTTCTCCCACGAGTGCTACTGATGATGATGATGTTATCACATTAGCTCACGTACTTGCCTGAAATCTACCCCATGGTCGTACTTGACAATATATGTCAAAAAGCGTCTCCATGAAAGAACACAAGTACGAAATCATAAGGGCGCGCAAGGCAGTATCAGCACGCGAGGGGACCGAATGCGCGAGGATTCGTCCATGTGCTTGAACACCTTTGCTTCTACTGTTTTCTGGGTGGCGAGCGAAGGGGTGGCTTCCGTGGTGTCGGCGACTCGCTTGGCATCTTCGAGCTCGCCCAGTTGGAGCAGATCCCGGTCGCGTTGTTGTTGCACCACCTCCATGACCGACATCGCTTGACTGAACAACCGATTGCGCTGTGTGGCACTGGCCCCCGGCGGGAGTGCGTCGGCGCCCGCGAGGTGCCCACCCGCCTCCGCGTCCATGCCATCCCTCTCGCCAGCAGAGCACTCGTCGTCGGCATGGAGCAACTCGGTGATGTCCCCCAACAGACCTTTCCGAAGACGGAAGATGAGTACCGCGTCCGCCTGCACTCTGGCCTTCAGCTCGGTGATGCGATGCCCGAGATAAAACCTCCGTGCTGTGAACTTCTTCCCCAGACTCTCGTCGCGCCTAAACCATGCACGCGAGATGATCCGCTTGTCTCGATCGCTCAGGACCGTCGATGCCATCCATTCCCCACGTGCCACGTTACCCCCTGCGAGGCGTTGTCTCTTAAACTCGTTCTCTTGCGCGCCGCTCAGCCGGTGCAAGCTATTGCGAGATTTACCTGTCGCGTTGGAAAGCGATGGGGAGAACGCGGGGAACAGTCAATCAACAGTACAGGCGTTTGTTCGTACTGGCAGTCGTGCTCACAGCCATGCAGGCGGATACTGTACTAACGGCAGCGTCAGTGTGCACCTGAGACACGTGTTGCCACTGGCTCTGGTCAGGACAAAAACACGGCTGGCACGTAGGCGTGGTTTCCACGTAAACAAGTACCGTCAATCGCAGAGTGGGTCAAGTCTCCCACGCTTGCAGGGGCGTAGACGTATCACACAAAAAGCAGCAGGATCGGTACCATTCTCACACGAGTACGTAGAACAGCAGTGGAAGAGCAACATGAACATCTGCGGTCAGCACTGCTGTACCGGCCAAAAACTGAACGTAGACATCTGGCCGGACAATGCAAGCTACGTGAGACAGCAAGGGCAACGTCAAACAGGAGAACAGAAGTGAAGCCAACGGCACTATCGGCGCGTGCGCCTATGTACCATTGTTGCCACCATCAGTACTCGTACTCGTAGCGCTTGTGCGGACAAAAATACAGCCAGCACATGCATGCGGTAACCACGTTTTCGTTGCAGCAGGACGTACGAGTACCGCCAACCGCAGGGAGTGCGTCCCATGCTTGCACGGGCGCAGGTGTATCACAAACAGCAGTGTAGGACCGGCACCATTATGACGCAGGTTCAAAAACAGCAGTGCAGCAGCAACATAAAACGTATGCGGGGATCCCCACTACCGTACCGACGCAAAGCTGCACGCACAGGCATCTTGCCAGACAGTGCAAGCTTCACTAGACAACAGGGACAACGTCGAGCAGCCGCAAGCAGCACGCGGCGCAATTAAAATTAAACACATACTGGAAAAAAAAACACACGGCACGGAATGGAACTTGCCTTGCGGAAGAGTCGTACGAGTAGCCATGGCTTCTGCTGTAGGCGGGGAGTCTGAGCTTTGCTGTTGGTCCGGAGGTATGGGTGGGTTGACCTGTGTGAGTGGGTTGACCTTCTTGCCTTTGTTTCCCTGTTCCTAACCCAGCCGCCACCAAGTTGCCATTGCTTCCACCTCCTCGCGAGTGCTGACATGCGATGATCTCACGATGATGGTGGTTTTTTTTTAGCTTGCCGTGTATTTCATCCTCAGCCTCCATTTCCCCGCCCTCCTATCGAAGTCGACCCTAGGCTCCGAGGTCTTCTTCCAGTCCGGAGCACCACTGGCGCTTGACGCCATGTCGTCGCGAGTGGTGCGACTCGCAGGGTGTCTACCAGCAGCAGAGTGCTGAGTGCTACAAGCTGCAGCTGACAGCTTGGAGAAAAAAAAACGTGCTGTTCCGCCGCATAAACGGTTTCAAAAACCCGTTTATTACACACTAAATACAAGTATATTTTCAGACCCCCTGATCATTTTGTTGAATGACGCCCAAGGACGTCACCACGTGGCGCTGCCTACGCACGATGATTGGCCGATTACAGCGGTGTCTTTAGTTCTTTCTAATTTGCAGTGGTTCGCGAGATACGACCTTCGGATTGATTATCCGTTTTTAGGCTGGCCCAGCTCGTATCTCGTAGCACGGACCAGGGGTCCGAAGGAGCAAGTAAGTACCAGGTACTCGTACCTGGTATGCTGCCCTGTGACCATGGACTAGATTATGCCGATGAGGGAACAATATCATGATACCGGTATACTTGTGCCGGTACCAGGTATACTGGTACTCTGTTGTAGTGTACCTGAATGCACTGTTCAATGCTGCCACTACTGTTACACTGTTAGTAGCGGCGTGTACCCCTTCAACCCAAAACCCGGGTGCTAGCGTGTACCAGTTACCCGTCGTGCCAAAATTAGTCACAGTGCAGCACTCAGTACCCGCCGGCAATTTGGGTTCCGGGTGCTCCGAGTACCCGGGTTCCCGCTGCTTCACGCTGGAAACCGCGGGAATCACAAGTTATCATCCCGTATATCGCAACCCCTGGGCAGTATTTTTACAAAATCTCCTGGAAACCCATTTTAGAACCTGTCGGACGATTCTAGTATTTCCACAACGTAGAGGTGTACCCGTTTGTTGTACAAACCCGAGTATTCGCGGCTACCCGAGTATCCCGGTACTCGGTGTTTCACCTTGGAAACCCCGGGGTTGGCAACTTATCACCCCGTTAATAATGTTCGCGGTATTCGTACAATCTCTAGGATACCCATCCCACATTATAACATATCACACCACCGTTGTTTGTCAGGTGTTGGAAGTTGGTGTTCCTTTCTGTTTTTGTCATCCTTGAATTCTGTGTGCTTCTTGAGTCTAGACTACGAAGTACCAGTATAGCTCAAGAATTATGGATCATATTATACTCGTATAAGTTGTTTTAATGCAAGCACGTTGGTTGCTTTCCTAACGAAACCTGCGAGTAATGTTGGCAAGCGGCCAACACCTGAACCTGCCGTGATTTGCCCTTCATTCTCACTCACATTATGAAAGGTTAGTGAGACAGGCTATCGTAACCCGACAAGTATGCCCCGCATCTTCGCCTGTGGGGCTATGTAAAGCTTTCACAACCACACTCACACCTCACATCCCAACAATGAGACAGATTTGTTGCAACCTGGTCCCCCCCCCCTCTTAAGCGACAGGGCGGGCGGGTGGGAAAGTCGATCGATTAAAATTGTCGCGCTGCCTTCTGCTACGCCGATGCTCTCGTAAGAACCTCCTTACCCAGGCACGCTGCGACTGAAGGACCAGCTCTCTCCTTCGTTTACTCCGACACGCCCGTGTTTATTGTTTTCCGTGTTTATTGCAGTCTTGTCTCTTTTGTCGAGTAGAGTCTGGCTATGTGCATCCTGGGTGCCCGTCGGCGGCCCATGCGTATGATAAACTCCCCCGACCATAAATCAAACCCTTAAGCGCCTCCACAAACACCACATTCCTGTGGAAGACTGCTGTATTTTCGTTTTGGGAAAGTTTCCCCCCTGCAAGAGCTTCCGCCCTTTTTGTGTTTCCCTGGTGTATTGCATTGTTTTTGTCTGGCGTTTGTTACTGGTACGATAAGCTCACTTACACAACATGCTCCATACTTCCAGTGATGATATGTATTTGAATTTAGAAACGCCTCCACGAAACATCACATTTGTGCAAACAGCTGCATTTTCGTTTGTGCCTGACCGGAGATTCCACCCTTTATTGCTGCTTTGTTGTCTTTCCCTGGTACGCTGTTGTTGTCTGCTTTTTGTTTCTGAGATAATACGATGTAGTACACAGATATCATACCACGAGTAGTCTGGATTCGAATTCCGAAACGCCTCCACGAACACCGCATCCATTCCTGCGGAAAGCTGCAGTTTTGTGTTGGGAGATGTTTCATCCTTTTGGCATTTTCCTGGTATGCTGTTTTTGCTGCTGGTATTGTTATAAAAATAAAAAATACACTCCAGCTGTGAGATCGAAGATTTTGTCGAAACTCATCTTTGCAAGCTGTGTGTGATGCTCCGACAGCGGGTATTACTGGGTGGATCCTCATTAAGGATTATTTACTGACTGCGTACATATAACATACAACATACCACCAGCAGTGTTGATTATTCTATCGTACAGCGGTGCCTTTTCGTGAACGTTTGGTAAGGTGAGGTCATAGCAGTAGTTGCTGAGCACTACTTTGTATGCCCTACCAGCGAGCAGTTGCAGTAGTATAGCACTCGTGAGAGGAATGACTATTAGTAAGTCGCATATCATGGCGCGCGGCGCGCATCGAGTTTTCTCTTTATCGATTTATTTGTCGTGGCTCGTACGAACGCACATATTTACATCAGATACCAGGTACTTCGTATATTGTTTATAGGATGCGGCAGTAGACCGCGTAGTCGGTTTCGGAGCATTGAAATCGTTGTTGCAATTGATCGACAATTATCCTGTCGAATAATGTATCCGTTGCGTTGCCAAGCCTCTGTTCGTTGCAACTTGCTGGGTCAAACAAGGTCGAATAAGGTCCCGGGTACACGAGTACCCGGCTGTTAGACGGGTACTTGGATACCCGGCGAAAATAGCCGAAAGTACTCGCGAGTACCCGGGGTTTCCCCTCCCCCCATTTTGACGATGCTTGTTGGCCGCGAGTACTCAGCGAGGTACATCTCCAGCTGCCTCCGACCCGTGTGATGAGAAATTATACCCGATTATTCCTGAGTACGCCAATAGCCCACTGCCGATCCGCCTCAACATACCCGTGGAGGGATAAAAGCTGCTGCAGTGCAGTTCTGCGCTTTTTGTATGACCATACCCAAGGTGTCACTAGGTAAAATACAGGAATACTTCGCAACATTCTAAAGTTTAGCCGGGATGGTTTGGTACTCATACTTGACAACTACAAGTGCAGTGCTGGTATCAACTATTAATGTTACTATAAAAAATGAAAATATACTCCAGCTGTGAGATCGAAGATTTTGTCGAAACTCATCTTTGCAAGCTGTGTGTGATACTCCGATCGCGCGTATTACGGGTTGTGTGTCCTCATTAAGGATATAGGTCGGCGACTCCCCTTACAACTACAGCGTAGCTATCAGGGTCAACAGGGTGATGTTAGTCAGTCTGTGCGCGGAAACTATAAAACCCGTTTCTGAGGGGGACAAAATCTGACAGCTGTGGAGGGAAATGTATCCGTTTATCAAGTGAATCCTGTAAGTCGAATAACCGGTGAGGGGGGGGCGGAGTTTTGAAGGACGTGGGGGCCTGGTTTTGATCAAAAGCGAGCGGGGTTGGAGGGGGGGGGGAAAGGGGGGGGGGCGGACGGGCGGGAAAATTGTGCGTGGAAAATAATGTTATGTAACATGTAATAGAATGAGAGCTACTTGTGATGAGCAGCTGCACGTAGTGTATAGATTTCACAGTGCGGCTCCCTGTTGGCCTTCCCCTTTCTCTCCCTTACACATTTTTTCACACGTTCGGTCCATGCCCCCTTACGTTTCGACTTGCGTTGGATGGTGCTTACAGCGGAACCCGCATTTACCGTAGATATGCGTTGGTTCCGCATCATAACACCTAGCACCACCCAGCTGTGTACATGGCGGTCGCCCCGGTGGCGTATCAGGTTATCCTCGAGCCTGTTATAGGTCAGTTTCGTGAGTCCCCCGCCGAGTGCATACTCGTATATATTCGTTGGGACTTTTTCTTGTGCACGAATTGACTTGCGGAAAGCGCGAGAGCGTGAGTGAGCAACACTCGATGAAAAATCGACGAGCAATGGGATTGCTGAACCCTATGCGCGATACAAATTAAAGCCAAAAAGCGGGGGGGAGAAGGGACAACACCTGTGACCATGGCTTGTCCAGAAACTGGAAAAGTAAAAGTGTGAAGAAAAAAAGAAAAGAAACCCAGGTTTATGAGGACCATGTGACCAGCCCAAACAGGCTAACAACTTACTCAAGTTTTTATTTTGTCGAAGTCAAGCGCCGCCGTCCACATTGTCGTCCCCGTTTGCTCGAGGGGTCTCTGACTGGCAGAGGATGACATATCGGCAAACGTGGGCTTCTAATAAATAACGCGTAGCAGATAAGATATGAAAGCGCGTGGAAAAAACGCGTTCGCTTGCGTTCGCGAGATGCCAACCCAAGAGGGTAGGCGCTGGGTGGTTCGCACCCTCGGGAAAATGCACTGAATGCCGCGACTCTTGAGCCCAACACCCATCTTAATTGCGCGCAAAAAAATAACGCACTTTTTATGTTTCCCCTCATGGGATACCCGGTAGTACCCTGTGTGCGTTGGGTTGTTCCGGTGCGAAGAGTAGTTCGTAGGCCAAAAGATAGGCACCCCGACTAACTCGAAGTCCCAACGACCCGAACATACCACCGCACAGAGGGTAATACCAGGTATCCATAGCTCTGCTGTTGTCCGCGCAACGTGCGGGATGCCCCGGACGCGTGCTACGGTAGAGGGGGCGTTTTTTTACGGTCCTGGTCTGACTAACGGGGCTCCTCGATTGAGGAGCTACCCCACAGCTCGTTCGGGATACCATATATGGTTGTTTGACGCGTGCCACGACGATAGAGTTGCGCGACTTTTTTACTGAGGTTCGTCAATTTGGGAGCTTGGGACCTCCCCCAAAAGCTGATTTTGGAGAAAAACAAAACTGCTACGGGATGAAAAATACCATTACCTAGGTACACAACGAGAATCATGAAAAAAAAAATGGCCTGTTTCCGACGATTTTGGATTAAGGAGCCCCGTCGTTCAGAAATAATTTCAGACGAAAAGTGCTACCTCTGTCGTAGCACGCGTCGTTTACTATGTTACTTGTCTTGCAATGTCTAGCTCGGCCGTGTGATCGTTCATCGGGGGTGCGCTTTCATTTTTCTCTTCAAGGGTAGGATTTCCGGTGAGGTATGTAGAGGTTCTTAACCCGTTTTGGGCTCCATGCACAGCAATAAAACAAAAGTATTATCGACGTGTGCTACGACAGAGGTAGCACTTTTCGTGTGAAATGGTTTCTGAACAACGGAGCTCTTTAACTCAAAATCGTCGGAACTGGGCCATTTTTTTGCAAGATTCTCGTTGTGTGTACCTAGGCCATGGGATTTTTCAACCGGTGGCAGTTTTATTTCTTTCCCACATCAGTTTTTGAGAGGTCTTTTAAGCTCCTGAATCGAGGAGCCACAGAAAAAAAGTGGTACACCTCTGTCGTGGCAGGCGTCTATCGCATGCTTATCATGGTGCGAGCGTGCGGCACACGGCAGTGCAAGCTGCATGCGTGTCTTACGGGTACTTGGGTTGGAGTTCGATAGGAAAATCGTTGTTACCTAGTCTGGCAGCCCGGGTTGCTTCGTGTAAAGGATGCTGCAACCGTCAGTTTTTGTCGTCAGTTTTTGCCTCTTAAGACCCATCAGGGTTAAGTGAGGACCCTAGTAAAGATTGGGTGCACCCCTGTGATACCGTAGGATGCGTTGTCAATGGTGTAACCAACGCAGACATCCCATGCTGGCCCATATCCTTGACTGCACCCCCCCCCCCCCTCCCCCGACGTTCTTGGCCCACAACCGATTGTCGCCGTGTCTCTGGACTCGCTTGGCTCCTCTCAGCCGCCGGTCCATGTACAAGAAGTAGCAATATGCATTTTGTCGCGAAGGAGCGGGTGGAAGAGGCGCCACCTCTTGCGGCAGACCTGGCTCCAAGACGACACGGAGGGCGCGCGTGTTTCCCACATCTTCGTGGTAGGCGAGGACCGGAGTTTTACGCGGGAGGAGAATGCCCTCCTGGCGAAGGAGGTCAAGACGCACGGGGACATTTTGATCGCCCCGTCAGAGGAGGCGATGGACACCGTCTCGGACAAGACGAAGCACTGCATTCACTGGGTCACGCAACACCACGATTTCGACGTCCTCATCAAGACCAACGACGACAGCACGCTGTTCCTGTCGCGCCTGGTCGGGACGAAGGGCTGGCTGCGGGAGGTGGGGCCAGACGAGATGCTGTACTTCGGTAAGCGGCACGCGCTGGACAGGGTCCCGAACCCGGCCTACTTCGAATCGAACGAGCCGGTGAACACCGACGCGCTCTTCGAGTTCGACTACCGAGGGGTTTACTGGCCGGAGCACATGGAGGGGGGCATGTACGGCTTGTCGCGCCGCCTCGCCGAAGAGATCGCCAAGAACGACTTCACGACGTACGCGAGCGAGGACGCAATGGTCGGGGTCTGGGTGTCCGCCTTTCGCGCGGATGCCCTGTACCTCGACGACCGGCAGGTGCTGTCCAGAGAGGCAGAGTTCCTGGCAAGCAACGGGACTAGCGTTGTAGCGTCCTTCCGCACGGACGCCCTGCGGCTGGCGTCCATGTGGTGCGACTACAGCGACCGTGGCGCCCTTTCCCCGTCTTCCATCGTGGTCAAAAACACGCAGCACGCGCTGGATTGCCTCATCGTGTACGAGGGCTCCTCGTACCCTACGCACACGCACCCCCTCGGCTCCCGCGAGAAACACCAGTTGGTGACGCTGTCGTTGCTCAAGCGCGAGTGGCCAATCAATGGCCCGCCGGAATTGGATGAGACGGGGCGGTGGTGGGCCCGCATGGGGGGGGTTTTCCGCGGGAAGCCGGCGGCGGTTGTGGGTGCGAGCGCGGCGTTAGACCGAATTCCCCTGTACCTCCTGCAGGAGATGAACACGCTCGTGATGGACGACTTTTTTCGCGTCTCGGAGCGGTACACTACTTGGGCTCCTTCTATGTACATGTGCGTCGATCCTGTACTGTGCGCCTCCGGTGGCGGCGGTGGTGGAGGCGGCGGCGCAAGTGCCAGGGGCAGGGGCCCAGGCGCTGTCGGGGATGTTGAAAACGCTAACAAGTTTGCCCGGAGTGTTTTTGCGGCGTTTTATGTCCTGAGAGGTGGCGTTGACGGCGTGGAGTACTGGAGACACCTGCGGCAGCGAGTAAACGCGCACTGGTTTGTGGCGGGGTCGGGGGGGGTCGCGAGCGAAAGAGAGGACTATAGTGCCGCTGGGATGGGAGCGGTGGTGGGGGCGGACACGGCGGAGCGATCGTCGGATAATTTCCGGGTGTTGCCGCGCGCATCGGGAGTCGCCATGGGCGTGGAGGTGTTGGCGTATCTAGGGTTTGCTCCTATTTACATCACCGCGGCGAATGAGGAACTGGCCATTGGGTGGGAAGAGGTCAGCAGGTCCATTCAGCTAGTGGCGTCCACGTACGGAACGGAGGTAATTTATCTGTACGCGGACAAGGATGACAAGCTTCCGAAGGACAAGGTGAAGCCGTCGACGTCGTCGGGGGGTAGTAAGACCGTCGGGTCGACAGATAAACTGAGCGCTCAGGAAGATATCCAGGCCTGGGCTAAGACTAGAAGCCACGACAAGCCCTCCGCTAGGTGGGACCTGCAGGTCTTCCTGCAACACTACCCCGTCGTGAACCGGCTGGAGATTGTCCGCGGCGCTGCCTCCGTCGAGGACATGTTTCCGAGATCAATGCGCTGTAGAGACGCCGACGATCTCGACCGGTTCCAAAAGGCTGTCTTGTGCTCGGTGAAGGTATCGCTGAAACATTTCTCGTCGTTCCTCACATGGCATGTTCCGTACGGGCCGGTACGAGGAACGTTTGTATGGACGAAGCGATGACAACGCGATCATAGGGCGGGGGTTAGGTGTGTGTGCGGGGGGGTTAGGTAGGATCGGGGCGGGGCGATAGGCTTTTTGATAGGCTCTTGGACGTGGCTTGCTTGTCCCCGCGTCATATGTTGGATGTTGTTGAGCCCACCCTAAACCTTTTTTATTGGGGTGACGACTTTGGTCGCCGTTCTCTGCCGTGGTGTGAATTGGCCCTTGGCTGGTGGTGGTGTATGTACAATAACAGTGCAGTAGACTGACATCGCTCATGGCATGGCTTGTATGTATTGTAAGCGGTGACACGAGGTTTAGACGCCAAGAAACAAACGGCACCGTATAATTTTTACATCAGTTGTACGTATAACTTTGAACGTATAACATGTTTTGTGATGTGATATAAATGCGTTTGCAGCGCGTGTGTCCCAACCACGAGTGTGTCGGGGCTCTCCGGAGTTTTTTTTAGGTTTAAATTTTGCCTCTCGTGCATCATTGGTGGAAGTACGCCAGCACGAGCAAGCGTGACTGCGTATCTCCCCCCTTTTTGGCGAAATGTGTGCACCCGCTCAGCTTTTAAGATTTCATATTGGAGGTTCGACCATGTTGGTCAAATACTCCGGTGATGAGGAATGTTTCGGTTGTAATATACCAGGTACAACCACAGTAATAATTCAGCGTACAAGGTACTACAAGTGCTATAAATTCCAGAGACTAAAGAAGCTGTGAGTATGATCGCCTCGGCAAAGGTCTTCAGCCTCGGAAAAGCTCTTGCGAAGATGCTTGTGGTTGTACGTATCGATCGTCCCCCCGTTTACTGGGGGGTTCTTTGGCGGAACGTCCTATAATGTGTCGTGCACCATTGGTGGGAAGTACACCAGCACGAACGCGTATCTCCCCCCTTTTTGGCGAAGTGTGTGCGCCCGCTCAGCTTTAAGATTTCATCTTGGATGTTCGACCATGTCGGTCAAATACTCCGTCCGGTGATGAGGAATGTTTGGTTTTATAGTATACCAGGTACAACCACTGCGCACAGTAGTCTAATAGTTCAGTGTACAACGTAGTACAAGTACTAAAAATTCCAGAGACTAAAGCAGTGAGGATGATCGCCTCGGCGAAGGTCTTTAGCGTCGGAAAAGCTCTTACGAAAATGCTTGAGGCTGTACGTACCGATCGTCCCCTAGTTTACCGGGGGTTTCTTTGGCGGAACATCCTATAATGCGTCCGTCCGGTCAACTTAGTGGTAATAATTACTTCGAAGTACCTGGTAATTGAAATTGGGATTCTTCAGAGATCAAACACAACAGGTGATACTGAATGTCCTAAAGGTAGGATTTGTTGTTCGCGTCAGACCTGCATTAGCTGCGAAGTTCCTAAGATACGCCCTTCGGGATCTCATCTCGAGACTAAAATTACAAGTACCAAGAACACAGCTTGCAAAGATGAGTATTGACCCAAAATTCGTCGAACTCACGGCTGACGTCCTTGAAATATTTTTTATATCATGAACGGTATTCCCTCCTCAAACACGCCTTTACAAGCCATGTCAAAACCTGAAATCTTCACGCTACACCAGAGGGGGACAGAGACATCACAACATCACAACAGCAAAATCTATGGTGTCTCGCCACCGGTTACGCACACGGTGTAGCTTTAGCAATGCAGCAATAGTGCTGCGGGTATCACTGTTGCTGGTGGCTCTGGCGCTCGGTAGCAGGGGCGCTACACCTCCCGGGAGCAGCATCGACACAGCAGCAGCAGCACCAAAGTTGTCGGTTCCTAGACACGTCCTTCCTAGAACTAGTCGCGATGCTCCAACTCTTGCGGCAGGCAGCAGCGGCAACAGCGGCAGTGGCGGCGAGAGTATTACTTCTCCTTCCACGGAAGCGGACGACTTCTTGACGTTTTGCGTGGACTTCGATACGCTGCCGGAGCAGCTGGCAGGATCGCGCGACTATCGAGTCGTGGCCGTGACTGGCTGCCAGTGCAGTGGGAAGAGCACGCTGTTGAATGCTTTGTTCGGCACAGGGTGAGCTTGTAAGCACCAGGTACACCAGAGATCACCATGTGTATACCTGGTCTAAGTGTATACCCGGTCGATCGTGAAGCAGGAAGGGTTGGTTACTGGCTTGTATTGGCATAACGGTGGCCAGCGATCCCCACCTTTCTTATGAGGGATGATGATCAGCGCCTTTTGCTTGCAGGACTCGTAGGTCTACTATTAATATTAATATTAATAAGCAGCCGTCTCCTGCATACCGGTAACCCAGGGCACAAGAAGGGGGGGTCGCGTCGTGTCTCGCTCGCAGCCCAATTCTTTGGATTAATCCCCAACCGCCGCCGCCGCCGCCGCTGCTGCTGCTCTGTCGCCCCAACAGAGCTATGAAATCGATTGTGCAAATATGAGTACGTACGTACGAGTACCATTCCGGAGGACAACAAGGACGATAATAATAGCAGGCGCGACATGCGACACATGTAGACGCATTTTTTGTATAATTCGTGAGCGCAAGGCTGCTTCCTACGTACCGGTACAGGAGCGGTCCAGATTTTGAGCTTCAGATTTGGACTAAATCAGATTTTCAGCAGTGTAGGAAACCAGAAGGGTCTTGTTGCGCGAAGAATTCGGATATGTTTGAAGTTGAGTGAGAGCGTGCGCCCAGAGATTGGAGCCGAAGCCAACCATTTGTTGTGGTTTGGCGCCGCGAAGAGACGCGCCGAATGTGCTGCACTGGGCGTGGGACCCAAGCGTCCGAGCCCACGCTGACTGCCTCAAGTGCAGCGCGAAGCGACGTGTCGAGTGCGCCCAACCTGTCTTAGTTTTTCTTTTTTTACTACAAGGTATAAAACATCCGAGCCACAACACGTGATTACAGCTGCGGCCCTGGTTTAGTCTATGATACGCGGACGTGTCCACGGAGAGGCTAACGCCGAGTGTGCTTCTCTCGGTCTCACGCCCGAGCCCGCGCCAGCCGACTCTAGTCTGGCCGCAAAGAGACGCGCCAACCGCCGACTACGCGTCAAGCGTGGGGCAACGTCGCTGTGTCCTTATCCAACTCATCGATACCGTTCTGCTGCTGCGTGCTGTGTGGATAACATCGTGAATTTAGATACCATGCCATCTTTTTATTTGAACATCAGATGACCCAAGTCGTCGGATTTTGGGCTTCGATTTTGGGGCAAAATCTGACGACTTGGGCCATTGGATTATCGAATCAGTTTTTTCCGGTCCAATTTTTGCACATTTAGACTGCACAAGCGAGTACTTTCATTTTTCGAGAAAATATGGATCTGAAGCTCGAAGTAGGACCGCATAGGAAGCTTACACTTCCTATCCAGATGGCCGCTGTTTTCGTCGAAATGGAGGATACCACGGCAGCATTTCGGCGCACATACGTAACGAAACCTCGCGCCGAAAACGCCATGATAATCGTGTCGTATGGCAGATTCCCCGTGCTGGAACAGGCGGAAGACAGCTTGCCTCGAAGAACAACCATCGGAGCGTGGGTGGACCTCCAGCTGTGCTCCCTCCCGCGACGAAGAAAGAGAAAACCGTCGATGACGGGGAACCCTCAAGGCAACAGCAGCAACGATGGCAGCAGCAGCAGCAGCAGAAACAGTCGCAGTGCCACCAGGGCCAGCAGCGGCAGCAGCGGCAATAGTAGGCGCCTAGCGGCGACGCGATCCTCAACGAAAAAAACTCGCACAAAAAGAAAGTCCGGAGCTATCACAAATCCGTCTGCGCGCGAGGAGGACAGGGGGGATGACTCAACGCGGGCGGTGATTCCCGGTCGCAACGGCGGCGACGATGTGCCGAAAGAGGGCGATGCAAAGGGCGCGGCCGTAGCTTCCGCGGCAGCTTCGGCGCCGGCGGAGGCGGCGGAGGTAGAGGCGGTGACCTCGACAACGTTCGTGCTGGTCGATGTGGAGGGCACGCAAAGCCGAGGTCGTGGCGGTGCCGAAGGGATGGAGTTCGACAGCAGGTGCGTGGACGGATAATAGAAGTATAATATTCATCGCGGAACTCTGTCGGTGTTGTCACGTGGGGCAGCGTTCTATCGGAAACTCCTGACGAAGGCTCCTACCGTGATGGTGCTAACGGTGTCACCTGGTGCAGTCTTGTGTCGGAAGGCCTGGTAGGGGGCTCCTTTCGGGCCCCCCTTTCGGGGGCGGGGGGTCGGGTCTCTCGCCGTAGTCGCCGTATCTGGCCAGAGCTGGTGAGTGAGGCATGCCAGGCCTCGTACGCCGGTGAGCCGCAGACCACAGACCGCAGATAGGAGCGCTCTCGGCGTACGAGTAGCGTGTTCCGCATATTTTTCTCTTCTTGGTTTGTGACCCCCGAGAACAGACATCCCGAGGAGTCCTCCTGAACGGAAGGATTTGGTTGTGTGTTCGCTTGGTGTCACGCGGACCGTTCCGCGGATCATTCTGCACCTCGGTCGCCGCCTTTGCTCGCTGCTCGCCTTTCACCCCTTTCCCAACTCCCAAGCCTACCTAGTATAGTTCCATGTGTTTTGTCCCCATATCGGGAGTGCAGTGCTAAAAGGGATAACGAGCTTTATTCCGGCCCCCGGCGTGTTTGGCGTCCGCTTTTCCTCCTTCGCTCCCCTCCTTCCGTAGAACCACCCTATTTGCCGTGATGGCTGCCGACGTCATCATGCTCAATATGTGGGCGCACGACGTGGGACGAGCTGACGGTCAAGCCTACTCCGTCTTACGATCCGTTTTCGAGGAGGCGGTGCGGCTGTACCAGGGGCAGGACGGCGGCGACACCACCAGAACAGGCGTCTTGCAAGAAGGAGGGGGGGCGCCTGTGGGCGGGGCCGAACGATTTCCCAAGGCGAGATCGATGAGAGATTGGGGTCCCGCTCGCGCTCTCGCGCTTGGCGGCTTGTAGGTTGTGGAAGGAAAGGGTGGGACCGAGGGCGTGCTTTCTTGGTGTCGTGCGTGCGTGTAGTCAAGGCCGCGGTCGCGGCCGCGGGGTGGGTTGGGGGGAAGGGGCGAAAGAGTGTTCGCTGTTTCTTGCGTTGCCTGTTTGGCGGCGGCGTGACGCACTTCTTCGCTGTTGTGGAACGGCATCCGATGTTTGTGTTGGAACTATTGTTTTCACCGCTTGGCTGAAGTGCGATGTCGGACAACCAACTTGATACAGTCGCTGAAGACTCCTGAACTTTGACGATATTTTGTTTCCCATGCTTCCTTCTGCATCGAGAGACGTCCGACTCGTGACGTTATTGGCATGGTTGGCCAAAGACAGATGCAAAGGCCTTTTTTGCTTCGCCGCGGCCACTCTTCGATCGTAGCATCCAGGCTGGCGTAACGCTTTTATGGCGTTCTCTTTCGCGTGCCACCGGACGGAGCGGCATATCTTGTGCTTGCAACGCGTGGTCGCAAAGCCAAAAATCTTGTACTAAGGCACCTGGTATAAAGTCATCAGTATCCTACCAGCCGACCTGACCGTACCCCGTGTTTTCAAAGCGTAGCCGCAGATCGAAAGCTGTGTTCAGGCACCTGGTGTACGTTAAATTCCCCGCTACGACCTGGCCGTACCGGATCATACCTTTCACGGCCCATCCTGCAACATCTGGCCGTACTGTACATTTTGCGATCCTTCCTGCCACATATTTTGCGTACATAGGTGCTGATGGTGGTTCTCCGAGACGTGGAAGAACACGAGCATTTCGAGGCCCTGCAGAGCGCGGCGAGGGAGAACATGGAAGCGCTGTGGCGGGACGTGAACAAACCGCCCAGGCAAGAAAGAATCATAGCCGTGTTTCTGATACAGCCGGACCTCCGACGTTGTGGGGGGGGAGAGAGAGAGGAGGGAAAGGGAGTTGCCGCTGCCAAGGCCTTATTCAGAATCGTCCGTTCAATGTCCCGAGACAGGCGCGTGACTGTGTCCGCCTCCGTCGTTTTTTGTCGTTTTGTTCTCTTGGGAGCCTCGAAGTTATTTATTTGTACTCGTAGCCCGTGCTCGACGTTTTGCCGATCCCTCGCCCTCACCCGGTAAGCCTTCGTTACCTCTTATTTACTCAAGAGTTCGAGTAACGAGTAAATGTTTGCTTGGTTCTAGTAATTTGTTCTTCTAACGCCAAGGGTGGAGGAGATTCAGGCTAATATTTGTATCCCTTGACTTAGTTCTGTTTTTACATTACTAGTCGCATCGAAGCGCTTGCTAGAAGCCTCTCAGGTCCCGTCTCCCTACTTGCCGCTCCCGCGCAGCTTGCGCGATGCTGGCTTGTCCGAGATATTTGACCTCAGGACTGTGGGGCTCCCGCATCCTAACTACCAACGACGCGAGTTCGCGGCCAAGGCGGCGGGCCTCAGCCGAAAATTCCTCGACCCTGACCACAACGGTGAGCAACAACCAGAAAGGTCTCTCTTTGCCTTTCCCTCTTGGGTTATTTGTAGGGCTTGTCATGGGCCGGCGCTGGTAGGCCGGCCCGGCTCACCAATTGTTCGTAAAATGGGCCGCGGCCCAGCCCGGCACATCAAACTTTCATTTGGTGGGCCGCGGCCCGGCCCGGCCCGGCCCGGCCCATCCATTTTTGATCGGATGGGCCACGGCCCGGCCCGACCCATCTCTTTTCAACATTTCACGGCCCAGCCCGGCCCGGCCCACCAAATTTAATGTCTTGGCCCGGTCCGGCCCGGCCCATGGTATTGGCAGCGAGACCCATGAGACCCGGGCTCTATTTTTGCTGGCCGGCCCGTGGATTTGACGGGCCGGCCCCGTGTGCTGCCCGTACACAAACGTGTGTGCTGACGCGTATTTTCAATATTTTTACGGTGTTTGTTTTTCGTTTTATTTTTCCTTCTGGGTTCCGTGGGCCAGCTGCATCCGACCCACGAGGCATACATACCCACTCGTATCCGCACAATGCTCCACTAACGGCCGGGTCCGATGGCTTCTATCTCGATTGGTGGACCACTTCCTCCTCCTGCTGGCAGTACCAACAACAGCAGCAGTACCAAGCACCTACCTGCTACTGCAACAACATCTGCTGCTGCAATACCCTACCTGCTTGATATCTATCTGTCATCCGAAGAGAGCAAATACAACGCCACTGATCTTTTGGCGAGGGCTTCCCATGCTACAGCAGCAGTCCTTGCTCCCGGTTCTACAACGACACGCACGAAGGTGACCGTCGCTGCACCGCTCGGTCGGAAGATGCCTCCTGCCACGAAGGTTTCACCGGCGGTTCCGTCCCGGACCAAACCACGGCAGAAGCATAAAAAAATGTGCTGCCTGGGTCACGGAGACGCCAAAGATTGTCCTTTGTCCGCTCACAACGGCACCAAGGTTTTTATCAGACATTTGCACAAGGGCAACGAAGTGGCCAATACGACCACAAAAGTGGCACGTGATGTTGCGATCGCGGGTCATTGCCTGTATGGCGGCACCATGTCCCGCGATACCCCTGAATGAATCAGAACGTGAGCGGGCCGGGTTATCCGCGTAAATGGCCGCCATCATACGCCGGATATCGGCAAGCCCGAAGTCCCCTCTCTCTAGGTGGACTTGGCGAATGGCCTTGTATTCGGGCGGTAGAGCTTGCAGTAAAATATCCTCATACTGACGATCTGTTGGACCCTCTGGTGGGTCGCACGCGTTAAGGCGGTCACGGCAGGTATCCATGATGTAAAGGTACTCGTCCGGGTCCTGTTGTGATCGCATTCAAGTGTCGTTCGTTCTGGAACGCTCTGCGTGAATCGCTTCGCGCGAACTCCCTTTTAACTTCTCGAGCAGCGCACGCTTGCTGTCCATGTCCTGCTTCGTCCTCGAGTGTCATGCTCACGAATCGCCGTACGACGAGGAAGGCTGAGCCGCCCGTCGAAAATAACAGTATGCTGAATAGCCCCTGGTTGGCGGCACCCCACGCCGCACGGGCCGTGGCCTGACTGTCATCGGTCTCCGACGGTCGCTCTTGCCCTTGTATGTTGAAGATGGCTCTGTTGTAGATGCTGAGACTGGCACGAAGCTTGGAGCTCCATTCAAGAAAGTCGTCAGCCTTTTTGCCATCGAATTATTTATATTTGTTTCAAGACAACGTGAAAGTTGTTTGTTGTGCCGTCCATGATGATGGATCCTCCCGCTCAGTAGCAAAGGGTTTGTAAATGTCTTGCTGCAATCCTCATGCAGGCTTCTAGAAAAACACGACCAGAGTTTGCGAAGCTCGGCCTGTGCCCTCTTGTACTGACGTACACTATCTGTGCGGTCTATGCTACAGCTGATGAAGCGCGGTCCTCTGACGTGCACTACCTGTGCTGTCGTTGCTGCAGCTGGTGCAGCGCGGTCCTGTGGCGTGCACTACCTGTGCCGTCGATGCTGCGGCTGGTGCAGGCTCAACTGAACGCCTCGAGTCCGTTCTCGACCCGTGTTCCAATGACTGCCGCACTCTGCGTGTGCCGTCGATGCTACAGCTGGGGCAGGCGCAACTGAACGTCTCGAGTCATTTCACGACCCGTGTTTGAAAGACTGGCGTGCACTTCCTGTGCCGTCGATGCGGCAGCTTGTGCAGGCTCAACTGAACGTCTCGAGTCCTTTCACGACCCGTGTTGGAATGACTGACGTGCACTAACTATGCGGTCGATGCTGCAGCTAGTGCAGGCTCAAGCGGACGCAATGCAATCTGCGATGCCTCAAGAAGTACTAAAAATTACGCCGCACTATTCTCAACCCGTGCAAGAAAAGCAAACGAAAAATGCGATGCCCCGATATCGATGTCGGCGCGTAGATACGATGCTATCCTTTTTGACAGCAGTACACGACCGAGACGGACTCGGCCACCAGTGTTTAGTATCTTGAATCTAGATTATCAATCTAAATCCAAGCCACTGTCGAAAATCCTGACTCGACTCACTTTTTCAAACTCCAAAGTTGACAGTCCCGTGATTGATGGTAGTCCCGTTGCTGCAATGCGACAGATTACTGCTTGCCGTCGAAGACGTCTCCTCGAAGACTCCTGATATGCGCGCCGCGCTGTAGACGATGGCTCTTAACCTATTGGCATTTGTGATGATACGATCAGGCGTGGTCGCAGAGGCCGGCGCTGGCAGCAATTGAGCTCACCGGAGGAGCGTTCAAGATGCACGAGGCAGAGAGATATTGATGTTTTAAAGGGTGCTTTCGGCCAAGAAAAAAAAACTTGGCAACAATAGACTGTTGTGTCCATAGGTTAAGGGATTCTGAAAATTGACGAGGCAGGATAGAAGGATGAGAGAAGAGTGATGAGGGTGGGGCCACCCACGTCGTCCGTCTCAACGTCCAGAGCACTACTCCTTCCAGAAGCCTCTGACCCCGAAAACTGGACCACCTGGTACGATACGATCTTCTCGAACAATACATAGCAGTAGTCGAACAGGTGGTAGTCCCGCCGATTTTCTTGAACACATCCCCTGAGAAAGTTCCGGTTCAACTCGTATGTTTATTTCTAGCTCTGCCACGACTACGAGTACAGCAATGAACCAATCAATGCTACTGAACATTGCCTCGATAGGTGGTAGTCTAAAACCCCTATCCTCGACACAGATCGCACTCGGGCTGCGTGTTGGTTCATTACCATGTTACTGCTGGGTGTGTCCCATTCTGCACATCTCGTGGACCGCGGCCCGCGCCGGCCCGTGAAAACACGTGGGCCGCCTCGTGGGCAGGGTGGACGCTGTATTGCTTTCTTAAAATTAATAGTAGCAGCAGCACACCACATTTCATGGGCCGTGGCCCGGGCCACTCGTGAAAACACGTGGGCCGCGTCATGGGGTGGGGGGGGCGAACCATGTAAATGCCCACACCTTATTGACCGCGGACCGGCCCGGTCCATCAGATTTCGAGATGATGGGCGGCGGCCCGGCCCGGCCTATCAATTTTTTAGATTATGGGCCGCGGCCCGGCCCGCTCCGTCAAAATCTTGGATGCTGGGCCGCGGCCCGGCCCGGCCCGGCCCATCGCGTTTCATTCTCACGGCCCGGGCCGGCCCGGGCCGGCCCATCAATTTTTCGAAAGTGTAGGCCCGGCCTGGCCCGGACAATCATAGTCTTAATGTTGGCCCGGACTATCGGCCTATGACAAGCCCTGCTTCTTTGCTTTTTCAAGAAGCATGACAGCCAATAAGAAAGACATCTTGTTGTTTTAGTTTTTTGTTTTTGTTTTTTTCCCCTCTTCTCTCCTGCGACATCAACGCCCCCCCCCCCCATCCCCCCCCAGCCCGCCGAGCCGGGCGTGGCCGAATCGCGGGCGCTCTTTTTTCCCGCAAGACCAATCCCCACCCCACCCCACCCCACCCTACCTAGCCGGGCCTGGCCAAATCCGGGGGCGCCCCTGCTGCTGCTGTTGCTTCGTCGATCTCCGAACAGAGCACGCCGAGGACGCGCGCGTGGGTGGTGTTACTTGTTTGGGCAGACCGATCGGCTCATTCTCCTCCTTGTGGTCGCTCCTTCCGCGACAGTTTTTTTGTCTCGACACCGCTCGCGCAGAACTATTAATGGTCTACTGCTTCAAGTGTCACAACATCAGTAGTTAGAATCGTAGACTTGGTCCGCAGTCTTTTCACGCCACCCTCCCGTTCCCCGTCTCCGACCGCCTCCGTCGCCTCTATTTGTAACTCCCTGTTACGGGGGACTTGTTCCGCGGTATTTCGCTTTATCCTCACCCCCGTCTCCGGTAGCCCCCCCGTCCCCGATCACCTCTATTTGTAACTCCCTGCTTCGCCCGGGCGATGTTCTTGTTCTTCACGGAAGGCTTCGTTTTCTCGAAATCTCAGCGGCGGGAAGGGGTGGCGAGGGACGGGCAGCGCGTCGAAGCTGGGGCCGGGGGAGAGGGGCGACAGGCGGCGGTGCCTCTGTCAATGCTGCGGCAACGGCTGGAAGGGATCTGGTCGTCGGCGAGCACTAACGAACGTCTTTCCGAGGTGAGGAAGACGCGCGGTGAAAAGCGATGGGGGTGGTGTTGGTGGTGTTTGGTGTTGATGTTGATGTTGGTGATAGCGTTGGTGGTGTTGGCGGCGGTGATGGTGGCAGTAGTGGCGGTAATGGTGTTGGTGTTACTGGTGTCGGTATTGGTGTTGGCGTTGGTGGTGGTTTTGGTGTTAATGTTAGTGGTGGTATTGGCGGTGATGTTGTTGTTGGTGTTGTTGCTGTTAGCGGTATTGTTGTTGGTATTGTTGATGCCTTCCTGGTATGCTGTTTTTTTAATGTCGATCATGCTTGTCATTGATTGTTACGCGTTGTGCTGTTGATGTTTTGATTGCATATGGATTGTCGTTGTTTTACTTTATCCTTTTCTGCTGTTGCATGCTCCACTGTTTTTATTTGCTGGGTAGGCTCCTCGCCGCAGTGAGCAAGAGGGAACCGTTGCGGCCGCGGCGCTCGCCGAGTCGTGCCTGTTGGAGGTCCGGCCGAAGTGCGCCCGGCTGCTGGCAGACGTCGAGGAGGCAACATCGGGGGCGATGCCGCTGCTGCAGTTCGGATCAGACGCGAAGGGTGAGTGGATATAGCGCCTGCGGCGTGACAATCTTGGCGTTGCCGACGGGCTGGTTGTGGGTTGTGTGGAGAAAGGGTGGGAACCAGGGTGGCAGAGGCGTTTTATGGGTAAGGGGACGCATGCTATCTACGACAGCGGTAGCACTTTTGGGCAAGCATACTTTCCGAATGACGGGGCTCTTTAACCCCTTTTGAACTGCCCCTGCCTTTTTGCAGACAGCCTACTTGGAAATAGTATGGGATACGTATTTATATAGTGATAAGTAGTGAAAGTGTCAACCCAACATCGTCGGAGTGTCATTCTCGTTTCGAAAACTGTTCTTGTACCTTGTTCATGGGTTTGGTAATCGGATTGCGCTTTCAGTTTTACTTACAAAACAAGGTTTTGCCTCAGAAGGCAAAGAGCTCCTCAATACCTTGGGAGCCTCAGAAGGCAAAGGGCTCCTCAATACGTTAAGAACCTCAGAAGGCAAAAGAGCTCCCCAATAGGTTAAGAGCCTCGGAAAAAAAGAGAGCTCAAAAGGTTACTCGGAAGGCACGGGGCTTCTCAATAGGTTTCGAGCCTCAGAAGGCAAAGGGCTCCTCAATACGTTAGGAGCCTCGGGGAAAACAATGGTGTACCTTTAACGTAGCCAGGTGTAGGGGTGGTTGTGTTCTTCACGTTAAACCGCGATTCCATAGCCAGGTGTCGGAGTGGGTGTGTTCTTCACATGTACCGTGATTTCTGGTTTCTACCTATCGATGTCCAGCTCATCCAAGGTCCGTGCAGATTGTTCCCCCTATTAATATGGAAATACGAGCTCTGTGGTTGCAAGCTACGAGGTAGGAAGGCGGCGAGGGAGAGGGGGGTAGAAGAGGTCAAGGCGTAGGTGTTCATTATCCGGATGTCGAGTGTTGATGCTAGGGAAGGAGGTGCCGATGGAGTGTCGGACCTGAGAGGGTGGCTGTGTTGATGTTTTTTGTTTTTGTTTTCCTCCGGCGGATGGGTAACAACACATCTTTAGCTCACCGTACTTCCATGTATTTTCATATAAGTTGTGTCCATTTATCTCTCTTGCATTCACGACACAGCGCTAGCTGGCGCGCCCTCCGGCTGCCGTAGCAACGGCAGCACGTGGTGGTGTGTTGTGTAATTTGTGTGTGTGCTCAAACAACCGTGCGGCAGAACGACTACCAGGGGCAAAGGCAAATCCGCTTGCCTGCGCGCGTACCGCCTGCGGAGTACCCCTGAATGGAAAATTGAGAACTTATTTTTTATGATGGACGGCAAAGAGAAAGCATCATGAAAAGGCTTGCGTTCCCCCCTTTTTCGGTGGTCGTTCGTTCCAATCCCCGTCCCCGCTTTCGCTGTGCTGGTGTCCTATGTGTTGGTGTCCCAGGCATCGTGGACGGGGCTCTACTGTCGTACCACGCAAAAGCTTCAAGATCGCAGGTGAGGGCGGAGCACTGCTGTCTGCTGCTCTATTGATCCTTGCCGCCCGGCTGTCGGGGGGGGGATGCACTGCAGAAGCCATGGGGGTGGGGAGTGCGCGGCAGAATCTAGGAGGGGATTGTGGATGGGAGAAGCGCGGAGGTTGGGGTGCATGGCAGGAGCCGTTTGTTGTCGTCGTTATTGTTGCCGATTGATTGGCTGATGCCCCCACCGCCATGTTCGAAGGCGTTTGGGCGCGCGCGCCTTTTTGTCTGGCGGCGATCGCGATCTGGGGGGATAGTTTCCCGAGGCTGTCAAGACGGGCACAGTGCCCTGATGTTGTCGGCGGTTGTCTCTTGTAAAGGGATCCCCCCTCCCCCCCCTCCCCCCCACTGTCTACTAATAGGAGAGGAGGTGAAAAAAAACGACGTCCCCCGAGTCGGAAGGAAACCTCTTTATTTTTAGTTGGTTTCGCTGTTGTAGTTGGTTTCGTTCTGGCAGTCGCCGGCCGACCCCACCGTTCCTCCGGACGTGCCGCCCCAGCTCCGACCCGCTCGACCGCTTGTCGCCGTACAGAAAGCTCTAAACCTTTCAAGGGCGTGTTTAGCAAGGTATGAAACTCTCGATGTATCCGGGTATCTACCCGGGTACGAATCAACCTACCAGGGTATCCGGGTTTGGCTCTCGGGTACCGCCGGGTACGCACCCTACTTGGCCATTTTAGAGCTGCAAAAAAGACCTCGTACTAATTTAAAGCCCTTTTCACTAAAAATGTAGACCCGGTTCTGAAAGGGGCAACACACCCTAGAAAGCTTTATTTGGCAGATTGCCGCCCCTCGATGATGTTGTTTTTCTCGTCTGCCCCCCCCCCCCCCCCCCCCGCGCTCGCCGTTCCGTCGCAGCCCCCGATCGATGCCTCGCCGGCGGCGCTCAAGGAGAAGCGCGAGTGGTTGATTGCTTCCGTCGCGAGGGAGCTGGAGCCGGCGTTTAGGGCGCACGTGCGCCACCTTAGGTGGGTCTCTAGGGTCGTGCGTGCGCTTTGGTGGTTGAGCGAATCGGACGCGCGAGTCGATTGGTTCTAGTATGCCTTGAATACGGTGAAGAGCGTCGTCGTCATCACGCTGGGTGCCTGTTTGTCGGTTTCATCCTTGGTCGGCCAGACCAGGCCTGGCCTGGCCAGCCCCAGTGTTACCTGCCCTCCCTTCACGGCCACGTTTTGACGCTTCGGTCATGGGTGTGGGGGGCGCAAGAGGCTTGTTTACCGCAGGCTTTGATGTGTGTTTTCGTTTTATTTGTTGGTCGCTTTTGTTCTCCGCCCTCTCCTCACTATTTTGTTCGTTTTTTCTCTTCTCTTTTCCCCTGCTCCCCTCTCGATCTTTGCTGCCGCACCATGTCGTATCCTTTCGAAGGTAGGAAAATAATTGTAGAAAACTCCCCCCTCCCTTATCTAACATTTGCTGTTTTACTTGTTGGCACCTGCTGCGTTCACGCGAAAACGACTAAAAATATACCAGGGGTCACTTTCAGGAAGAGTTCGAGGAGGCGTTCTCGTGCGTTCTAGGGGGGGCGCCTGACTTCGAAGAGTCTTCGAAGCGGATGGCCAGGAGCGTCAGAAAAAACTTCCTCGATGCTACCAAGGCAAGATAATCGCCACAGCAGTTGACTTGTAGTACAGCGGACGAAGAGTCATTCCGCGCTAGGTAGGGGTGCAGCATATTCCAAGAAATTTCTGAACTCCGAAAATGAGGAGCTCGATATACTTCACCCGAAACATGACTTTCGAAGGCATGCGTTCGCGCTAACAACCGGACGGGCATTTACGTGCGCTAGTAGTCCTGAAGCACGTACACTCGTACAATTGTCGTACTAACCGATAGGTCCACACTTTAGGAGGTCAACCGGTCAGATCGGTCAGATCGGTCAAATCGGTCAGATCGGTCAGAAACGCTTGGCCCCAAAAAGTGCGACCCTTACCGTGGGATGCCTTCGAAATGTAGTATCGCGGATTGATTATACTACAGCCCCCCCCCAAAAACGAGCGATTTTGTTTAACGAATATTTCATGGCTCGCTCCTCGACACGAGGAAGGATGCTGTCGTAATATATTTTTCTTGTTTGCAAAGGACTATCAAAAAGGTGACATCGGGGTGGCAAGGGACAACGTGTTTCGGAAGATACAGCCGGGAAATGGTTTCAAAACCGGCCGATTTCGTGGAAGAAAAAATTGAGGAGCTACCGCAGAACGACTTCGCGCTCGCTAGGAACTCGCGCAGCAGGATGTTTTGTGACAGTGATCAAGTTGTGTGTATTGCCGGTCTGCGGACTCTTTCAGAAAACTCGAAAGGGGTCCTTTTTTTTTTTGGCATCGTCAAAATTCGGAGACTTGACTTGAGTTTCGCTTGTAAGACTGTTGGAAAAACACGAAGGAGATTCCAGCGATGGCACATGCTTACTGCAGAATTTTTGCATTTTTTTTTTCAAGGCTCCTTACTTACTTGAGGAGGTCTATGCCGGTCGCCCCGGTTGCGTATCAGGTTATCCTCGAGCCTGGTATAGGTCAATTTCGTGAGTTCGAATTCCCCCGAATGCATACTCGTATAAATTCGTGGGGACTTTTTCTTGTGCACAAATTGACTTGAGGAAAGGGCGAGAGCGTGAGTTAGCGTCACTCGATGAAAATCGACGAGTAGTGGGATTGCTGAACCCTATGCGCGATAAAGGCAAGAACCGGGGGGAAGAAGGGATGACACCTGTGACCATGGCTTGTCCAGAAGCTGGAAAGTAGATGTGTCTTACAAAAAAAAAAAAAAAATGTCTTCCGAGAAAAAAGTTATTTCAAGTAAAACTGACAAGTGCAACCCGAGGACCAAACTCATGGCCTAGGTGTACAAAAACGTCATACGTATTGCAAAGCAAGAATGTCAGACTCCAACGATTTTGGGTCAAGGAGCCCCGTCATTCCTTCGAAAATCGTTTTTGCCGAAAAGTGCTATCTCGGTCGTAGCGTCGTAGCACGCGCCAGATCTTGTGGTAAAGTTCCTCAGCTACCAAAAATGAGATTCCAGAGGATGTATGGGAGGTTGCCTCAGATGAGGAGGGTCCCCGGCAGTCGTAACTGTCTGAGCCTGGCAGTACCCCCACCCTCCATCGTGGCATTGCCCGCAACTAAAAACCATCGAAACAAAGAGTTGTCACTCTGAACGGAAACGTGAGGACCGTTGGAGTGTGAATGTGAATATCCAAGCGGTCCTTATATGTTTCCGTCCGGATTGAGATTTCAAATAAGTGCAGGCCTAGTAGCAAAAGACTCAAGACTCGAGGAGAGGGCGAGGTTTGGAGGGGGAGGGGTAGGAAGGCCCTCTGGAATTGTAGATTGTGATGGATGGCGCGAGCTGTAAGCGCGGTCGGTGTGTTAGCTCCTCTGCCCTATCTGCCACCACCACACCGCCAACATGGTGGACATGGACGTCTGTGGCAACGTAGGAAACGTTGAGGAATGCTGCGGTGGGTGTGCAGCTATTTGTTTCTTGTGCTCCATCTCCTCACTCAACCCCTCTTGGAACCCGAAAAAACATTGCCTACAATAAGCCCATGTAATCTGCAAAAAAAAGCAGGTTTCCAGTGGTAAATACGTAGATGGTATTGTCCGGTAGCCACGCTGCAGCTCGCCCATCAGGAGCGTGCTGCTGATTTGACCGCCCGCATTGCACAGGATAATTTGACGCCGTCTTGCGGCCGCGGCTGTGTCGTGTCACCCCGAGGGAAGGTGTGCGAGGAGGGCACCCCTCTGGTGCTGCCGTGGGTTGCTGGATACTCTTGTAAACGACTGACGCTCCTGTATGCCGCTGTGCCTACCGTCGCCGATCCCTGCAGCTTGCGGTTCCCGACATGGCGGGGGTGGCGGACGTGTTGCGCCTGCACTGGGAGGCGGAACTGGTCAAGCTCAACGAGGATATGGAGGTGAAGGCCGGCCGAAGACCTCCCCCCCTTGACCTCCCCTCCCTGATATGTTTGCGTCGTCATGATACGTTCGCCCTTTGGGCGATGATGCCCACTTATGTGCTTGCATGTTGGTCGAGTTGTCGCGATCGGGTTGCCTCTTTGAGCGGTGATACCCGGTGTTGTGCTGTTCTTGCGTTTGCTGCGCCATTTTGTACTTTTCCGTGTACAACGAGCGTTTTGCTGTAGAGCTTCCCGGTTTTGACGAAAAAATAATGATATTTCGTAGACCTGTGAGTCTGCACGACTTGAGTTGCCAACTAGTTATTAGTCGGGTTAATAGTTGGTCCTGGAGGTGCCGACTATCCAACTTATTGGATTTCCATACTTGTAAGAATAAATGTTAAATGACTCATGTTGCGGTAGAGATGTGTCCTTTTTTCGCTGAGGCTCCTAGTTTCAGGATATTTATTCCCCCAACCAAAAACTGATTTTGGAGAAAAACTAAAGGTGCAACCCGATGGACGGACAATCCCATGACTTAGGTACCCCCCCCCCCCAAAAAAAAACTAAAAAAAAAAAAACTAAAAAAAAAAAACTGAAAAAAATCCGACGATTTTGGGTTAAGGAGCACTTATCATTCAGAAACAAAAAAAAGGAAAAAAAGTGCTACCTTTATTGTAGGACGTGACAAACGCGGGATACATGTTCCCTTGTTTTGGTCGAGGTTCCCTGGGCGGGCGGTGGTTGATGTGGCCCGCTTTGCTCGCCTGACTTGAGTCCGCAAGTCGGCTGGCCATGATCTGGTTTTCGCCAACCGACTTGCCGACTAAAGAAACTCAGTTAGTTAACGGCACCTTACTTGTTAGTCGTGAGATCCTGCCGACTCACAGCTCTAGATCTTGGCTTTAACCCGCGTAGAAACTCTGCCCACGTTTTTGGGGGACAAGCAAGTTGGACATAAGAGTCGTATTTTTGCGGTGGAAGGAAAAAAATGTTAGCTTTCGTCCCCGTCGATGTGGTAGCAGTATCCCGTTGAGGACTGAAGGCCGTCGTATTTTGTTTTGGTCAGGAACACCTAGCCAAAAGGTGAAAGAAGTATATACCAGCGGAAGGAGTTGACATGGCGTAGGGAGATTTACTTAGACGGGGGCTAATTTTTTTGTGCGTTTCCTCGCGACGATAGCTTGTCGCCTTATTCGTCAGTAGACTCAAACCCACGAACACCCGGCTTATGCCCGTCACGAGGATATGCTCGCACTCACAGCCCGTAGCACGCGCGATCGAAGCATCGCTCGCAAGCTTGCAGACACGAGTTTCGACGAAGAGCTCGATTCGCGCGCGATCGAAGTATCACACGCAGCTTGCAAATGTGGGTTTCGAGATCCTTGATTTCACAGCGTAGGTGTATTTTCTGGCTTTTATTAAAAAATGAAAACTCGTTTACACACAAATGTGTTAGTTGTGTAGCATTAGGAGCACTCACTAGGGCCAAGGATACAGTAGGGGGTGCACTTGTGGGGCCTCTTACGTCAGTGGCTCGGGTTGAAGAAACCTATATGCCAATTTGGAAATTTTGCCAATTTGGAAATGTTTTCTCGTGATTTATTCGCTCTAAGCTCTGCAGACGTCAAGATCCAACCAAAGGCTCGAGAGTACCTCCTCAAAATACAAAATTTGGGCAACTTCTCGCTCGTCTCGCTCAGCCCCCGTACCCGATCACGGCCAGGTGGGGGACGGACAAGGCAGGGCGAGGGGCGTTGGAGCCGCCTCCAAAGACGGCGCTCTAACGAAGCGATTTGATGTCCCTCTGCTACTTTTCGGTCTTGAGCTTTTCTGTGTGCTTTTTGGTTTGCCAAACGAAACCGCCATGGAAGCGTTAGCTATGCTGCGCCGACACAATTGCCTGATTTTATTTTCCCGGCGCGGAGGTACAGAGTCACTACGGCGAGTGGCCCAAACTTGGCAGTGAAGAGGAGGGTAACCCGCCACTACCGTCGCCTTGGTCCTAGCCTGTTTCTGAGGCGCTCCATGCCTGACCGAAAACCCGACTGTGAGAAAAACACAATCGTGCGTCCCGGGGCACAATCCCATGCCCTAGGTAGTGGCATTGTAAGAACATTGATGGCATTCGAACAATATTAGGTAGTTGCTGACTTTGGGAGCCCGATCAGGCTGGAGTAGTTTGGCCTAAGAGTGCTTCCGCTATCCACTACACCATCGTAGCACGGGTCTAGTGCGTAGCGCATGTTATGACCAACAAATACGACCGCGCGCGCTATTGTCTCAGAGCCGGGAGCAGGACCGCCTATCGGAGGGGACGTGGATGCTACCACCAGACCCGGCCGAGCAAGCTGCTGCGGAGGCGCAGAAGAAGATGCCGTGGTGGAAAGGGTGAGCAAAGCATCCATTCGTCCCAAACTGTTACCATCGATCGGTGCCACTAAGAAAACGGACCAAAGGCCGTCTGTGTTTTTGTTTTTTTGGCACGCAGACTCCAGCTGTGTGGACCCCTCCGCCTCCCTTCGCCCCCCCCCCCCCCCCCCCCCCCCCCCCTCCTGCGCGCCAGTTTTGATTTCACGACTTGCGGTAAGCCGTTCCTACTATTCTTCTGTTATAGATGGTTCGTACTGGAGCACGGAACAACCTCAGACTCGGCTAAGAGGCGTCCATTTTACTTTTCCATGCCCCCGGTCTGCCTACTGCCCTCACCTCTCGCTGTCCCGCGCCTTGCACCGGGGCACCTTGCCTGGTTTCGACGCGCAGGCTGCTCCTCCGAGGGGCGGCGATGTACTTCAACTACTTGCAGGCGACGCAGCACATGAGAAGGGCGAAGAGGGCCTCGGAGAGGCGGGAGAGGGACGTGCCGCGCCTGCCTCTCTTCTGAATTTGTTGCGGATGGTCTCCTGATTAGATAGTGCGAGCTTCTAATTTTTGGGTTAGGGCCAAGTTAAGGGTGACGGCGCCGAAAAAAATACTCAATTTCCTGAAGCGTCTTCCAACCGCCAACGCACACAAGTTATTGGCAGTTACGAGCATCCCGCTGTGCGGGTTCCCTGCGACAGCTCATATTATGTTTTCCCTGGTTGTAGCCTTCGAAGTACACGAGCCGGGGTTTATTCCCAGGAGTGAAACCTTTGACCGAGGCGTTACCCAGAGGCTCTTTCTTGCTAGTTGCTACTCTGCGTAGTTGGGTTTGGACTGCGTTTAAACAGTTTATTCAGATTTTGTGTGTTATTTCCGAGGTTCTGAAGGAACGTTTTTGGGACACGTACAGCTAAAGATTTATGTACTCGTAGCTAAATGAAGGACACGTACATCCGCACATGTGTGGATTTACGTCCTCAAGGTGTTTGGTTGCCGTGCCCTTGCTTGCATGTCCTTGCTGTTCCGATCTTCACGAGACTGGCCAGCCTCGGAAGCAAAGGCATGGTGTTAGTTACTTTTGTGTGTGTTTGCTTGTTTTTTCCTCCTATTCTCCCTCCCTTTGTTCCTGCTATAATTTTGGAGCTGGTCTTGTGACCGTCGCCTAGATTACGATCAACTGGTTATGGTGACGAGTCAATGTACCAATAAACGCTGCTATGAATGCACGCAACGGGTTTTTTGTCGGGCCGTGGACAAATATACCAATCTATCACTCGGTCATCCATGACAAGTGATGTAATACAATGTAATCTTATACTCGAAGTATTAGGTCCTGATTCATGAAACTTCCAAAAAACGGGCGATGGATGTAGTACGCAGCTAGCGAAGATGAGTATCGACCCTACATTCGTCGAACTCACAGCTGACGTCGTTAGAATAGTTTAGTAAATATCCACCGCTCCGCATTCTGTATCCGCAGCGCCACTGCCATACTGCACCCCACTGCCTCAAACGGCAGGCCACCTGTTCGCTATATCGGGGCAGATAGGAGTCGGTGTACCGTAAAGGTTGTGGGGTTTTTCCACCTTGAGCTGGCGTTCGTTCCCTCATAAACTGACGTAGAAACCGCCGATTTACTGTTTTATGGTGATTTGCGTCGGACGGACGTATTCGCTAATAACGCTTTAGAGAACCCCAGCAAACTGAATAACTACTTACGTGATATGGCCGCACGGCAAGCAAGAGGGGAACGGCACCATTTTTTTGCCGCGGGCTCCGTAGCCTAGCACCTGGTAACATTTCTGGGGCCCACGCATAGGGACTAAACAAACGACTCGGGCCGCCTTATCAATGCCTTGGAACAGCGTTTAGCAATACAAGTATGACCATGTACCCGCGTGTCGCGTTGCTCCTTACCTTGCAGTCCGGGCACACCCCCTACCCTAACAGTACCCGTTGCTTTGTGTGGGCAATGTTGTAATCGCCACGTTTTTCTCCTTTTTTCCCTCTTTTTTTATCCTCTGGGCGGATGGGGAAAAATAAAGCTTAAGCTCACCACACGTCCACATGTTTTCATACATGTGTCAATGTAACTCAATGGTATTCGCAATCTAGCGCTAGCTGCCGTATCCTTCACTTCCCGTGGTAATGACAGCGCGAGCTGTCCCTACCGGCGGTCACCGTTGCTACTCGAGCAGCGCAAGCTGCCGTGGTATACGGATTCGTAAGTATGTAGACCCGACTTAATCCCTGGGAGTCAGGAGCGGTGGAGATAGCCCCTCGGAAAGTCATCCCTACGGGTACGTAGTGTGATACTTGCGCAAGCTTACCCACTAACAGAACGCTCGGTCATGAGAAAACGGGCTTCCGAAGGACTTGGTCCAGGTACGGTCCGGTCCACCCTACCCATTCGGGTGTTGGTCCTCGATCGCCACTTTTCGTTCGATATTTTCCCTTTCTGACGTCCCGAGGGGGTTGGTCTAATTCCTCAGTTTATTGAAGTTGTCTGTCACCTACTGTTAATCGTCGAGCTGTTCGTCTGTCTGTCTGACTGGAACCTAAATGCCATAAAACGGTATACCAGTGTTTTTGACACCATCTTAAGGTTATAAACCTGTTCGTCGTCCCCCGAAAACACTTTTACGATAGTTTCATCCACTGAAACAAACTTTCACGGTATACCGTTTTGTGGCAAATAGTGTTTTTTCCTTCATGCTACGCGATACCCTCGTCGAACGACCGACCGAAGGATTTTTTAGCAGTACACTGAGGAACAGCAGGGCAACGCATACCGCTGTCTGCATTACAGTAACAGTGGTAAGGCTTCGAAACTGCAACGATTTCGCAGGGGGGTGGGCGGCTTATACCCAGCAATTTTAGAAGCGCGCACAAGCACGGTTGTTCGGCTTTCTTCCACAGAAACGTGCAACACAAACGGGTAGCACTTCTTGGCCAAAACATTTTTAACCAAGGCCGGGTCGACACACTCACGCATCCGTATACAACGGCAGCTTTGGTGCCGGAGTAGTAACGGGGACCGCCGATAGGAACAGCTCGCGCTATCGCTATGGTGGGAACCGAAGGACACGCCAGCTAGCGTTGGGCTGTGAATGCAATTGAGTTAAATCGACGCACGACGTGTACGAAATACGTAGAAGTGTGGTGAGCTTAAGCTTTACCTGGTATTTTCCCCCATCCGCCGGAGGATAAAAACACAAAAAACAAAAAATAAAAACCAACACGACTCCTCAACGGAAGATTCACCCAACCAGAGTCATCCCACGTTAGGGGTTGCACTTTTTTGGCCTAGTGTTTGTGACCATTTGAGCTCAAGTGTGGAACTATGGTTAGTATGATACTTTTTCACGAGCATACTTGTTTTAGGACTAGCGCAAAGAAAACGTTGGTCGAGCGACCTTGCGCGAACGAATGTCTTCGAAGTCACTTTTTCGCGTGAGATGCTGAGCTTCTCATTCATGTTAGGAGCTGAAGAAACTTCTGCGCTGCACCTCTAGCGTGAGAAGACTCACCAACACAATTTGGTGCGCCCCGACCGTGACATGCATCCACACGCCCCGCAGAGACTACTCGTTGTGCATCAAACGCGACACGCCGCCGAAGAACAAGCGCGCCAACAAGTCTAATGCACAAAATTGGAAGGGACTGGGTATATTTCAGGGCTTTCACGGGTCATGATCCGGCCCGCGAGGGATGGGGATGAGGGTGGGGGGGGAGGGTATACTCAGTTTGTGCATGGCCGTAGTCGTGTGGCCATATGCCCTCGCATCCCTACTATGCCGGGACGGAGCACGTCGGGTTTTCACCAACCGGATAGACATTGTTTGCACCAAGCGCGAAGCGTCTTGAGGTGTTCGGCGAATGGCATGAAGGGCGAATTGCATCCTTCCAAGAACCAAAAAGGGTGGGGGGGGGGGCAGCGGGAACCACAAGGCTTCTCGGGGTTTCGCCTCCCAGGTGCATCAATCGCCCAACAAGCGGGGTTGTTTTAACCGACATAGGACACAACGTGACCTCGCCAAAGTACCCCGCCGATGATCCACCTAGCCGTTGTCCTAGATCCAAGCAACCGCACCTTCCAACACATGCAAAAAAAAAGGCGCATGCCACCATCAAAGAGGGATACCGTAGAACCTAATTATTCTGAGGCCTGCTTAACTTGAGTGAGCTCTCTATATACCTCAGCTCAAACACTTTCGTTGAGAATAAACGCAATCTGATGAACACACGAGGGCTGCTTGGACGTTACATCTCTTGTATTAGTTGCTTGCTGTCCGCCGGATACCTCATCACAGAAGGGGGCGCGGAGCCGTTCGTAAGGGCAAGCGACAACGCCCGCGAGCTATAAGGGCGACAACTGCTATAAATCACAACGCCGCAACGGGAGAAAAGGGATACCATAACACCATCCCATGGCCTAGGTCTATCACCGAAACACATACGGCAAGAAAGGGCAGCCCCTCTCAGCTGCGGAGCCCCCTCCGCAGTGGGAAATATTTCGCCAAAAAGTATTCCCCCTCTATCACAGGAGGCGTCATCCCTTCCAGTCGATATAAACGCCCTGGGTCAAGGGCAAAACCCCAAGCAAAGCCCCTCTTCCCCATCACGCGCTACAACGCGACGTCGAAAACAGCGCCCCGACACATGCGATGGCAGAGGCGCGCCGTTTTTTCTCCTGGGAGCTCTTCTCATGTGAAGAGCTCCGTATACTCCACCCGAAAAATGATTTTGAGCAAACTTGAAGTGAAAATCCGATTAACAAACTCGTGGGGCCCCAGGTATATTCAAAGCAAATCATGTTGCAAAACAAGAATGACAGATTCCGACGATGTTGAGTTAACGCCTTCACAGCTAACTGGAAACCCGTTTTGGGGGGGACAAGTTACGTGGAATTAGTATCGGGAGGAGTTTTGGGGCTCTAAAGGGGTTATGGAGCCTCGTCATTCAAGCAATATTTTGGCCAAAAAGTGCTGCCTCGCTATCGTAGCACGGGTCGCCCGTAGATGCCATCGGTTGGCCTGGGAAAGGTCTTTGGGGCTGTGGTCACGGCGTCTGAGTAGCTTCACCGATTCTAAAAATTTGGGTTCGCATTTCGTATCTGGACGTATATGGACGGGAATATAAGGTTGCTTGTTCCTTATTATATCATGATGTGCGGTACCTTATTCATGGGGGCAACCCGGGCAGGGTTTATGGGTCGTGCTACTTCGCTGTGGTGCCTTAACCTCAACGGTGGCTGCTGGGGGAGGGAGGTGTACGTAATGTTTTGGCCAAAAAGTGGTACCTTGTACCCTCTATCGTAGCACGGGTCGCCCGTAGGTGCCACAGGTGTCACAATCACCTTTTAGGGTGTACTTTCTCCTTCGGCTATTCCTCAGACAACAACATTTTCTTCATCGCGGTTGTTTTGAACGGAGTTATTTGACCGGACTTTTTTTTTACCGTGGCTGATAACTCCCGGCTCGAGAAATGTCACAACCACGCGCTGGCGGGCGGTGGCTGCACACATCGTTTTACACGTGCAACGTGACATAGAACAAAGCACGTAGTTCCCTTCTCGACGCCCGCGCGTAGCTGCACGATGGGTCATTTACTCCTCGTTCCCCAATATTATTTTGTCCTTCACGGAGGCTCCCAGGAGCAGACAGACGGCCGCCATGGCGAGAATGGAGCCGCCCTTGGCCGTCAGCTCCTGCAGGCGGATATCGCCCGGGTCAATGCGTCCCTGGAAAACACAGAATCGCATACATAGCGCACAGAATCACGCAAAAATATTGGCGAGAACAAGGCACAGAAAGGGAGAAGGAAAGAGGGTGAACATATTTGAGACGTTTTCCCTCGCGTTCGTTGTTGATGTTGTTACATTAACTCATCATCGCCGTAATCTATCAAGAGTCGGTGGTCACAGGACAGGCTCCAAACACTCTGGAGTCGAAGAGTATCTCTTAGGAAATAATGAAGCAAAAGAAAATACACACAGCTGAAGCTAGTCTTAGGCCCCCGGCAAGACATGAAAAGTATTTCGTGCTCGCTGCGGATACTCCCCGGAGTAACCTGCCCCCGTGGCACTTCACGAAGCCACATAAAAATGATCGCTGCAGCAGCATCGCTTGCATATGATGACGATGCTGACGAAGCTGAGGATGACGATGGTGATGATGCTGATGCTGCTGCTGATGGTGATGGTGATGGTGATGACGATTATGATTATGAGAACGGTATTGATTACGATGATGAAAATGATGACGATGATGATGATGATGATGATGATGATGATAACGATTGTGATTTTGACGTTATCACATATCGTAGATCATTTCCCTGAAGTATAGCCTGCGGTCACTAAAGAACGGCAAAAAAAAAACAGCATCCCAATGCAAGAAAAATAGCGCACCTCAAGTCCGCTCCAGCCGGCGGGGCTCCCCACAGCCCAGAGGGCCCACGCCAAGACGGCCACATACAGTGGGTCCTCGCGGATGCGTGTGATCACGGCCCCGAGCACGGTTGCCGCGATGATGGTCAACACCGACGCGACGAGCTTAAACCGATTCGTCAGCCTCGGGATTGATGCGAAGTAGCCGTTAAGATTCACCAGCGACGCGCATGATATCCAGCCGAAATGGAGGCTGACAAGGAGGCGTGGGTGGAAGGAGGGGGGGGGGGGGGGGGTACTCAGTATCACGCATGGCCGTCGTCTTAAAACCATAGACCCTCGCATCCCTACAATACCGGAACCGAGCACGTCGGATTTTCACCGACTAGGCAGACATTGTGTGCATCAGTGAGGACGGAGGCGAGGGCGTATGGACATATTGTTAGTCTCTTGATCATTGGCCACGAATCTCTTTCGAGACGGAGCACCGTTCCTACTCCTAATCGGGAAACCTCCAACACTTGGATGCCCACTACATTTTTTCCATAACTTACGGGGTGTTTTTATTGTCTTAGCCCCTTTCCTGAGGAAGGGGGCGGGGAGGGGGGGTAGAGGGGCCGTGAGAGGCAAACTAGTTTTAACAATCAATCGCTGCAAGTGTGAAAAAACGCGTTAAAACGGCCCGCCGGCGTGTTTGGGGTTATGTTTTTGTCGTAGCAGCCATGCATTGTAGAAAAAAAGTCAACGTTGCCAATGGGGGAGGGGGGGGGTGGGGGTGGTAAGGCTCGCTGGGCTCGGGCACTGCCCTTCTTTTTACAGACGGTGGGGAGAAACTGCCAGGCAGTAAGGCTCAACCGAGATGCTGGTTCGACACTAGAGAAGCGAGGAGCCACGGGAAAACTTGGGGCGTAAGTCCATCGCTACTGTACATGTACTCGACCACAGTGTACAGTCTGCAACACACACCTGATGGGTACGTGAGCCACGAGGTACTGCAGAACATCCATGTCTTCGTCGAACCACGCCGTCCTGAGGATGCCGTGCACGCCTCCGAGGGCTACCGCTACGCTGCCCAGCATCAGCGTAGGCACCCAGAGCAGCCCAGCGTCTCTCGCCCATGGGCGGAACGAGGCACACCAGAGGCTCTGTCACAAGCACGCCATCGGAAATTCCCAGGATGGGAGGGAGGGAGGGAGGGAGGGAGGTTTGCTTCGGAGGGGGCGAATGTTATTTCGACGCTATCATGAGTTAGTACTGACACTTTCGGGGAGCGCGCGGGGGGGAGGCGGGGGGGAGGGCTTACTCATTTGTTGCTTTCCTTAGTAATTTGATCATTGACCACGCTTCCCTTTCGAGACGGAGCAGCGGGGGAGGGGCTATCGTGACATTGGGCAAAATGCTCGTCTGGGGTCTTACCTGGAAGAGCATCGCGCCGGCAAACCACGGGCTGATGTCGGAAAGCCACCAGGACTCGCGAACGTAATCCACCGGCAGTAGCTGGAGCAACACGAAGAGAAACTCGCCTGAGTGGGGTATGTGGCGGGGGTGGCGAGGGTGGGCGGGAGCAGGGGCAACCAAAAATTGTTGATCATGTATAAATGCCAAGGGGCCAAACAAATCGGGTTTGTTCACAGACAAAGGCGTTAAAACGTCGCAAGACGGGGCCTCCAAACCCTCCTCCTCCACCGCCGTGATTCGTAAGCGGCGCCAAAACATTTCATTTCCGCTTGCAGCAGCCTTTCCATTGAACTACGGGCAGCCGCGAATATTTTGAAGCAGAGCGGCAGGGTTCGTTTTCCACCGGCAGGCCTGCTTCATCACTAAAAGACGGCGCCATCATTACCAATCGGGAAATGGCCGAGGATGACCCAGTGACCTGACGCTTGTTTCCGTCAGCACTACAGCCAGGGGCGGGGCTGCATCGCAGTTCTGGTTCACATGCCTCTGCAGAGACAAAACTAGACTTGACCCCGCAAACACTGTCACCGCCAACGCTACCACCACCACCGCCACCACCACCATTACGACCACTACCACCATTGCCACCATCGCAAACCCCAATCTACGCGAGGCGCAGAATCAACACATAGACGGTCCCAGTAGTGTAGGATAACCTCGCCGGCGAGCACTCAACTCTTACATACGAGTCCATATAACAGCGTCTTCCATCGAAGACGCACACGCATCAAAACAATCAACGCATTCGTAGCGCAGACCTTAAACGCCAGCCACACCAGCGCCACTGCACGTACTCTTTGGCAAGGCCGGGAGACCCCCGTCCCCCCCCATGGTCTCTGCTTAGAAAACAAAAATACCGCCGGAGAACCCCGCCAACACGTCACGAACTCCGACCCCATCAAATACGTTGGTTGACGGCAATGCTGCGTCTTGACAGACGGGACAGCCGCCAAGGACGGGACAACCGTAAAACCGACACATTTGAACTCCCACCGATTATTGCTTGCGGCTCATGCTACGCGAGAGGCGCACCTGACTTTTCTGAGGCTTTTCTCACCGGGGGGAGCTCTATACCTCACCGGAAGGCGTGCTACGGTAGGGGGACACCTGCACCTTCTAGTTTTTCTGAGGCTTTTCTCCCTGGGGGAGTCCTCTATACTCTATACCTCACACAACAACCACTTGCAAAAAAAAAAAAATGAAACTGCAACAACCCGGTGACCAATCCCGTGGCCTACGTAGGTACCTATTATTGAACTATTATTACTAGGCGTACGACGAATACTGCATTGTATTCGCAAGATTACCTCATTACAATTGGTTCTCGATGTTCACCCTGACAACAATCCGTAGGACAAACGAGCGGCAGGTGTGTCACGCAGCTTGCAAACATGAGTATCGACCCCAAATGTATCGAACTCACGGCCGACGTGCTTGGAAGACGTTTTTCAAACTACTACCGTAGAACACGAAACGACATCCCCCCGACCCCCTATTCTGGCATGGATGGCCGGACGCATGCTACGCTAGAAAAGTGCACCTCAACTTTTCTGGGGCTCCTCACCTGACCTAGCTTTACATCTCGCCCTAAAACTCGCTCACCCCGAAAAACTTACTTTAATCCCGGTGGGACTCCAGGCGCGCAATAAACGGATCAGAAAAACCGACGGTTACAGCGTCGGCCACATGAAGCAATCGGACCTGCTGGTGTAGGAGATAGTTGTGTTCCCACTGCAACACAACAGGATTCTGTGAGGCAAGCGCGAGGCATGATGATGCTCGAATTGCCTCGAGGTCTTCCTAGACGCTTGCTTAGATCGCGCAAGGTTGCTTTTGGGTCTGTATCAAATGGGTCCCATAAAGGGTAGAAACCCGATGAACGTTCCAATTGCCTAGGCATCTAAAGAACACAACTCTGTAAAACTTTAGAACCATTGGGTAGTTTTCAGTTTGGGAGCCCCCTTCAGTCCGAAGCATTTGGGCCCAAAAGCGATATAACAGCAGTGGTGGTCTCCCAAGAATTCCGGTGTGTACCAGCCAACGATACCGGCAGCATACCGGATACCGGCATTATGAGGAACAGTATATCGATACTGGTACCGGTTTAAGCGGGTTCCAATCGTGACAAGCGCTTTCACCGACGCTATACAGGAATAGGCACTGTTGCAACCGGCGCTATACAGGAAATAGGCACTGTTCAACCAGCAATATACCGGAAATAGGCAATGTTCAACCGGCACTATACCGGGAATAGGCACTGTTCAACGGGCACTATGGAGAGACCCTCACGGTACCCCTATCGCATCACGCGACTCACCCAAGAAGATCGGTCCCCAAATCGCGAACGCCCAGCCGGCGGGAGTGAAAAACCTGATTGGTGGGGGCACCGGCGTCTTCTTATTCTTGCCGCCGCCGCCGTTGCTGCTGTTTCTGACGCTGTTGCCGTCGAGACGACCCGTAGAGCGATTCGCAGCCATGTTCGCCCACCATGTTGCAGCGGTGAGGACCTGCTCGTTTTTGGTGGTGTATAGCTCTCGTCAGTTTTTTTCGTGCTTGGAAGCGCGAACAAAAAAAACGTCCTTGGGTCGGTTTTCGAAGCACGAAAAAACAAAAACATTCGTTCGGAAATTCCTCGTTTTTTTTTCATCTCCGAAAGCGCTATACATTCATGGACGCAAACCGTCGCGGGCCGCGCCACTGCTTTTTTTTTCTTGCATGTGTCCAGTGGGACGCAAGACACGCTGGGGTAAACATGCACAAAGCACGACGCACTTTAAGAGGCTGGACGGAAACTAACCATGAGCTACGCAGTTATGTCATCCAGAAGCGCCGCCAGCACCATATTTTTTTATGCACCGCTTGCCCCTTTCTCAACGCCGTGGGGAAAATGACTACCAGCCAGAAAAAAACGAAGGCGGTTGCTCGACAACCTCAAGCGTTACGGGCAGCAGCGTGTACAGCACTAGGGATCGAGAAACGAGGCCTGTTGACTGTGCGGTGCAAGCAAACGACGCGCAGGAGGTGGCATACACGACCTGCCTGCGTCTAGGAAGAGTGGGCGACCAGGAAAAAAAGCCACCTAACGCCTGCGCCCTAAAACAAAAAACGCTTCAACCTCCACTCCGCTGTAGTGGACGTGCATGAGCTACGGTACAGTAGCACCCGAGCGCGCATCACAGCAACAGCAATATCCCACCGTTTCCAGACGGTGTGGCAGCAGGAAGGGCACGCAACGAATACGTTGCGAAAATAAATGCGACGCAAACTGAGCCAAACGCTGTGCAACCTGAGCCAAGTGCGGTGCAACTTGAGCCAATGTGCTTCGACACATGCAAATAGTCTGTTAAAGCGAACTATGTGACGTGCTTTACCTGCCACGGCTGTACGAAGGGGATGGGCCAGTCCGCCCGCAGGAGGTTGTTGGAAGCGAGCGCGTAGAGGACGCCACTCCCGAGACCCGCCAGAGCCAAAACGCCCGCACCCCGCAGTTGGGGCTGTTGGGTTGCAACACCCGGCATCAGCAGCAGCAAACCGCAACAACAGCAACAGCGACCAAAGCAATAGCAACGAATCCAGCGGCCATATCAGCAAGCTAATACCCGTCAAAACCAGTAGCAACAGCAGCAAACAAGCCAGTACCGGCGAAATCAGCAGCAACAACCGCAGCAGGAACAGCAGCAGTAGCTGCAGAAAAAAAACATCCAAAGGAGCAGCCGCAGCCGCAGCAGCAGAAACAGCTGCAGAAATAGCAGCAGCACGGGAATCAGCAAGAACGCCAGGCCAACCGGTGGGCCCAGCACCCACGCAAAAGTCGAGGGAGAAGAAACTTACCGCATCGACAAGAGAGTAGATTGCACGTTTGTTCGAAAAGCGATCGAGAATAGTTCGCTGCGCGCTACTCCTATTAACGACTACACCAGTCCTACGTCGTTTGATTGAGACGGGGTATGACTACACAAAACAAAGACCACCTAGTTTCATGGCGCTTGATTGCGACAGCGTGTAACAAAAACAAAAGGCATCGAATACGAGGCTCGTCCTGTCGTATTATAAGTCGAGGCCGCCCACGAGACCCGAATCGTTACGTTATCGCCACAACCCTCCGGACAACCGCCAGACCCACGCTGTTAGATGACTCCGCTCGACACCGCTGCTCCATGCCTTCATTGCAAAGTCAAATATCCTTCCTCCATTTTCGATGTACAGACAGCAGCAGACAACAACGAAAACGAAAAAATCGTCCAGCAAACACACCCAGCAGAAAATCTGCACAGCAGCAACAGCAGAAATTATACACAAAAAGCGGGCATTTGGCAACTCACGTTGTCGGGAACCAGCCGGTGAGTGGGAGGGCCCTCTTCGCTGCTGACCGCCCCTCCGCGGGTGACGGTCGCGACGGTAGTAGCCCGCAACGTGCACGTCACCGTCGCGCCCTCCTCCCACCCCAACGGCGCCCGCTTCCCGGCGCGCTTAAGCGTGGCCTCGCCTGATACGTGGCTGCTGCTGCTGCTGCTGCCGCTGCCCGTCGCCGAATTCCCACTCCCCGTGAGGAAGCCTCTGCTTTTCTTCGCCTCCAGTCGGGGGGGGGGGGGGGGGTGGGGTCATACGCCGAGGTGCAACGGCAAACAGCGGCGACATAAATAAATCGCGGCAACGAGAACTACTCCTTGAAAACTACACCCACGTTATTGGGGCGGGTTCCGGAACCGGGAACGGGCAAAAAAAAAAAAAGAACGCGCCGCGACAGGGAAACATACTGGCGGACCCGGTCTGCAAAGCGTGAAATGTTTCGACTTCAAAAGAGCAGACCTTCGCGTCGACGCGCCCTTCGAACCCCGCAATCCTCCCCGTCTCTCTTCCCCTCTCAGCTTTTTCTGGCCCGTCGTGTATTCTGAGGCCAATCACAATTTGTCTTCTATTTCATAGGTGGGCGCCGTCTTCTACGTGACGCCATCGCCACTTCCTAACGTATGATTGCGGCGTGCGTTTCATTTTGTAATGGGATAATGGGGGGGCGTTTTTTTCTTTGCTTCTCGGAAGTAAAGCCTCCATAACAGGGGGGTCTCAGCAGATTTTCGTTTGAGGGTCAATTCGAGAATCGGAACTGACGAGTAAAGGCCATGAAAGGCAAGGCAAGGTCTCACATAGACACGCTGCATTACACTTTACTGCACTGCACGACAACGGTATGCTACACTACGCTCTAAGGGTAACCGTGCGTTCACTAAGAGCTTTTGGGTGCTGTGTGCGGCGGGTGCGATGTTTCCGCCGCCCCGCCTTTTCCACGCCCCGGTGCTTACCATTTCTTTGAGCTGCATCCACCGTGGCTGACTCCGGTCTTGCAGCTCCTGCACAACGAAGCAGCGCGCCCCAACGCCCAGCAGCACGACCAACCGCAATAAAACGAAAAACGAAAGACGTTGCCTGCGTGGGTGAGAAGCTTGTTGTGACATCGAGTGCTACCACGTGTACTTCTACTGTACCGGAGGACGCCGCATGTATCCGAATATAGGACGCCTATTTACGAGTATCATGCTGGCACTATTTGTTGTTGTCGTGTAACCTCGTGGGTGGTTGGGAGTTGTTGCGCAATTAATATACTCGTTCGCGGATGTTTAACGCTGGCGCAGGCGTACATGCAGCCCTCGTGTCTGCTTGCGCGCGAGGTGTGCACGCGTCACAAGGCCGCATATCCAGCCTATTGTAATCCCTGCATCGCATCATCGTATCATACATAATAATAATAATAATACTTCGATCACATCTACAGCCGTGCGACGACACCATGTTACAATTACGTAGTACCGCAGCACACCATCTCAGGTATTGGGTCAACTTTCCTCTTCCCATCGTACCATACGATTGTTATTGCCCGCGAGGGAATACATTCGAGCGCTGTTCCAAGTTTGTTTGTGTGTATTTTTTGTGAGGGTACTAAGTAGTTCGAGTTGGTGAGAGTGATCACAGAGACCAGTCAGCAGCGACACAAACCGCTCGCCAGCAGGTGGGGTTTGGCTCATACCGAGCGTCTGCGTGCTGGCTATCGGTAGTCTGGTGTTCAATTTTTGCTTTTCTATGTATTCGTTTGCGACTATTTGTTTTGGGTTTCTCTGCTTCACAGTCTGTGACCACATGATACTACGCAGCTTCATCCACTAGATACTCGTAACCGCGACGTATATTCGTACCACGAATACGAAATTTCACTCAGTGCAGACATTCGTAAAACCGACAGGTATTCGTACTTCGATGACGAATTTTTTCTCCCGTAACAAATATCCAGTCGTCGTCCCTCTATTAGAGTGCCCGCTAAATCGCTTGGCAAAGACGGGAACCGTCGGTAGTGTCAGTGGGCAGAGTAGTGCCGGTTGCCGCCATAGCACCGATAACTTGGTGCGGTAATACCTACGTCTTGTACTGTTTTTATTATGCTGGTTTTCCTTGCCATGGGTTCGCGGGCCAGGGGGCACGAGAGCGGAGGAACAAACAGAGGCCGCAAGCAGCAGTACCAGTGCTCGTATACACCAGTTCTGTACTGGTCCCTCAACAGTCCCGGTATGTGCCAGCCGTAAATACCGGCACTATTGTCGCGACAACCGGCACTACTCCCTATACTTCTAGTACCGGTTGTACATACACATCTGTGCTTGACTATTTCAGAGGCATTGAAGCGGGCAACCGGCACTGTAGGGGGACATCTACTGCTGTTGTAGTATGATATGTATATTATCATATCGTACCATTTCATATCATAGCATGTAACATTCGTAGCGTTCTCGATGATGGATGAGAGGATGCACTTGATTTGACCTTCGACAACCATGGGCACAGGCTTGCTTTAGCGTTGGTTATTGTCTTTGTTGTTCTTCGGTATGTGCCTGTGTTCCCTCCGGTCAGACAACGAGGCACCGCGCACAGCATCCCGACCGAGCAGCACGTACACCCACGACCTGCCCTTAATAGTAGGATATGTGTTCTGGTTCTCCCATTCCATTCCTTCCCAAAAAGCAAATACACTTGCCATTTGTTTTCGTTCTAAATGTTTGGTTTAGTTTGTTTCCTGTTCCATCGTTTTTTCGGAGATATATGATCGCAGCTACTCGCAACTACTGCATGTTTCGCTCGTGGTCTCTTCAGGCTGTTGGGCGGTGACGTGTAGCTGTCCTCGCTGTCCTCAGTTTTGAGGGTGTCAGGAACGGTCGAAAGGGAGTACCTGGCATGGTTTTCAGTCAAAACGGGGAGAAACGTGGTCAACAGGGGGTAGTAGATAAATTTAGTAGATTATGAGCGGTATACCCCCCCACGTTGTAGTCAAACGGGGAGATTTTTTTGCCTCCTCTTTCGCCGCGGCCTCGTCAGCCCCAACACGGTGGCCGAAAAAAAAAAACGATGTGCGCGCTCGGCGTAGGCTGCGGATGTCTTCCAGTGCGTCATAATTGAATTTTAGGCAGTTTGGGGCAAGCGCGGGCACGTTCCGCGGGCGTGCTTTCCCTATACCCCCAAATGACCGAAAAACCAGGGGGGGGACCCCCGTGGACCATTTCCCTTGAAAAAATGCTTAAGCGCAGACACTCTGTTGTTTTGAGGATTACATTTTTCGAGAAAGCAAAAAACAGAATTTTCTGAAAAATGGGAACGGAGCCTAAAATGAGAACCAAGCGTTATCTCCAGAACCATGTGGTGTATCAGAGAACCGAAATGATCCTGCGAAACCCCTTGGCCAGCCCTGTGAGAGGAGCTTGTCAGAACGGTCATGCTCCATCTCATGCCTTCGGGTCGGCGCAAAAAGCGATATACGCTGGCTCTATGGTGATTTCTCTAGATGCTGGCTACCGAGGCGATGCCGAGGACTTCCAGCCTGAGCGACAGCTCATTCGAAGGCTGCTGTACAGCCCCACAGGACTGTCATTTTTTTTTTTTTTAGTTGTACATAATTGGTGTGCTTTCTAAAAAAAAACGTCCGTTCTCATTTTAGGCTCCGTTCCCATTTTTCAGAAAACTCTGTTAAAAGCTAAAATCGCATAGCCCAAAAAACGATTTTCCGCACCCGAGCGAGGGCCTACACCGTGCCGAGAACCACAGCCACCAGCCACACACGCCCAGTAGACGAGACACACAGAAGGTAGAGAGCAGATGATACATGGACAACATGCTGCTCGTGCCAGCCAATGCAGCTTCCATCACAGAAGTCCAAACTGTGGCCCGTGGCGTCGTCCCTGATCGAATTGAACGCTGCTGTACAACCTGAAATCGTGTGTGCTAGCAAACTACACGATTATGCTGTTTGGCCAGCACCTGTAATTTATCCAGCCCAATCTCCTGATTCAGGACACCGGTGCCATTGCAGCAGCAGGGTCTGGTCCGCTAGTTGTGTGGGCACACTCCATTCTTTTTTGAGGGCTGGGCGTCGCCTCTACCGCAGCTGGATGGTGCATCAGTGCTGGCGCCCCACCTCGACCGTTGTCTTTTCGGTTTTTGATTTTAGCTCATGTGTTTCAGGTGCTTACTGCGTTTGGACACCCTCTTCTTTCCCCCCCCAAACACCAAAGTCTGTTCGGTTTTTAGGTTTTGTTTTCCCCGTTTGTACGCGCCCTTACAGAATAGGGTCGTTCTTAACGAAGAGATTTTTAGTTTTTTGCCGAAGGTTTTGATTTCTCCCGAAATTCTCGGGTTTTTCCCGAATTATTCGGAAAAAAACTACAACTTATCCCGAAAAAACTGGCCCCTAATTTTTTCAGTTTTTTGTGAAAAAAAAAGCTGAAAATTAGGTACAAGGGTGTAGAGGATTACGCAGCCGCATTGCTCGAGCTGTTTCACCACTCGCGAGCGAACGAGACTGAGCAAGGTCGTTCCCAAGGTGATCGGCAGTTCATGACTGATTGCAGAAGGCGCACTGAGTGCCTGAGCTCGCTTCGTCGAGTTGACAAAGTGACCGCACCAAGGTAGCGGACCGAACGAGCTCGCTGAGGGCAGTGGCTGAGATTTGTCACGTTGGGCAATGCAGAGCGACGAGTTGGTGATGGATTTCACTCTCCAAGGCACCGACACCTGCCTACGAGTAAGGCCGACTCCAGAGGGACAACCACGCGGGTGGCTTCCGCGGGCGTTGCTGCTGTAGTAACCGTTCCGAGCTGGGTGGACGATTGTTACGCGAGCCAACGGACGCTCGTACAGTTAAGATTCAACCCTCGTTGATTTCGGTAAAACACCGAAATTTCATCAAAAACTGCATGTTGCACGTTTCAAAAGGACCAGGTTGTTAGGAGTGGTTATCCACTTATTTCCACAAAGAGTTCGAGTTCGTTATATTGCAGAGTTAGTGCAGCTTTACTAAACAGGTCCTCTCACACCTCTATTCGAATGTGCATAGTGTGTAGCATTGTAATACTCACTTTTACAAACCAAGAACGCAGTGTAGAGTTCAGGGAGGTGAACGAGGACTACACCTCCAAGTTGTGCTCGAAGTGCAACGAGGTGCTCGAGCCGATACGGGGCAAGCACAACGAAACCGATCGACGCGGCACGCCGTTATCTCACAACGAGCTGTGTATGCGTGACATCGGGATGTCAACGCTTGCTCGCAACATTTTCGTTGTCTCCAATGACAACTCGCACGGGGGTCAGAGACCCGAGAAGTTCACGCGGACCTACCAGCAGGACACACTGCGCATTAGACAAATTCGGTCGTAGCATGACACATGGTTGTCTGTCTGCAGACACGCGTGTGGAGGAAATGCTCGAATAACCAGACGGACCAGGTTAGGAGTGGTTGGCGCACTTCTCTCCAAGAGTTCGTTATATTACGGGTAATGCAACTTTACCTAGACAGACCTGTTTAGTATGTAGGTCCAACGGTCGCCCCGGTGGCGTATCACGTTATCCTCGAGCCTGGTATAGGTCAGTTTCGTGAGTTCGAATCCCCCCGAGTGCATACTCACTCGTACTCGTATAAATTCGAGGGGACTTTTTCTTGTGCACAAATTGATTTGCGGAAAGCACGAGAGCGTGAGTTAGCAACACTCGATGAAAAATCGACGAGCAGTGGGATTGCAGAACCCTACAAGTATAGATCTACGCGATAAAAATTGAAGGCAGGAACCGGGGGACAGAAGGGACGACACCCGTCACCACAGCTTGTCCAGAAGCTGGAAAGTAGAGGAAAAAAAACGAAAAAAAATATTACAAAAAATGAAAATACACTCCAGCTGTGAGATGAAGATTTTGTCGAAACTCATCTTTGCAAGCTGTGTGATACTCCGATCGCGCGTATTACGGGTTGTGTGTCCTCATTAAGGATATAGGTCGGCGACTCCCCTTACAACTACAGTGTACCTATCAGGGTCAACAGGGTGATGTTAGTCAGTCTGTTCGCGGAAACTATAAAACCCGTTTCTGAGGGGGACAAAATCTGACAGCTGTGGAGGGAAATGTATCCGTTTATCAAGTGAATCCTGTAAGTCGAATAACCGGTGAGGGGGGGGCGGAGTTTTGAAGGACGTGGGGGCCTGGTTTTGATCAAAAGCGAGCGGGGTTGGAGGGGGGGTGAGGGTGGGGGGGGGGAGGGGGGGGGGGGGGGGCAATTTGTGCGTGGAAGCTATAAATCCTTCAAGGGGATAAATCTGACGGTTTTGGGAAGAAAATATATAGAATAGACTATATATACGTATTAATAGCATTGCAATAAGAATATGATCTGTGATACCTACCGTACAGGTATACAACAACAGCAGCGGGGTCGTACGCGGCACGCATCACGGGAGAGCACGGACCGTTTCACTCGTGTCAACAGGAGACACAAAATCGATCGCAGTTGCACTCTTGAAACGTACCATACCTCAGCAATTGCGCCCCCCCTCGCTCGTACGCACAACGCCTGGGACGAGAGAGCTCCGCAGCGGTTGACAGTCCGCGCCGTAGCCCCAACACCAAGGCCTGCAGAATGCATTCCTGCCTCGGCGCCAGCGCATGGAGCTAACGATAACAGCGCTGGGCCTAGGACGAGTAGTTTCTTCGGTGACATCGTTCGCTATTGTTGCGATATTGCGAAGAGCAAGCAGTTACCGGAACAAGGGAACAGCAGCAATGTTGTCGGAGATACAGTAGTGGTTGAGGTTGCAATCTCGTACGTACAGCAGTACCACGTACATGGGCTACGTACGTACCAGGTCATGAGACGGTACAAAGGGGGAAGGTGGGTTACTTTTTTGCCGTTATGATGAATTGTCATGTGAGCAGTTTTAGCCATGAGTCATGAGCCATGAGTCATGAGCCCATCAGTTTCAACTTTAGTGAGGGTGGAGTTTCGACTTTCGGTGGCGCTCAAAAAAAATGGACACGACAGCAGTACCATTTTGCAATCGAGGACAACAACGTATAACTGCTGTGGGAGGTGAAGCATTTCTTCGTCTTGGGTGCCGACATACGAGTGCAGGGTGGCCTGTTTGGTGGCAGCAGTACTGAGTTCTTCTCTTCTCGAGGTTTACCGCAGCTGTGCCCTGGTACCACGTACAGCAGTAGACTAGTAGAATAACAGATACCTGGTACGAAGTCGTACGACCAGAAAAGGCTATAAGCATGGCTTGACAGAGATACCATCGATTAGCGCCCCGTAACAACGAGCACTCACCGGTATAGAGCAAAGGGTTACACAGGTTTCTTCCAAAATGTTGATGGCGTAACGGTAGACTGGTGTGATTGCTTGTCGCACACTCCCTCCAGCGCTGTCGCGGCTTGTGCTCGAGCGGCGGTTTCACTAGAACGTTACCTTGTGTGTTTCGTGATATATACCGCCAACTCCTCTATGGAACTCCTGTTCTAAATTGTGGTGAAATTGGAAAATCACTCGGATTTAGTAAGGAATTTATGTTACTTGGTTCAAGTATTGGGGAGCCAAGGGTTTCAGTACGAATTCTGTGGATCTTCCAATAGGGGTTATTATATTTAAATGGGCCAATCACAGGCTAGGAATAACAGATGTGGTAAAACGGGGCGGTACAACAACCTGAGTGAGCGTAGAAAGGAGTCCGAGCTACGGTAAGCACGGAACCAAGAGATGATCTACCAGGAGTATGTGGGAACTTGTACAGCAGTAGGCCATCGAACAACAGTGTTCTCGTAGATACCCTTGCAGAATAGAGCTGATTCTGAGAGTCGTTAACAGCAGGAGACATGAGAAGCTAGTATAGGATGTCTGTAAGCTAGACTGCTCGCACGGGACAGCTTTGTTAGGCAAGGTGAGGCACCCGTTGAGTACCCCATCTTTAGGGAAGAGTATATTCGGAACAACTGAGTGCACCGCGCAGTAGGGTCACCGCCCCCCCCTCTGTCAGTGCACCTCGTCCCCCGATCTCATCCATCCAGAAGTAATAATAAAAAGACGATAAAAATAACCTTGTGCCTTGAACTGTGAGCTACTACTGCAAGAGAGAGAAGAATCTGTTCATTTGGGTGACGGTCGTTGCATCACAGATCTCCACATTTAGTGAGGATCAGCCCAGCAATAACCACTTTCACCAGACTGGCATCGTCGGCAGCCTCTCTCTTCTTTTGCTCCTCGGTTCATCGTTACTATGTCGTCTTCGTCTGCTTCTTCTGGCCCACCCGCGTCCTTGATGGGTGAGTTGAGTAAGGGTATGAGGGAGGGTGATAAGCACACCCTCGCACTCCAGTTGGGGCGTATGTGCGCCCGTACGCGCGCTTTGGGGTCGATATTGGATCCTGGATCGCCTGTCAGCTTTTCTGACCGCCCAACTGATGCTGTGGTAAAGGGGGCGCCCGCTAGGGGTCTCTCCCGCGTTCTGCTTAGAGGTAGGCCGCGTCGCGTGTCAGTCGGCAGCTGTGCGGTAGGTAAAAGTTGGGGGGGTGCCAGCTGTGATTTTCTATCAGTAGTAGGTCACCTCGCAACGAAATCCCTTCCCCTTCCCCCGATCCAACACTCTGTTCGGGAAGACATACCACTAGAAGTTAATACACGTTCGCGCCGTTGTCAAATTAGACTGCTGTATCGTTGGGTTCAAAAACCGAGCTAACCGACATGGTCGAAATGTGTGAGGTACTTGTAGGATAAGTAGGCCCCCTCCGTCGGTTGCATGTTCTTTGTTGTCGTTTTCCCCGTCCTCGCCAGCAGATACAAAACGTGTAGATAACTTAGTCCGTGAGGGGGTAGTCCCGCGGAAGATAGCGATAACCGAGGGGGTAGTCCCGAGGCGTCCCAGATTCTGGGGCAAGATGCGGTCGATACTGCATTATACGCTGCAGTTGAGTACCAAGAGGCAGGATGCGATCTGTCTGAGAACGGTAAGAGTAGTAGTAGAGTATCTTTTCGCCTTCCAGGCAGTGACGGAAGTAATTACCCCAGAACTCCTTCAAGCGTAAATTTAACATCTCCTCTCTGCACAAATCCCGTTGTTCGCAATCGTGCGACGCGATTTGGCCGTCCGGAACGTAGTAACGATCGAAATAGGCCCTTGATTGTTGCACGATTTCGAAGCGGTTAGGATGTACCGAGTATAGCAGTGAGCAAGCAGACTACTGTAGGGGTTTGCGCACCCCCTTCGGCTGATCAACCGAAGTGGACACATGCCATGGAAATTTCGAGCGCACGAGCGGTGTCAGGAACAAGGTCAAGGAAACATAGGAGCAATTGGTGTTACCCCGGCAAAGGTATCCCCAGTTCCTCTCGTGTTTCACTGGCACATGAAAAAGGAAAGTGTGTCGGTTCTTTGGGCAAGATTGATCTTAGGTCGCAAGTAGACCATGTTATACAGGATTTCAAAAGCGAGAAGGATAGCTTTAATCTTGGGTCGCAAGTAGACCACGATATACAGATTGTGAACAGGTTGGGTAGCTTTGATCTTGAGTCAAGTAGATACCGTGTTTCACACACTCAACAGAGGTTGAGTAGAGTAGATGAAAGTCTGGATGAGTTCACTCTTGCCCCACAAGGGGACAGTACCACTGTTAATGCATCTAACAGGAGCTCGGCTTTCTTATATATGCTGACGCGGATTCAGCACCGAAAGGCAATACCAGAAATAGTACTAGTAGTGCATTTTTTTTCTGATCCTGACAGATCCCATGTCAGTATCCACGCTTTTGACTCTTCCGCCAGGGAAGATACTTGTGAATTTTCAGTCTTCGTGTTCCCTCCTAACCGTGTACGTTTGTGCCAAGGAGAGCGCGCTGACTATTTATCGGAATATTACGAGAGCGGTCGGTGGAGATATCATGCTCGATAGACAGCGTCATACGACAGGAGCGCAGCTGTTCGCGGGAACCAAAGCGCTGAGAATGAATTTTGTTAGGTCGAGATAGCTGGTCATTTTTTCCTACGGCTATTTATTGATGATATTGTCTGTTTTTCAGCTAGTGGCACAGAACATGTGCAGGATCTGGAATTTTTTTTCAACGATTAACGAAATTTGACCTCAAATTAGCGCCAAAGAAAGCACATCTAGGCGTTAAAGTTATCAAATTTTTAGGCCATCGCGTCACAGCGAAAGGAATGGAACCAGATCCGGGAAAAGTAGAAGCTATGACTCAGTTGCCCATGCCAACGAATGTCAGCCAGTTGCGATCATTACTAGGAGCACTTTCGTACTACAGGAAATTTTTACCACAAATGGCAACTTTAACACGACCCCTCAACAACCTCTTGAAAAAGAACGTTAAATTTGTGTTTACCACGGAGCACGTTGAGATCGTTCAAGTCTTAATGAAACGGCTGTCGAGCCCAGACGTTTTAGCTTTTCCAGACTTTAAAGCAGCCATGTCAGGTGAACGACCTTTCCGTTTAATTACAGACGCATCTGTTGATGGGTTGGGAGCAGTAATTGAACAGAAACAATCGGATAATTCTATCAGACCTTTAGGTTTCCTGAGCAGAACGACAATGCCAAATGAACGAAACTGGAGCGCAACAGAATTGGAGTGTGCCGCTATTGTGTGGGCGGTTGAGAAAAACAGACAATTGTTTTACGGTATCCCTTTTGTAGTAGTGAGTGACCACCAACCGTTGAAAAACTTGGAGAGCTCATCCACGAAAGTTAACCGAGTACAACGATGGTATTTTCTTAGTGCTTATTCTTATACGTTAGAGTACCGACCAGGGAAGGCCAATGGTAACGCAGATTTGTTATCGCGTTTACCATTGCCGGCCACGGAAGCTGATAATCACCCTGATGTCCGCTTGTCCGACCCTACAGATATCGATGTCTATCTGATCGGTGCGAGCGGCGTCCATTCTATGCAGCTAGCCAAGCCAACGGGTTCCAGCTTGGATGGGCTGAAAGAGCTGGACCCCGACTTGATTTTTACGGTGGGGGAGAGAGAATTGAGGACAGCTCCTCTTACCACCAACAAAAAAACCTGTTAGAGCATGGCAAGTCATACAGAACGAACGCGCGAGCAGACAGTCGGTAATAGATCAGTCAAGTGGTAGTTTTGCAGTGCCGGACGATACCCCTCTGGTACAACCGTCGCAAGTAGTTAGTGGTCAGTGGGAACCAGGGAAAGTATTGCATGCGTGTCCTTTAACTAAGGAGGGAAGACTTCTTTTAGGCATGAAAGAATTGCAACAAGTAGGCGTGATTGATCCCATTGAAGAAGGTAGTAGTGCTGGAGTCGCGGATAACTCTGGTAGTGGAAATAATGTGGAAGAGCTTCCACAAGAAGAATTGGATAGTAGAGAAGCAAGAGAATTTGGTGAAAAATTATGCGAGAAAACTGCAAAAGATTGGGCTATTGCACGAACGAAAAGACAAGACTTCTAGCATTGTTATCGAAATTTTACGTGCTGGAACAGCGATTGCAGAGATATTGGATGAAGACATTCCAGATACAGTAGATAAGTTGGAGATAAGAAGATTAGTAGCACAAGGAAAAATATTGGAACTTCCTGACTCCCAGAAACTCTTAGTAAAACGCCTTATTAGGAGAGGAGCCAGTTAGAACTTATGTCCCTTTGTTATTAAGACCATGGGTTATGGATTGTACCCACAAGGAGGCAGTCCATTTGGGAGAAAAGGTGACGCTTCGAATGTTGCAGAGATACTATTGGTGGATTGGTATGGCGGATAGTGTAAAATGGTGGATACGTAGATGCTATACCTGTCAGGCCAGAAAAGCTGTGCGCAAGACAGTGAGATGGCCGCTAGTTTCTTTACCTCTTCCCAGCCGTCCCGGACAGATGGTTGCTTTCGACTTATTAGGACCCTTACCTAAAACGGAGCGTGGTAACACTTACGTTTTATTGTTGGTTGATTTATTTAGTAGACATGCAGAAGGATATGCTATTACTAAAGAAGAGAAAACAGCAAGAGGGTGTGCGGCTAAGATTGTAGATGATTATATACCAAGATGGGGATGTCCTCATACCTTTTTATCAGACCGAGGTACGGAATTTATATCGCAAGTAAGTACGGCAGTTTTTAAAACTTTAGGGGCTGTAAATAAATTTACTAGTTCGTATCACCCCCAGACTAATGGCATGGTTGAAAGGTTAAATCATACCCTGTGTCAGATGTTGTCATATTTGATTGCTGATGACCAGAAAAATTGGGATGATATGTTGATGCACGCCGTAGCAGCGCACAATAACAACGTCAGTAGAGGTACTGGGTTAGCTCCTAACGAAGTGCACATTGGCAGATATCCCAGGTTACCTATGACTATATTGGAAGGGCGTGGTGTTAGGGGTCATCAAGGTCTGAAGCAAGACCAGCTAGATTTCCTTGGACTTATGCGTGATAGGCAGATTAAGGCTTTCGAATTGGTAAGGGAGGAAGATCGTTTGATTAAAGCTAGACATGCTGCAGCAAACGAGCATCTGGAAGAAATAAGGAGTAGATACCCCAAGTATAGTGCTGGAGAATGGGTATGGGTATATAACGATCATAGTACAATAGCAGGAGGTGGACAACATGTACTAAAAACGAGCGAAACAGACTCAAGAAGTAAGAAATTTTCCTTAGTAGCCAAGTTAGCACAGTGTTGGACAGGGCCATATAAGATTCTATTCGTAGGACCGGGAACTGCGAGTGATGGAAAAATGGTCGGTAGAAATTTATTGTTGTTGGAGATTAGAAAGGATGAGCCTGGAAGAGAAATCAACGCCAGAGTGTCGGTGTATCGTTGTAAGAGGTGTTTTAATCCGCATGAAGGAGCAGAACCACCTAGATTTTTGCCATGGGCGATGAGCAATTATGTGTTGAACAAGTATTCGGAGCGGTCACCACCTTTCCATTTGACGGTAGAGGACGTTACGATGGAGTTGGACCAGCACCGTATTTTACCCACTTTTATATCAAAGCACAGGATCTCAAGAGGTTTAGGCGGTAAGAATGCAGTCCAGTATTTTACTTCTTGGGACGGAGTAGAGGTAAAAACATGGGAGCATGAGACTGACCTTGAGCAATATGGTAGTTTGGTATCTAGGTACTGGGCAGGAGAACCCTTGCAAGTCGGAGGCGAAAATGCAAAGTATCGAAGATTTAGAGTACAACTCGCCAAGCGTAGCCTAGCCTGTGCACGGGGTGATAGACATGTAGCCACCGGGTATAAAGTTTGTTGCGATACTAGGGGAAGACCGGGAATTTATGATCGAGACATTATTGGATCGTACATATATTTCAAGACGACCCATAATGGTTGGCAGCTAGCTAGAGTGGTAATGGTAGCTGAGGAAGATGCTCCGAATCAAGCATTTCCACACACAATCAAATTGCTGGACATGGGAAAGAGATATAATGTCCACCTTCACAAGGACAAGTTGAAGACTTTCAGTGAGGAGATAGGAACCTGGTGTTGGCATGTGCATATCACTGCGAAGAGTTGTAAGAAGTTCATACATGCTGACTAGAGTAAATCAGGAGGATTCCAGGATTCTGGGCGAAAATTATGGAAAATAGGTATCGGTAGAGGGCTAGCTCAACCCAGACTAGTTTAATGATGCCCCACCGATGAATTACCTTGAGATGGTAATCAGTAAATTTGCAAGTATATGGGTGGAGATGGAGGCTAAATATTGTGGAAAATAGGTATCGGTAGAGGGCTAGCTCAACCCAGATTTGTTTAATGATGCCCCACCGATGAATTACCTTGAGATGGTAATCCGTAAGTTAGCAAGCATATTTGAAATAAATGGAGGATAAGAGATGTGGAAAATAGGCGAAGAATAGCCATTGTTATACAACGTTATAGGTTGACACAGCAGCAATTTCAGCCAAATACGTTGTTATTTCATTGTACACCTTGTTAGAAGGTGACAATGAACTTGGATGGGCTATTGTGGTGAAATTGGAAAATCACTCGGATTTAGTAAGGAATTTATGTTACTTGGTTCAAGTATTGGGGAGCCAAGGGTTTCAGTACGAATTCTGTGGATCTTCCAATAGGGGTTATTATATTTAAATGGGCCAATCACAGGCTAGGAATAACAGATGTGGTAAAACGGGGCGGTACAACAACCTGAGTGAGCGTAGAAAGGAGTCCGAGCTACGGTAAGCACGGAACCAAGAGATGATCTACCAGGAGTATGTGGGAACTTGTACAGCAGTAGGCCATCGAACAACAGTGTTCTCGTAGATACCCTTGCAGAATAGAGCTGATTCTGAGAGTCGTTAACAGCAGGAGACATGAGAAGCTAGTATAGGATGTCTGTAAGCTAGACTGCTCGCACGGGACAGCTTTGTTAGGCAAGGTGAGGCACCCGTTGAGTACCCCATCTTTAGGGAAGAGTATATTCGGAACAACTGAGTGCACCGCGCAGTAGGGTCACCGCCCCCCCCTCTGTCAGTGCACCTCGTCCCCCGATCTCATCCATCCAGAAGTAATAATAAAAAGACGATAAAAATAACCTTGTGCCTTGAACTGTGAGCTACTACTGCAAGAGAGAGAAGAATCTGTTCATTTGGGTGACGGTCGTTGCATCACAGATCTCCACATTTAGTGAGGATCAGCCCAGCAATAACCACTTTCACCAGAAAATGCCACACTGATTTAGACGTAAATGTAAATAATGTGTACATATAAATATTAATATAATAAAGTTCTTAAATTTAAGTTCACAATGGTACATATTTGAATCGAGCCTGAGCACCCGAGCACCCGCACACCCGCCTAGAAGGGGTCAAAGAAGCTTCGTGGGTGAAGGTGTTGTTTCCGCTGAGTGCACGATACATCCATTGCACTCTATAGTTGGAGAGTGTGCAGCAGTGTGGGTGGTTTGCAAGATTTTCGTCCACTCTCGGAACTAAAATCTCACCCTCGAGCTGTCGACACTATTTGAAACGCGGTGGCGTCTACTCGCACCACGACCGCCATCCTTGCGAACTGGCATAATATATACTTACACCGGACGAGCGGAGCGTGAAACAAACCAGCGAAGAACGTGTGCCCAGTAGCACTGCCGGAGATGGCTTCAGCAAGCCTCAAGCGCCCCCGCTCTGCGTACGGCGGATCCAGCGAGGACGACCTGCCACCGGAACACCGCATATGCCCGTTTTGCTCCATGGGTCATCGGGCTGGCCTTGAGGTACGGCGTTACACAGCAGTAGTATTAATAGTGCACCACCCCAACACCGGTTCCGGTATACACGACAGATCTATTAGTACCTCGTAGATCTTACGTACCTGGTACCTGATGGAGTTTTGTTGGCCAGGTTGGTTACCTAGTCTAAACTGATCAACGTGCGACTCGAGGCGCACTACCTTTGCTAGGGCAAACAATAGATAACCCTGGGGTATTTAACACGGGCGTCAAACGTGCATCATCGGATGGGCGCTGCCTACCGTTTAGTCTTTGCTCGACATGATCCACTGCCGTGGGAAAAATGCATTTTCGTGGGCACACTTTCAAGCTCTGTCCGCTGACCGCCGGTTTTTCTCGCGCTAATGGCTGTGGCTGCGGGGCACGCAGTAGGCCCGCTCATACGCAACAGCGCACGTCTGAGCCCCGGCCGAGCTCCGTGGCGCGTCCTCCGAGCGTCCAACGTCGCGCGAGCTGGCTCTTTTTCAAGGGATGGCATGCATTCCGCCTCGCAGAGCCTCGCAGAACCGTCGAAACCCACCATCAATATTAATGATTCCGAGAGGGTGTTAGCGACGTAGAGGGTACCAGGTATTTTTCAGCAATCGCTCTGCTGTCTGCTGCTCAAACAGCTCATCAAGCTCTTTTCTTTGTGGTAGCCAAGTTACAGGAGCTTATTTCAAATATGTTTCCCTTTGTGACAGCCACAAACGTTGCTTCTGTCTGTGTGTGCGTGTGCGCGTGTGTATGCCATTCCAAGGAACACAATCTGGACGATTTCAACCCCCGACGCCTCTGAATTCCAAAGCACGCGCGCAGCCACAGCAGTACACACAGCAGTCCAACCGCAGCCGTACAGCAACAGCGGTACGGTACCGCAGCAATGGGCGCACTTCAAGCTGTTGCCTTGTGACAGCCACGGTGCTTTCATGTGCGTGTGCATGGTGTGCGCACCAGGATATTCAATCACGACCAAATTTTCACATCCAAAGCAAAAATCAAGCACACATCAAGCAGACAATGGTATCATGTCGACGCCATGCGGCGCTGTTTTGGATCCGTGTTCCGTGCCGCCGTATCAGGGTACTGCTGTACGTAGCTCATGCGTCTTCACGTGACTATGACGTCTGGGCGAGGGCAAGGGACTCCTCTTCCAGACTTTCCAGTGGAATAGTATCATAATGCCTCCACGCCAACATAAGGGGCAAACGCGGGTTCCAAGCGCTGTCACATGTAGCCCCTCGTATGTAGTAATTCACCTCAAAGAGCATGTAAAATATTGTTTTTCTATACGTTTGTGTTTGCTCCTTTAACCCCTTTAGAACCCCCAAACCCCTCCTCATACTAAACCCCAAGCAATTTGGTTCCAAGACGGGTTTGCAGTTGTAAAGGCATCAACGCGTACTAGTAATAAAATGCTCCTTTTGCCGTCTTCTTCACACCCCTGCCTCTAGTTCAGCAGAGGTTTCATTGACATCGTGACGGACAGCAATGTCTGGGCCAGCGACAAGCCGACCTTTGTCTCCAACGGGAGATCGTTCTGGGCCCACAGCGTGTGCGTCCACTTCTCGCCGCAGACGTTCTTCGACGGCAGCTCATTGGCCTGGCAATACGTCAGCAAGGTGAGAGAGGGCAGCCTCACGGCTTCGGTGGAGGGTACCTCGAGGGTGGATACCTTAAAGTGAGGGTACCTCAAGGGATGGTACCTTGCAGCCTTGCTGTGTTCCTTCCGACGGTCTACGTATTTGCGCGACGTGCCTTCTGTTAGGAAGGAAATAAGCTCGAGTGACGCCCCCTTCCCTTTCTCCCTCCCTCCCTGATGCCCCAGGAATACTACCGTGCCCGGTGCCTGGTGTGCGCGGTGTGCGGGGGAAAGGGAGCTTCCATCGGTTGTCACGTGTCCAGCTGCAACGTGTCGTGCCATTTTCCTTGCGCTATCCAGGCGAGCCCATAATCATGCCCGTTGTATGTAACCATCTTCATGCATTACGCGGTAGTGGCGTGGCATACAATCCTATCACAACTGCAGGAAATAAACACAACGTCAATTAGAGCAGTCACCAAAGTCCCTAAGTACGCGAAAAGTACAAAACCCACGCTGGAAGTCAGACCACATCTATCTGCTTCTGTGATGGAAAGCTAGTGGTACTCCTGGATGAAGTATGCCAGCGCCGGCCGATATAGCGGAGAAAAACGAATTGCTGCTGCTGTTTGTATTAAAAACAAGATATCAGGGCCATCTCCAACAGGCACGAAAACACATCCACAATGGAAAGCAGTACAGCAGTGAAATTAGTGTGGTATGATGCGTTTAAAAAAACGAATAACAGGGCCATCTCCCACAGCCACGAAAACACACCCACGACGTATACCACACGTTCTACCCACCCACGTGCAACTCCACCACCCACCCACCACCCACCGACCAAGCCACTACCACAGCAGTACAACAGCAGTGGAGCAGTACGTAGCGACCAATCCACAACGGCAGCACAGCAGTACGGCAGTACGCACCACAGCATCGGTACGTCAGGAGAAGCTGGGTGGGATTTCCACTTTCTTACGATTCTCCACCTTCCGGGGCAGAGTGCGAGCCGTCACCCACCAAGCACCCACCACCCACCACCCACACACCGACCAACCCACCACCACAGCAGTTCAACAGCAGTGGAGCAGTACGTACCGACAAATCCACAACGGCAGCACAATACGCACCACAGCGGTACACCTGTGGTACGCCAGGAGCTGGGTGGGATTTATTTGCACTTTCTTACGACTCTCCACCTTCCGGGGGAGCGCGAGCCGTCACCCATCAAGCACCTACCACCCACCACCCACCCACCGACCAACCCACCACCACAGCAGTACAACAGCAGCAGTACGTATCGACCATTCCACAACGGCAGCACACAGCAGTACGATAGTACGCGCCACAGCGGTACACCTGTGGTACGCCAGGAGCTGCGTGGGACTTGCACTTTCTTACGATTCTCCACCTTCCGGGGGAGAGCGCGAGCCGTCACCCACCAAGCACCCATCACCCACCGCCTACCCACCGACCAACCCACCACCACAGCAGCACAACAGCAGTGGAGCAGTACGTACCGACGAATCCACAACGGCAGCACAGTACGCACCAAAGCGGTACATCTGTGGTACGCCAGGAGCTGGGTGGGATTTGCACTTTTTTACGATTCTCCACCTTCCGGGGGAGAGCGCGAGCCGTCCCCGGGAGGGGCTTTTCATGCCCCCCGCTCGCGGAGTTGGGGCTCCTCGGCCGTTGTGTTGCCGGGCACACCGAGGGCTGATGTGTGGGGCGGGCATGGCACGGGCGTGCGGTCGCTAGGGGCGGGGTGGCGAGCGGTAGAGCAGAGAGTTGTAAGTGTACTGTTTTGAGAGTTGGGCGAATTGCCCCGCTTGCACGGAAGCGTCCACACGTAGTATTAGTTAGACATATTATAGCATCGACGGTTCCTAACGGCCAGTCCTAACGAACAGTCCTAACGACCATTCCTAACGACCATTCCTAGCCACGCTTCTTAACGAACTTTCCTAGCGAGCTTTTCTAACGACCATTCTTAACGACCATTCCGAACGACCATTCCAAACGACCATTCCCATCGACCACCGCAGGAGCTCCTGCCCGACGGGCAAAAAAACTGGTTCCCTTGCCAGGAGCCAGAGACGCCCTTTTTCTGCACGGCGCACAAGGAGGAACGCGCGGACCACGAGAGGGGCAAGGAGATCGCCAGGCTGGCCGACCTCACGCAGGGCAGGGAACTCGAGCCAATCCCGCTGAAGATGGGCTACGCCCGGGTCGAGCCGGGACCCCCCTCGCAAGGGCTGTGAGTTGGCTGGACTTTCAATTTCATTTCAAAGCTATTAGTTATTTAGTTGGTAGTTGTTAGTTCGTTGGCCAGCTGTCACAATTACTGCAGTCGTCGCTGTCGCTACAACGGGAACTGAAGGACACGCCAGTTAGCGCTGAATTGCGAATACAATTGAGTTAAATTGACACACGACATGTATGAAAAACGTGGAAGTGTGGTGACCTTAAGCTTTGTTTTTCCCCATCCGCCGAGGGATGAAAAATAAACACACACAAACAGTGTTTATAAGCACCGCTCGTTGAGCCACGGACGCACCAGACACGTGCAAAGACTCAGAACTCCGCCACTAATTGTAGTTAGTGCCTAGCCGACTTACTATTAGTATAGTCAGCCAATCGACTTGCAGTCAGCCGGCTCACAGGCCCCCTCTCGCTCTCGGCAACGGTGGCGGCAAACGACAGAGGCAATAACAATCATCATTCTAACGGTGGCGGCGGTGGCGAGGCTGATTCACGGGCCTCTAGAGCGCAGTGGAGTTCCCTTCTACCCCAGGTGCCACTACCTCTCGGGGTGTTGGCAAAGGGCCGAGACATGGACTTCGCCTACGTGGAGTCAGCTGTCGGCAGGTGGGAAAAGGAGGAAGGAGGGGGTGCAGGAAGGGGGTAGGGGTTGTGGGGCAGGTGGGTAGGAGAGGAAGGAGGGCGATGGGGGGGGTTAGAAGTTGTGAGGGGAAATTGAGGAAGGAGGGGGCGGGAGGGCGAGGGGGGGGGAAGGGGGTGCTGCGTTTGGTCGTTGCTTCTGTGTGGTGTGCGGTGTCGGCGGCAAGTTGGGAGTTGTGCTCCGCGTGGGTTGCGCTATGTTGTGGTGTGTGTTGCGCCGCGGGTGTCATAGCAGTTATCGCGGTCCTGACACGCCCTGGCGTACTACTAAAGAACGCAGGTCACTGGGCCATGTAGTCCCGATTCCCCGCCGTTCACGAGATCTCACCCTGTTTGTAGTTGTTGCAACCGGACCGTGTGTCCAAACTGCGCACTGTGTGATTGCCCACTTGTTTGTGTCCCCCACCTTTGTGTCCCCCACCTCAGCAAGTCGGCCCAGACCCGCCAAGGACCGGAGAGAGAAAAGAGGTGCTGCACGTGTACGGGCCCAGACGCGTGCCGGGACCCAAGGTGTGTGTGTGTGTGTGTTTTTTTTTCAATCCTTTTTGTTTTCCTCGCACTACTCTCATGTTCCCTCCCAGTAGTAGCTCAGGTCCGTGGTCACATAGCGGGCCCTTCTCCCCCGTGCCCACTACGGTACGTGCCTTCATTTTTGTCGCGAGAAGAACTCGGCATTTTCTTCCCTCGTCGGGTGGCGTCGAATTGTGATATGTCGTGCTGAGTCTGTGCCTTGGTTTCGATTGTTTCTTGGCCCTTTTGAGGCCCATCCATAAAAAACGACGACTTGTGCTGATAATAGGGGCCGCACTTTTTGCCTTTTTTTCATTTTTTCTGGCTGACGGGGAGGGCTTCCTTAACCCCAAATCGTCGGAAATCTGACATTTTCCTTGTGTTGAGTCATCCCACGGTAGGGGTTGCACTTTTTGCGCCAAAAAAAGGTATACCCTCTGACCAATTGAGCTCCTCAAGCGTGGAACTATCGGTTAGTCAAGTAATTTCACGAGTATATTATGTTTTAGGGCTAAGGTGCGTACTTCGTAGTAGATGTTTTTTCGGATTGTGCGAACGAATGCCTTCGAAGATTTTTTTTTCGGGTGAGATGTTGAGCTCCTCATGTCAGGAGCTCAGGGAATTTCTGCTGCACCCCACCCCTACAGGGGATGGCTCGTGTTGCCAATATTATGGGTTGTGTGCGTAAGGCCGGGGGGGGTTGTTCATCGGGTTTTGCATATTTTTTCCCCCCTCTCTAGTTTTGTGTTTGCCTTATAGGTGTCGGGCTCCGACACACGCCCCGGTTTCGTAGAGGTGCGCTGGGTCTTTTTTGCCTTCGGAGGGTGGCTGCTTAAGGAGCTCTATGCGTCGCCCACAGAGTGTGTGCTGTGTGAAGTTGTGTGCACCAAAAGTGCAAAAAACCCGATTTGAACATGAACAAAATCATGACTCAAGTGTACAAAAAAGAGACATTTTTGAGAAACGAGAATGACGAAAAATCCGACGATTTTGGGTTAAGGAGCCCCGTCATTAATACGGAAAATAAAAACAGCCTTAAAATAAAAAAAAGTTGTTACCTCTATCAAGTCAGGAGCCAAGGAAAAGATCGGTGCACTCATACCGTGCTATTAGTTAGCATGCGTGCGACGATTTATTGCAATCTTGTGCCGTCTTATGAAGAGTCTAGGTGAGTCATCCCACGCTATCGTAGGGGCACAGCAGGTTCTAAGAAATTTCTGATCTCCTAGCACAAGGAGCTTTGCTATCTCGCCCGAAACACGACTTCGAAGGCAATCGTTCGCGCAACGCGACCAGCGTTTATATGCCCTGGTCCTAAAACAATTACCAGGTACCTTCGTAGAGTTACCATACCCATCGATGGCTTCAAAACTTGAGGAGCTCAACCGTAACATTATCGGAAGGTCAGAAGGTCAGACGGTCAGAGACGTTTGGGTATTGAAAAGGGCGACCTTTGCCGTGGGATTGCTCAGTTAGAGGCGTGCGACAAATACGAATATCAGCATGCTACACGCGTGTCGCACGGCTCCTTTCGTTGCAGTTCGGGACACATCCTCGGTCGTAGACCAAGGGTACGTTAGGGGGGATGTTACGACGGTGTTATGATGGTGTTACGATGATGTTATGATGATGTTATGATTATGTTAGGACGTTGTTATGGCGATGTTTTGATGATGTTATGATGGTGTTATGGTGGTGTTTTGATGGCGTTTTGATGGTCTTATGATGATGCTATGGTGATGCTATGATGATGCTTTGGTGATGTTATGATTATGTTATGATGACGCTATGATGATGTTATGATGATGCTATCTTATGACGATCTTATGATGATCTTATGATTATCTTATGATGATGCTATGGTGATGCTATGATGATGCTATGATGATTTTATGATGATGTGATGATGCTATGATGATGCTATGCTGCTGATATTGTAGTGATGTGATGTTATGATGTTATGATGATGATGTTATGATGATGTTATGATGATGGTATGATGATGTTATGATATTGCTATGATGATCTTATGATGATATTATGATGATCTTATGATGATCTTATGATTATGCTATGATGATCTTATGATGATCTTATGATGATCTTATGGTGACCTTATGATGATCTTATGATGATCTTATGATGATCTTATGGCGATCTTATGATGATCTTATGATGACGCTATGATCTTATGATGATATTATGGTATGCCCCCTTTTGCACTACATGTAGCAAGTCGTGTTTTTCACCACTCGCACGAGCGGCTCTGTATCTCACAGCCAAAAAGAAAGGCGAATTTTGTTTGGCGCAGCCTTCCAAACAACGCCTTCGCAGATTCGTGTCGCAAAATCACAACAGCACGAAAGCTCTGAACCGCAAAAGGAACATGGGAGAGTCGCTCGCACGAGTGAGACCCCGAGCGGCTGGAAAAAGAGCCCCGAAAGTAACGCCCTTACCGTAGCCAAGCGGTTCTTAGTATTAATAGGATGCACCTCGCCCTTCATGCGACTCGCCGAACACCTCACGGCGCTTCGCGCTTGGTGCAAGCAATGTCTGCCTGGTCGGTGAAAACCCGACGTGCTCCGTCCCGGCATTGTGGGGCTGCGAGGGTCATAGCACTATGGTCATACCACTACGGCCGTGCATGAATATCGAGTACACCCCCCCCCGCCCCCCCCTCCGAAGGCGAAACAGGACGGGGATAGGATGAGCAAACAGTTTCTATGTAGTATATGGAAGAGGCGCAATGATCACCCGAATGTTGGAGGTGTCTCCGTTAGGAGTAGGACCGGTGCTCCATCTCGAAAGGGATGCGTGGTCAATGGCCAGATGACTAAGGCAAGCAACGAATGAGTACGCCTCCCCTTAGCATTCCCCCCTTAACCTTCCCCCCTAAACATGCCCCCCTTAACATGCCCCCCCTCCTACCGAAGCCTGTGGTCCATACCCCAGTGCTCAACCCAGGCTGCTTCGTATGGTCGATCCTGTAATATAAGATCTCGTCATTTTTTTTTCGAACATTTTTTCCCTCTTAACTCTCGATGGGGTTAACTCACCCCCTTTTTTTGTTGTTACAAGTGGGGATCCCGATTTAAAAAAGAGGTCAGGTTAAGATATAACAATACACGGTTAAGAGAGGGAAAATCGGCCGGGACTTGAGAAAAAAAAAACAGCTACCCTGGTGCTTGGTAGTAATGGTTTGTTTTTGCAATAGGAACGTTAAGAGATAACGCTATTCAAGAGGGGTGCTTTCGACCCAGACCATACCCTCTCTTGACCTCTCTAGAGCTGCACCCACGTTTTTGGGGACAAATTACTTGGAACTGGTGTGGGATTCTGTTTACAGTGGTGGAAGGGTCAAGTCGTAGTACCCATTGTATACCTGTCGTGGTTTTCGCGGCCCCTGATTGAGGCGTTTCTTTGTCACTCATATGACAGTTTCGGCATTGGATAGCCAACTCTGCTGCGGCATCGAGAGTCGCTAACACCATGCTCCCTGCCCCCCAAGCAGACCCGCCGAAGCTTGCTCCTCACACCGACCACCCTCTCCCCTTCCCCTCCTGCCCCGCCCCCCCCCTCGCCGAACACCTTACGGCGCTCCGCGCTTGGTGCACGTGATGGTCTGCGTGGTCGGTGAAAGCTCGACGTGCTCCGTCCCGGCATTGTAGCGATGCGAGGGTCAACGGTCTTAAGACTACGGCCATGCATGAAATGAATACACCCTCCCACCCCCCCCGCTTGCCCCTTCCTCCCTCCCATGATGTATTTTCCCATAACGCGTTTGCTTTGGGACATCCCCTTGGCCTCCCCCCTCTCCGCTTCTCCTTCTCCCCCCCTCCCCCCTCTCCCCTTCTTCCTGTCTCCTTCTCTCTCTCCCCTTCCCCCTCTCTCCTTCCTCCTCTCCCCTCTTCCACCCCCCCCCCCTCCTCCCCCCTCCCTCCTTCCCTCTCACCACTTCTCCCTTCACCTCCTCCCCCCTCCGACCCCTTACAATCCCACGCTGGCTTTCCCCTTCCTCCTTCCCCCTCCCTCCGACTTCTTACTATCCCATGTTGGCTTTCCCCGTAATGCAACACCCCCCCCCCCTCCCCCTCTCTTCCCCCGCCCCCCCCCACCGCTTACCCCCCCCTCTGACTTAATTATATCCCACACTGTCCGTTCCCGCGATGCGTTCGCTTTGCGACCCCTCCCCCATCCCCCCCTTCCTTTTCCCCTCCCTCCTCCCCCTTCTCCCCTCCCCCCTCCCCCCTCCTCTCCTATCCCCCCTTGCCGCCCCTTTCTTCCCCCTCGCTGTATTTTCCTGTGACGTGATGGCTTCACTCGGACGTCACTCACTGCTAGCACGTGCGAGTGTCTACGTGATGGGCGCAACTACCGCTGGAAAGGAAGACGACTCGACGACGGCCACCCCGATCAGGTGTTCGAGTGCAACCTTAACTGCGGCTGCGATCGTACCAGCTGCCGCAACCGGCTCGTGCAGAAAGGCATGACCTGCAAGCTCGAGGTGCGTAAGAACGCTGTCAGGCCTTGGCATTTGCCAAGTGGTGCGACAACCCTGTAAAATCTTGTTGCTGATCCACGCACTACTACGAGCACCCAGGGGAATCACCGACCTATATACCGGCTGCCCCGTTTGTTTGTTTGTTGTTTGTTTTTTTGCTCTTCCCATCTATTATCTTCGCACTTTTTCTTTTTCTTTCTTCCTCCCTAGACGTAATCCAGATCCGGGGTCACTGTAGTAAGCAGGTTCTTGTTCCTCCTTCCCCGCTGCAGTACGTGCCTTCATTCATTTTTTATCACGAGAAAACATTTCAGCCTTTTCTACCCTGGTCAACTCGCGTCGAATTGCGCCTACCCACGATGCTAGACGCTCTCGACAGTTGACTCCTTTGATTTTGATTCTTGCAAATAAACTCAAAAGTCCGATCCACGTGAGATTCGACACTCCAGAGTCAACTCTATTAATAGAAGCATTCGAGGGTAACCACTAAGACCACCGGGACGACCGGTGGTTCAATAGTAAGCCGCGTGTTTATTGAGATCGATGTCGTAGGTTCGAATCTCACAAAGAACTCTTACAAACTGACCGGCCGAAAATGCGAGAGCTTGGATCGGCGAAGTTCGATGCAAATCGGACGAGCATGAAAAAGCTGATAAGTGGGAATGCTGAACCCTGGTATGCTCGATAAAAATGAAGGCACGTACCGGGGGGGGGCGGAGAAGGGAAGACACCTGTGACCACGGCTTGTCTGGAAGATCGCTTGGGAGTAAACCTCTTATCGTACGACTTGAAAGTGAAAGTGATGATAGAAATGAACAAAAGTCCTTGATGAGGACGTACACAATCCATAGCGCACGAGATCGAAGTATCACACGCAGCTTGCACAAATAGGTTTATACGCGATCCTCGGCCTCGCAGCTGAGGTGTCCCTTCAAGTTTTATAAGTAACTGCAGTATGCTGGATCCAGAGCGCGACGACAAATTTGCGTGGTGGGAGCTTGCTTGCCACTCCATGCTATAATAACAAACACAAAGCTAGCCACGATATGATAACAACCTCTGAAAAGCATACCGGGAAAAATCTTTGGTGATTTCACGGAAGCAACGGTTATGTTGTCATGGCGTGGTCGGGCTGGGGCGGCAAGGCGAAGGGATGCGAGATGTCTTTTTCCCGCGAGTTAGTTTGCTGGTAGTCAAGGCACCAAGCGGTGTTGTTTGCGTGATATCCTTGTGCCGAGAGCATCCGTGATGAGGCTTGGTGCCAAGAATATGCGCGATAATCTTGTGCCGAACATGAACATATATATTATAACAAGATTAAAATACACTCCAACGGTAAGATCGAAGATTTCGTCGAAAATCATCTTTGCAAACCGTGTGTGTTACTCCGATCACGCGTATTTGCTGGGTGTGTGTGTCCTCATTAAGGATTTTGGTCGGCGACTCCCCATATGTATAATCACCTTGTTTCCAAGAATGTCCGTGATAGCCTTGTGCCAAGGGCATACCTGGTACATGATAGCCTTGTGCGATTATAACCCTTTCAGTACCGCACTCCCGATATGGGGACAAAACACTTGAAATTAGAATGAAAATTTCCATGAGTTGGAAAGGGTTAAGGCACGGTAGAGGGTGCACCTGTGTGTATCCGAGGGTCCTCTTTTGGAGAGCTCGATGCCTCATTGGAACTTCGCAAGGTAAAAAAAATAGAGGTGGCTTTTGTGATAATCAGCAGTCACATGGCCTACTGTGGGTACACAAAGGACATTTTTTTTCCCAAGACAAAAATGAAATTCCGACGATGTTGGGTTAATAACCCCTTTTGGGGGGCCTATCCCCTTCCCAACTGGAAGCCCTTTTTTGGGGGACAAAATTACTTGAAGTTAGTATAGGGAGGGATTTAGGGGCTCTACAGGGGCCAAGAGGGAAAACATGACGGATATAAGGTGACGATTGCAGCGGCATCCTTCATCACACGAAGCAACTCGGGCTTCTGTATAGATCAGTTACTAGCAGACGACGATTTCACCGCCGGCTCTCCGATGCAAGTACCTGTAAGTGAGGCACTCGCATAGGTTGCGCCTGCCGTTTGCTGCATGCTCGCACCATGGTAAAAGACCGCGCTTACAAGGTATACCTTGTTTTGTCGCTGTAACATGGGCCCCAGGAAGGGTTAAGGAGGGTTAAGGAGCGCGGTCATTCAGGAAAATATTTTCAGCCCAAAAATCACTACCTCTGTCGCGTCGTTTGTCGTGGCGAAAACGTCTGCTGAGTAGTATGATAGCCTTGTTCCAAGTCCATACGTGATTACCTTGCGCCAAGAAACAGCGATGAAGCTCCTTAACCGAAAATCGTCGGAATGCGATAGATTACTGTTTTTCGCGATATAATTTGTTGTTGTATGTCTAGGTTCGTGGGATTTTATCCGCTGGGTTGCA